>VZSV01000020.1:4810989-4917021 GCA_013398735.1 Nothocercus julius | reverse complement strand
AAAAAAAAAAAAAAAAAGAGAAAAGAATGGGGAAGGAGAAAGTGTAGAGAGTTACCTGAATCTGACCTACACTAGAAGCTCTGCCTTGTTGCTGAACAGCTAGAAGCTCTGCCATTGGGTTTGCACATCAAAAGTCTTCTACCTCGTGCTACGGACATGCTTTAACTTTGCTAACGTAAAGCTCTATAAAAGCAGTTAGTTTAGTTGACGTAGAGTTTCTATGCCTAAACAATTAAGATGCCACCTTGCAGTTCTCAGAATGGATCCAGAGAAACACTGCCCCGCGAAAACAGAGACCTGGCGGATCATTGCCTGGGGGGCAATGTATTTCAGCAGAGGCACGACGAGGCAACATACCTCACCCAAAGGGAACGAAAAGAAGAAGAAGAAAATCCTGAGCAAGTCTAAGGAGAGCTGTTTGAATAAAACAGCGATCAGGGTGGAGTAGTAGATAAGGCCTCTAACTCCCTGATAATCTGCTGCACTAGAGGAACAACAAAGAACAAGGCAACTGCAATATTTGAGAACCACAGGGGAAGTGCAAGGGAAGACTGCAAAGCAGTGCAAAGGATGGCATTAGGGTTCTATAAGGAGAGCTGAGATGGCTTGAAGGTTTTAGAAATATATCTCATGAAGGCCCATCAAAATGTTATTACTTGGTTGCTAACAGTACCTAAAGGAAGAATCTTCTTCTATGCCTCTTCAAAACCTGGAGTTGGTAATCAACTGAGCACAAACCAACCAAAGCTCAACCACATTCTGTAAGAGAGAGGAGGTAGATCGACTTGCAGAGGTGACAAAAGAGGTCTACAGTCACATCCCTGACCTCTTAGTCTAAGTCATAAATTCCACATTCAGACCCTTGGGCTGTGTCTCAAATCCCATTTGCCTGGCTGCATATTTGAGCTACATTTTGAAAGAGCTTGAGAGGCAATCTGATTCAGGGTAATGAAAGGATCAAAACAGAGAGGGGGTGACCCTCTAACACATCTTGCACTTAGTCTGTATGTCAAAAAAGACACCTTTTGTTCCAAATCTGGCTACACATAAGGATACCCCAGTAACAAAAGCAGAACTTGGAGCAGGTTAGCTCAAACTTCATCTACCAGATTGACATCTGCTGTCTCCCACAACAGCTGTTAAAATAGACCATAGAAACAAAAGATCCTTCACCAGAAGATTTTCTCTTCAGATTAAAAGATAAAATTTTATGTGGATAAATTTTTTTATGAAAATTTTATTTCATTTTCATGAAATTTCTTTCACAATTGCAGAATGAAAAATCTTGTGGTTTCCTTAATAACGTCTGGGCCAAATGATGTGATCTGTGCAAGCCTTCATTAGCCTGAAAGGCCTTCAGCAATGAGGCACTGTGCTGTTTGATCCTTTGAAGAAGGAGCCAATGTCTGGAAGCTTCCAAGCTGGGTTATATTAAAAGGGTTTACTCAAATTGCTCCCTATTTAACAAAGGCTAGAAGCTAAATGGCTTTTCTCCTCATTCACTACAAACCCCAGTTAATGGATGGTTAATATCACGACACTATTAGCGAGAGCTGTGGGGTAAAAGGCACCTGTCCTTAAATAGTGTCCTGATTGAAGGCTATTTAAAAATGGTTAAATAGGGTGCACTACCTTTCCTAGCATCTACTGTCTTATCCTATTTCAGCTGGTGGGACTACTAATATGAGCTACAAGAGCCCAGCTGTGTGTTTTTTATCGTGCAATTCCATTAATAGATTCACTGTGTATGTTTGGGATGGAAGGAATTAAAAACGCTGACGGCCACCCCACACTTAGTGGTATATTTATATGGCTATTCTTTTAATATACTTTGTGTGACTGATTGAGATTCAAATATTTTTTTCCTCTTCTACTCTAACAGTATTCAACATATAGAGAATTAACTAGATGAAGATATTTTTAAAGTATCTAACACTCCCAAATAGTTTCAAGACCACAAACAAATTAAACTTCCTATATAATAAAACTTTCTAGCTCATGGTTCCCCTTGAAAGTGCCTGGGCTTTGCCTTAGATTACGACAGTGCTTTCAGAGTTATGTAATCACTGTAGGGAAGGTCTACAGAGCTGAACTGTGCAGAACACAGAGCTTTTTTTTCTGGGTGAACAAAATGGTCTCCTCAGCTAATAGAGACAGTGGCTTTTGAAGGGCACAAAATGAAGTTGGTCCTGTAGCTGCCTGTAGCACTAAGATTTATCCTCCACCAGAGACCCAACTAGAACAGCAAGAAAAGACCAAAAGCCAAGGCCACGTGCCTACCACATGACTTCACTTCTCAGCCAATCACTCTATCTTTGCTCTCAGAAGCAAGTCAGTCTAGGAGAGAGAAGGTGACAAGCCAAAAGATGATCTGAAGGTGTAATATAAGACTCAAAGTTTGAGGCTTGCTTAAACATGATCTAAAAGAGCAAGTATGAGTAGAGTTGCACCAGAACAGCTGTATCTAGGTGGGTCTGACTTGGTATCTGGAATCAAAGTTTGGTATCAGTCCTGAGCCCCGTGGGATGGGAAAGAATGGACTGAACTTCGGATCGATGATTTCCTGCCAGGAGCTCTCTCCTGGCGGGCTCTTGAAGAGCAGTGAACCTCCGAGTGCGATAATGGAACAATTTCAAATGGCTCTAAGAGACTGTTCTCTGTGGTCAGGGCTATTGAAAAATGTTGTTTCAGGCTAACAAGTTTTCATGGCAGTTTGAAAGGACAAATTAAATACATATGTAATTTAAATTAAGAGGAACTTAAGGTGCCATTTTTTCAGGTAATAAGAGTTCAATAATAGTAAAAACATATAGACAAGTTCGGGCAGTTTGTGTTCTGCAAAATGACTATAATACATTTCTAAAACTTAGCCTTGCTTTTTTTTTTTCTACCCACATCACTAGTGATGCCATGACAAGGCAAAACAGATCACCAAAGAATAAAATACAGTCTAAGATGGTTTATCCTAAGTAACTCTATATAACATGTAGCACAAGACTCACAAACTAGCGAAGAAGAAAGCTCACACTTACAAAATTGTTTGCTCTGTAAATCCCTTCTCCATTTTTGAGTCAGCAAATCTCAGTCACAAGACTCCTTCAGAAGCCTCAGCAAAATTACTTTAGACCTTAGTTAGACCAGGTTAAAAACACTCAATCTATCCCAGCACCAGTTGGCTGAGCTGCTGGAAATTCCAGCAGAAGGAAGAAAATATTACATATGTTCAATACAACCTAGTACTCAACTTTAATCTATTATGGTTTATTGATTTTGAGAAGAAAATGCAGTACGAAGTAGGAAGAACTTTCTGTAAATATGGGCCACCAAATAGCTGAACCCTCCTTGGATGACCCTTGAAGCACTGATAACTATTTTAAATAACTGTAAGTACATTCAGAGATTACTCTAATTTAACTCAATAGGGTAGGGAATAAAAATCCTTTGGAAGCATTTTTCCTGCCAGAAATCAGAACTACCATAGACAGTCCAGTATTATTTTCCCAAGCATGAAACTTTTACCAACAAGATAAAAGCCTAGTAGAGGCAAAAGGAATTATATCCACAAAGTACAAAATAGTTGAGTCTGAATGCTCAGTTGGAGACATTCACATAGTACTGCTTAGAGCCCCACTCTCGAACTAAAGACAATGTTTCTGCAAGGGATGTCAGCGGCGTCAGCTCAGCTCAGAACCAAGAACAGGACTGACCCAATTGTGATGAAATGGTGAAGTCACAAAAGATTTCTAAAAGGTCAGAAGAAATATACTGTGATAATAATGCGCAGTAAACATCACAGTATGTTTCTTGGATGCCCAATGACATTACTAAAAAGATGGACACCCTGTCATGTCTACTATATTTATACATATAATATATATGACACATAAAAACAGAATGTATCATATATATCTATAAGAAAACCACATTCACATTTCTTGTAGGCAATTCACAAATAAAGAGTTCTTACTTTTTGCCCTGGACAAACCTGAAATGACATACTTTCATATTGTACTTTTTGACAAAGATTTGTGTAGTAGTGGTGCCAATTTTGTTGTATAACGTTCTTAGAACTTTGGTATGATTCAAGAGGTACTGAGCATCATCATGCCCAGTTTGCATTGTTACTAAAGCAGGAACTTCAGCTCTTATTGTCTGTCTGCCTCTGTTAACTCTATGGCTAAATCATCAAATTTATATTCAGGTTAATCTCTTCTTGGAAAAGACAACACATCTGCAAGTACATTTACTTGATGAGAACATCGTATATAAAATGAACTATGCTGCAGAGTAATGGGAGAGTTGAACTAATGCATTTAAAAAAGGAAAGATTGTATTGTTCTGACACTACAGGCCTCACTCTCCTCTTATTGCACTAGACTGGCATAACTCCTTTGACTCCTACCAACTCACCCATGATAGATCTTACTGGTAGCAAAAGAGAAATTAAGCTGTGCCTTTGCTACACTTGAAAGTCACCAGTGCAATGGCAGTTTTAGCAATGTTTTACGGGAAACCGGAACCCAAGATCTATCCTTTTGCTGAGACTGGAGACTGCACTGTGCACTGCAATATTCTGAGAGCAAAGTGTAAGGAGAAAATAAGCTGCATGGCAACCTTTCCCCTCAATATCCAAATATAAGATTGGTAGCTTTAAATACATCCTGAAGTATAATAAAAAGTGCAACAGTATTTTAAATTTAAATACAGTGTTCCTCTTAATAGTTAATAGATTGTTAAACAAGATGTAAAATACACATATACAGAAAAGCTTATACCATGATGTGCAGCGGCATGCTATGCGTAAGTGTCAAAAGTTTGGCATTTCACTTGCAATTCATGCTATGTTTCTTTGGTCTTCACCCCTACTATTAAGTGGAAGAGCACCTGCTTTAGCTTGTAGTCATGGGGCACTTTTTATGTTTGGAGAAAAGAAAATTGGTCCTGGGGCTCTATGCTCATGATGCAGATGCAAAACTCCCATTCATATTAACAGGAAAGCTAAGGATACAGGGGAGAACATACCACATTTAGATTACTGTACAGTTCTGCAGTCTCTTACACTTAGCCAGCACTTCCAACAAAACAGCCCCTAGTAAAGCTTGGAATTGAATGTTTTCTTTTGTTTGTTACCAATAATGCCTATAATACCAGGCTCTAATAGCTGAGCAAGATTCATACTGTTACAGTCACACTTATATCCACATTCAACTTCCTTTTATTAGAAGTATAATACTGCACTTTATATCACAAATGTATAAAAATATGGCAGATAGTGTCATAACAATACTTTTCTTTTAAATGAGTATATTTAAAAAACAGACAGTTATTTTCCATTTATATATATATATTTATATATAGAATAAAATACTCCTGATGCAATATATAAATGTTACTGTTAGTTTTTTATAGAAACTACTGTAGCTGTTGCACTGCTTCACAATGTTTCAAACAGCTCAAAATAACTTTACATTATAACATAAAAGATATGATTATAACAGTACGATATTAGGTCATCATAAATAAATATTACAAATCCTATCAAATATGGTAGTTTAAAAAACAAATTTAAGACATACAATTTAACTTTAAACCCTTAACAGGGATACACTTCTATCACACAAACCCCACTGTTTTAACTAGGCAGCAAAAAATGTAGTAAGGGCATAGGTCTAGCCATGAATGTTTTCATCCTTGTAAGTGCCAATACATACCACAAGCCTCCCAGCTTTCAGACAGAGATGTGCACGAAGCTGGAATGTAAACGAGAGAAAAGAGTAATACCTTCTTCTCCCTGAATGGCACACTCTGCCTTGTATCCAATGACATTTCTGATGACTGGTAATTCATAATTCAACTGGTTTTACTGTATAATCCCTGACTCTCACTGTGGTGCCAAACGGCATAGCTCCACGTGTACCTATTGCACCCCTTTATAAAGCTGAAAATTACAGTCTTACCATCACCGGAGCCACGAGCACACCCCTACGGCGATCTCCGTGGGAACGGGCCTCTTTCTGGAGCGCGATCACAAGGCCGTCTCTTTCAAATCGTTCAGATTCGGCATTCGGGCGCGGTTTGTTCGGTTGTACGCGGGCCCGTTCTGTCCGCTCTTGGCAGGCAGCTGGTCGGAGTAGGGAGGCCCGTCACTGGCGCCCCTGCTCGCGGGCGCCACGTGCCAGGCGGGCTCCAGCTGGCCGGGGATCTGCAGCGTGGGCCTGCTCTTGGGCTGGGGCTCCTGCCGCGCGTTGCTGCTGCCGCTGCTGGAGCTCTGACTCATGGGGTGAATTCGCACTTCAGAGAAGGAGGCTTTGGCTGGCTGGCTCGGTAAGGGCTGGAAGCGAGGCTCCGCGGGGACAGGGTGATTTGAGGAGGAGAGATGTAACAGCTTCCGAAGAGATTTTAATGGCTGGTTCTGAAAGACATGGTGGAAAACACTTGACCTGGTGCCTTCTTGGTGCTCTAGTACTCCATCAGGCTTCCTTTAGCAAAACTGTCACATCTTAAATTGAACATTCTGAACTTCACAGCATTTCATCACTTTTAAAAGGCATTCATTTGGGATTATTTCAGTTCACGCTATTACTACACACCTGAAAAAAAGAAGTCTTCTAATTTTGATTCCAATCTACTAGTACCTGGAAAGAGGAAATGGCTGCATCAGAGAAACTTTTGTTCCCACCAATTCATCTAGCCTGATTTCCTATGAGAAAGCAGGCATAGGCATTTGTAGGAGTAATGACAGATGGGCAGCTATTAACTTTAGAATCTCAGTCTTGTTTTACAGATTTATTCTACAGATCGTGGAAATAGGAAGTTCTTTGAAGTGTCCTGAACATCAGCGTGACCTAGGAGTGACCCGAGCAACTCTCAGCACTGAGGTAAAGGCTGGCAGAACTCAACTGCTGGATATTTTGCTGGGCAGCAGCTGGGTCATAAGCTGTTCTTGTCCCTCACAGTACATGCTGCTTTGGCTGGTCACAGAAAAACAGAAACACTGCGTAAGTGAAATGGGTAAGGAGCTGGGAAGCCCGAGAGCACAAACTGGTGGGCGCTGCTGTCATCAAATTTCACAGCTCACAGAACAATTCCTTCAAACACTGCAGCTGTAACAAAACCTTGTTTGGTTTTCAGCACTGCAGTGGCAACACAGCATGGCACAGAAGCTCTCCCCAACCGCCTGGTCCCCAAAAGCTGGTTTTAGAATTGGAGAAAACAAAGCTGTGTCAGTGCAGTGCTCTGCTCCAGTAATCTAACCTGCTCAAACTGCAGTTTGTGCCTGCTGAGGCAGAGCTGCACAGTAATGTGGTTAGGATGCCCTGAGGACCCCATCCAGTAATTCCTTGTAGGGTAGCACAGCATCCTCAGGATGCACCAGCCCCTGCAGCACAAACTTCAGGGTCGTTATACAGTCCTCTAGTGCCCAACACAGAGGTGCGTCTAGATTTTGTGGGCCTCTAATACAGAAACATAACCAGTATTTCGGAAGACTCAAAGACTGACTAAGGGACTTACTGTCTCCCTTCTTCTTCCTGTCATTCATGTCTAGATTATCAAAGAATTATGCAGGCTGGGAGGCACATGCCTTTTTACATTCCATGAGCAAGGAATGGGGAGGCTGGGAAATAATGCCAAATGCAATTTTTCTATTCATCAGAGAAAAAGCTGTCAGGACACATCAATGATCTCAGAATATAGGGAATTGATAATGGCACTTACATGAGGCTGGATTTCTGTCATCTTCTCGGGATGCCAGTCCTTCTGCCTGCTGGTCTGGTGATTAGAAGTATGAATGGCTTTCTGCAGTGCCAAAAGATCCTGACCATCACTACTAGGCATCTGCAACGAAGTATTAATTAGTGATTTCTTAATATATGCTTAAAAATAGCTGTAAGCCATTTCCCCCAGTTAATTACATAAAGCAACTGAATTCCATTACTGCAGCAAAATCATAATGTGCTTTCAGTAATTTTCCCCATAGTAAATAATGAGTGGCTGTGAATATCATGCAGATTTGCTATACCCTTAGCCCTTAAAGCATTCGCATGCTGTTAGTGTTATTTGCTGTAAGAAAGAGCAGTTAAACAAGGCTTAAAAAAAAAAAAAAAAAAGGAAAAAGAAAAAAGAAAATAGTTGCGCCTCATCTTCACTTAAAAAGCATTCCATATTTCAGTTAAGACCATGGATCAGTTCTATAAATTCGTTCCTGCATGAAGTAGATCTCTAAATGGATGTCTGGCTCATTTTGCCATGACAAGAAAAAGGGCCATTCCTTTTCCCATCTTTATTCTTCTGAAATATTTCAAACTATAGTAAATGAAAAATGAAAAACAAACAGCACCTTCAACAAAACTTACACCAGAGAGATCATATGCAAATATATATGTAAAGAGTTTTATATTATTCCACAAATTTTATGCAAAAAATGGACAACTAGAATTTTAAAGACAGCTTGCATTAAAAAGGGTTATTGTGAACAATCAGGAGAAACAAAAATACAGCAGAAGAATGAAACGAAAACTTCTTTTTCCAAGAGAATCTGTTGTTACAGTATTTTTTTTTTAATTCAATTCCAATATAAAGAAACAGTTTGCATCTAAAGCGCATCTCCAATATAGCTATAAAATAAATTGGGTTAACTTTTCCTGATTGAAACAAAAAGAGATAGTCCAATTTTAAATTTGTATGAATTTGCAACTTTTATCTCGTTCCACCGGGAACTGTGTATTTCAGCATATCAGACTACAATAAACATGTTTTTGAAAAAGGCGATCTATTCCAACAGAACTGCCAATTGTACTAGAATTTATCGAATTGGCCCAGGTACTTAACTGGCATGAAGAGAAAGTGAACCCGTAAAAATAAAATACATGCTGCTGTAGTCAGTAAAACAAGTTTACTGGAGCATTTTACAGTGCTACTGTACTTAAAAATTAATACCATGGGTAGAGTGACTACAGGAAGCTTTTTCAAAGAGGAACTATGCTTTAAATTATTCTTTGAATTAAAAAGAGGAAAGAGGGATTTCTTGATGCTTGGATTCTCCCCGTTGGTTGAGTCTGTCTGTAATATAAGATACAAAAACTAAATGCATAGTATTTCAGTTTGAGAGATCTGTCCTTACTATATTCATAATGTGTTCTTTTTAATACCAAAAATACATGGTATTCATCCTATAATTTGCTTGAAGAAAATAAAATACTAACTGATGTTCTGAACAAAGTGTATGGAACAAATTCAAGGAATTTGATGCATATAAAGAATGTAAAAAGAGATCAGTCCCCTATTCTTATATCCACGCTCCACTAGAAAGGCAGAGTACATTTCAATGCCTTTGAAAACAACAGGGAGCTCTTCGTGACTCTACTGAGCTTTGGCACTGGTGTTTTAGCTTCACCTCTGTAGTATAAACACAGGGCATAGCCACGGACGTACGGAAAACA
Source organism: Nothocercus julius (assembly GCA_013398735.1). Classification (NCBI taxonomy): domain Eukaryota; kingdom Metazoa; phylum Chordata; class Aves; order Tinamiformes; family Tinamidae; genus Nothocercus; species Nothocercus julius. The sequence continues at coordinate 4,907,581 of VZSV01000020.1, read as the reverse complement.
AATGGAATTATCAAGTATTAAATTTTTCAGGGGGACTATTCCTCCTCTTTTCATGTACAAACAAGCACAAGTGCTGTGTCTAGCACTATTCTGCCTACCAACAAAAAAACTCTTTATAATACTATATATGACTAACCAGAATGATGGAAGCACTAGTAACAGGGAGGGTTTTCAGAGGGCTTTCTCAGCTTCTAGGTTCCACTTAGAATATCCAAACTACGTAAGGACTGAGTCACTAATTAACATAGCCTCTTTAGAAATCCCATGATCAGTAGACTCTCCCATTTGAGGTTCAGTAAACCAAAAAGGAACGCAAAGCATGGCTTGGAGGAGTGCTCACCTGCAACGGGATTTTTCCAAAGAGACTGTTTCTTCGGAGCCAGAGCTTGGAATACGTGCTAAAAAATTCTCTGGTGAATAGAAAGAACTTGTGCTCCTCTGTGCATACCGACCCTGCACACAACCTTCATGGGTATCAAAATGTGTGGTGCCAGGTTGCACAACTATGATTCAAACAGCCTTCAAAACATTTTGCTACATCACAGAAAGACTCCAAGCAAGATAAAAAAGAGAATGGATAGGACTAACTCTCCCAAAATAGCATTGCAAAGAATTCCTGTAGTGGGCAGTAAGGGTTGTCACCCAGTGCAGCAGTACACCCGGAGAGCGCCGGGGAGAATGACTAATGGAAACAACTCTGCCAGAGGTAACGTCCAGAACCGAGGCCAGCTGTGGACTATCAGAGATTGAGGAATGACACAATTAATCATGGATCTTCAACCTAAGGTATCCTTTATGACTCTTTTGGTGAGCACTGGCTAAATGAGACTTGCCAAAGGATATTAAAAGTAAATGGTAGCTAGTGGATGTGATACTGTCCCCCTCTCAAACTTTTTGCTGAAGAAAGTCTGGGCTGCAGTGAAGTAGCCATACCAGCATACTTCTGGGAGTCTAGAAGAATTGGGGGCCTCAAAATAAAAACCTGGAGAGTCACAAGCTATATCTGATAGCATTTTTAATGTGAATTTGTAAAAAACATTCTCCCTGTGATTGAAAACCTATTACTATATGGCTGTTTAAAGCTTTTACTAGAGAAGGCAAATTTTGTGCTGAACTTAAGGTAAACTTCTTGTCTGTGCTGGAAGATCCTAATGAACATCCCAAAGTTTCAGGTAGATTTGCTCGACTAACAGACATTTGGTAAAGAACAAAGCTCAGTGTCTAAACTAGGCAAATGTATTTTACATTGATGTACACAGTCCATCCTCAAATACTCTCCCATTAAACAGGACAAGTAAGCAGAAATTAAAAAACATTTTGTAATCTTCGGTGGGATCCAAAGATCCAGTTGATATCAGCAAGACTCTAGATCAGAATGCGAGAGTTTTACATCACCACAAGAATTTGACACCTCTTCCTGTGAGATACTAGCTCTAACTACCCAACTTAATTTCCCCTTGTGCAAAACATCTTTTGCTATTATCTGAAGAGTAAAACAGAAAAAAAAAAAAGAAAAAGAAAAAAGAAACAAACAAACAACCCCCCCCCCCCCCAAACAAACAAGCAAAACACCCCAAAGAGGAGTAAGGATGGTGTATAAGTCCATCCTGTCCTGTCACCAATGGTATTTTTGGTAGTTACAATTCAAGGCACTTCCCGCTTAGAATTTATGGACAACTTTGGAGGTTAAGACGCAATCAATCCAGTCTGTATCTCCTCCACACAGTTCAAGCTAGTAGTAGTTGACACACTATCAGCCGGGATTTAAAAGTGGTCGCTACCAGCACACCTAAACATTTTTAATTCATGCAGACCAGAGCAATGAGAATTGAAGATTATTTGGGAAAATGCATCGCTGCAACCAATGGTATTAGGTGTACTTTCCTTGCAAGGACATTTTGATAGCAAAAAAGACCAGCGTTTAAATACATGTGTTTTCTTCAGTTGTCTAATACAAAGGGTCATACTGTAGCTGGGCACAAGCCTCAGGAGGAACAAGTTCAGAATCATGAAGCAGTTTGGGACTGCGCATCAGCATATATTTAATTATTAACCCACACTATCATTGTATGTACAAGATTTTATAAAGTTTATCTATTTGTTCTCAAAATAGAACATACAAACTACCTACAGAGACAGAAGAAAGGGAAGACTAGCATTGTGCTGCAAACTTAGCCAACAGCTGAACCTGAAGATAAGCGTAACAGAAAAGGAACTGGGGGCAACTGGGATGAAGACCCTTCTCAAAAACTTGCACCGTGAGCCATGAAAATGTACGCTGCACCCAGCTGCAGTCACTTCCCTGGTATGTGTCCATGGCACAGCCAAATAATCTGCTGCAGCAATGTTCAGTGGGAGAATATTTTCAATGTAATGCCATCTGAGCCCACACAGTGGTAGAACTGCTTAAAAACCTCCCTCTTTCAGAGGTAATAGTTTAAGCCTGCAAAGCTTAAAATCTGATCTCCCCTCGTTTTGCATCTATTTACATTAATGTGAAATAAGAATAACTCAGCAAAGGTACAGGCCAATGAAAAGGTGTTATTTAACAGGAATTTTGTGCACTACTGCCCACAGATTCATATATATACATCACACACAACCACACAATAGGATAGAGAGGGATTGCAAAAAATAGTCTGACGTGATTCTGGGGGTAGAAGTCCTTCTGCTCTCATTTAAAGAATATATATGTGAAATAAGAAGAGGTACAAGCCTTAACACCTGGCCAGAAGGAAGGCAAGTCACATTATTTGTGTGTGTGCCAGTTAAAACACACAGCACAGGTTCCATGCAGTTCAAAGAAAATCTTAAAAAAACAGAAAACTGCTCCTCTCTCTGAATTTTCAACTCTATTGAAAGCCAGAGTCAGGCCACCTCACCTTATGACAGGATATATTTTAATTTAGTTACTCCCCTTTGCCCTATGGTACCATTAACAACTTCTGACACCAATAAGAGTGACAAAGTGAGCACGATTTACTTCATTCTGAGAACTTTGAAAACTGTAACTTGGATTTTACTTACAGAAGCATTGCAACACTTTTTTTTTTTTTTTTTTTTATAAAATATTCAGTACTTAAGCAAAACAAATATAGCCCAAAATAACCCACAGCACATGGAATTAAATAAGCTCCTCTGAAAAGTGGTGCCCACGTTACTGTTGGGCATGATGATTGCTCTCTGACATAGACCACCATCTGATTTTCAGATTTCAGCTAAAGTCTGAAATTTATCCTATTATTTGTACACAAAGAATATCTGACCCAATATCAGTAACAAATATGAATTATTAACAGGTTAATAATAAAGTCACTTTGTAAAGTGAAAAACCTATCTTAAAAATGAAAATAAAATGCCTGGTATATGAAACCCACTGAAAAGAACAGGTAACATAAAAAGACAAAGATTTCTAACACTATTTTGCACATGAGATTTAGTAGCATGCTAGTATACTAGTAAAATTTTTTTAAAGTTCTGAAGTTCTGCTCCTAATGGCCTGAGAATTGCAAGACCACATTTGTACCATGCATAACTTAAATATCTGCAGTTTTAAAATGTTTTAAAACAGAGAGGCAAATGTAACTTCAAAGCTAAACATTTCCACAACTGCCATCCAAAAACAGGTTGACAGGAACCTTAGATTTCTTCACTTCTTAGGTGAATTTTCATTTTAAAACTTTGTGAAGAGTTAATATACCATTTTCTTTCTCCTTTCTGACAACTAGAAGAAAATGTAAAAATGCACAAAAGAAAGAGGATTATACTACCTAACAAAAGCTACAGTTTATATCCCCAATGCACAGAGTATTAGGAATCGACAGAGTACACGATCCTTATTCCAGGTGCAGTAAACGACAAGAAGATGGAGGCACCACCTCTAAGGCACTGCCATGAAAAAGACTGGAAAGAATTCTCACTTCTAACAGTTTTATGTCCTTCTAATTGGTGTCTGAGAAATTACTCAAGCTTTGAGGGTGCACAATAATTTATTTGTTATTCTTAGAATGTCATCACCATATACTGGGAAAGAATTTGCTACGTATGCTTAAAGCTCACATCAAAACTGGTTCCAAAAGTGTCTAATTAAAAAAAAACAAAACAAAAACAAACAAAAAAAACCCCAAACACACACAGAAATATATCTAGTACCCAAATTAATATTTGAAAAGAAAGATAAATAAACACTGACAGGGAAAGAAGTTGATTTTCATATACTGAAAACAGAAACAAAAAGATCAGATAGATATATGTAGGTATGACCACAAATAATACAAAGGCACTGTACTGATCTAGCGTATTAACATGATATGATTCAAATCTGGTAATTATGTATTCTCTTTTAGAAATATTATATACTTACAGTTTGAGATTTCTTCTTTTTCTTTTTTATTGCCCTGAAAAAACCTTGCTTTTCTTTCTCCTTGAGCTGTTCAGAGTGACTGTTAAGATTTTCAGGACTTTTCCTAAACACAAAATAAGGTATTGTAAGAGAGATTTAATTTACATGTTTTGTAAGTTTCATGTAAGAACAAGATCCTATGCCAAAGAATGCAAATTATTGATTGGATTAAAATGAAAAGATTCTAATGCTTTAGCATTCATTGGTTCAAGGGTTACTGTACAAATAAAGGACAAACAGTCTTGTTAAATGGGATAGGAAGAACACAGTGTTAGGGCAAAATGATTAGCTCAAACCACAGTGAATAGTTAGGGAAAAGGTAAGCATGCATGTCTTCTTTTCTAAAACAGAATTTAATATTAAAACCAAAATATCACACACAAGATACCTTAAGAAATTAAAATAATATCAGAGAGAATATACAAACGATGATGAGGTATAAAAGCACAGATCCAGTTCATCCATTGCTTGCTGAAGAGCCAGGATTTACAAAGAAGTCTGTCAGACAGAACTGATTTCAATCAAAATTTCTGACCTTTGCTGACATGGTTCCAAATTTATCATCTGTGAAGCCTGGGGATCTACAGTTGTCCAGTTCAACTTCACACCTTGAGTGAAAGTTTGTTATGCATGCATGAGGCAGGGCTGCCAAAGGAAGGGGACCCAAAAGTGGAAGAGTTGCAAAGAGTGAATTTTTTATTTCCACATTTTAAGTCAGGTAAAACTGAATTATCTGCAGTGGTAAGTAGAGTGCTACTTTAAAGTATACACAACAAATGATGGAGGTTAAAGTACTTATATGAGGTAGAAAAAGAAAAAGAAGATGCAACTCATTGGTGAGGTCTTCACTGAATGCAGTGCTAGCACCCTCTAATATACTTGGAAAATTGGAAATGGTGTGGGGAAGTTTCACAGAAATAAATTCAAAGATACAAAGAATGCCTTGCAGTAACAGATTTCAATTTCTCTAGTACATTAAAAAACAAGTAAACAAGCTCCAACATTTAGAGTTTCCTTGACTGCTGTGCATGGATACTTTTCCAGGCAGAAAATACTGAGTGTGAGAAGGATATTTAAAGGGAAAAGACGTAAGAGGAACAAGTAGGTGGACAATGCAGCCAGAGAAATTTGTGTTAGAAATAGATCACTGACTCAAACAGTGAGGCTGTTAATTGCCAGAACAAACTTCTTGGGAAAAAAATGGAGTTCCCAACTCTGACTTTTCAAAGCGAGCCCAGACATCCTTCTAGGGGATTCATATTAGTCAGATGTGCTACTGTGTTTGTCCCCCAGGGAATGGATGACATTCAATAGCAACCAATTTACAGGAAGTCACACTGGATGATTTTTCCGTTTAGCCTGAAGTCGTATGAATACAAAAATGAAATTATCTCAGTGGCTGGCTGGAAAACCTAAGGGACAGCCTCTGTTCTAAGTGCTCTGGATGACAAAGAGAAGCAGCTTTCTTTGGAGGAGCTGCAATGTAGCAACTCGTAGCTGTCTCCTATAGTTGTCTTTGGGTTCTAATCCTGGCTTCAAGAGCTGTGCTATCAACTGGTGAGTCGGCAGCTGCTGCACGCCCAGCTGACTCTTTTTTTCCAAGCAAATGTGAAACACAGAATTGGGGTAGGAACCACTACAGTTATGTTCCTTATTGGTAACTACTTCTGATATGTGGTGTGAGCAGTTGCTGAGTAAAAGAATGATTAGACTTGCAGGCAGAGGCTGGTGGAATTTTTTTTTTGATTTTTGGAACATAAAGCCAGATTCAAAAAGCTATTCAAATGTTCAACGACGCAGATTTTACTATAAATATTACAAAGCTAGACATAGCTATAGGATTGCGAAAGATTCCCATTTCCTTCAGGCCCCTCTATTTGGCACCGTTGCGTAAGAGCAATACGGCAGCCCTGTACTCCCCCCTTGCAGCCCCACAGGGGGAGCCCAAGAGGAAAGACTCTTGCCAGGTTTGCAGATTTCTGACATTTCACAAGGGGTTGTGCCAGGCCCAAAATGCAACCTAAGAGCCAGGGAAACAAACACGCCCTGAACCAGGGCCCTGGGGCAAACTGCCCACCCAGGGCCGCCGCCGTGCGAGAGGGACCAGTCGTCGCTCACACCAAAGGACGTTCCCACCGTGGTTCCTCTGCACCGTGCTTGGGAACTTTCCCATCTCTTCCTGTGACTTTTCTGTTCCAAGGACCATTGCAAAATGGAGAAGCCATTACATGGAATGAATTTTATCTTCTGTATAAAACTTGGGAGTATTGTGGCCACACTTTATCTGGATAGAGATTCACTCAACTGTAATCCTTTTCTTTGGCCCAATGAACCCGGACGAGGAATCAGGAGAGAAGTGAAACATGCCAGAATTTCCTGAATTTCCTCTAGTTACTAGAGGAGGAAAATAACGGGCAGAGGACTCTGCTCATTTCCAACTGCTGCTTTCCCATGAGCCAGTGGTTTTACACGGACTGGTTGATGTCACTAGCTCCTATGACTCATATTGCAGTAGTGTTGTCTGAAAAAGCATTGACCTTGAAAAGCAACTGCTTCCAAACACATGCTCATGACGTGAAGAGCGTGAACATATATAGCATTAGAGCAGGAAGCTCAACACAAGGATTTTGCACTGAGTAAAAATAGAGCAGAACATTTTGATCGAGGATACGAAACACCGGGATATTTTAGGCATTCCCAAAGATTTTCAGACAGTATAGGAAAAAATAGGATTATCAGAAGAGATGGGATTGTACAGTCCCTCAACACTGCCTATTCTCACAACGTAACTGCAAGCGTTGCATTCTGCGCAAAGCCTCGCCCCTTGGAGGCAGGGAGTTACGGGGGAATCGCAGTGTCCTTTACTAGCAGAGACATCTCCAGTGGCAAAAGATGCAGAACAGAGTCCTCGCCCTGAGTGCTCACCCTCACACTGAAACCAAAGGCAAAATGTCCCCTTTCCCATCATTTTACCACTTTGTTCCTTTTGCACGGTTAGAACGTATACTACGGGTCACTTTGGTTACTCTAGCTGGAGACACATAGGAACGGCATATACACAAACAGAAATTCTGTAGCTATCACTGGCACTCACTGTCATTGAGGAAGAAAGGTATTCATTTTCGTGCACAAGGTACAAGGAGGAGGAGGCGCAAACAGGCATGAGGGGAGCAAATTAATGTGCCTTAATACTGAAAAATTAGACAGGAAGCATGCTGTGATCATGCTGCCATACACAGACTTATATCACACTCTGCTCCTTTTTGGAGCTATTTCCTCATGCCTATTTCTGTTACACTAATCTCATCAGGCAGCCTGCTTTATAAATCTTCTTTAACCACCAATTTACTATTCTCTTTGCAGAGCAGCTCACAATTACATGAGTAAGATCTCACTCTCAAGGAAGAACTATTCAAATGTCTCAAATTTTCTTTGCAAGGTAAATGAAGAGCTATTAATTCTCAAAGTTAAATTTTGGCTTTGCTTAAAATAAAACCCTCAGTAGTTAGCATTACCATAAATGGGGGAAAAAAAAGTCAGAAACTAGTGAAGCTCCTCAAATATGCAGTTTACCTAACATAAGAATCGCAATCCCAAACACTGAAGTTTATAGTAAAATTGCTTTGCCTAAAATCTGGCCATGAAAGCTAGAAGTCAGAGGTCAAACCTGAATTTGCTAAAACCATATATATATATTTTTTTATTAACTGCAATAAAACCTACATATGCCATCCAACAAGCTATCCAGCAGCTGCTGTAACCACTATACCACCTGCAAATATAATACCTAAGGTTACACATATACATATATATATATATATACACACACACACATATATATGCATTATGCAATACTAGCAACAATTTGGAAGTGGTTGGTTCCATAAACTTGTAAAGAATATACTTCACCAGGTTAAGGTATTTCTCAGGCAGAATATCAATGACTACAAATCTGGAAAATTTCCTTGCAAATAACATTAGGTTACATCATCAAATTTTGACTAAAAAACACTGATGTCTGGGGAAAGCAGAGGGTAAAAACCCTAGTTCCTAGAAAGGAGGTTGCATTCAGCGATAGGGAAGTTCAGATGCTGCCGAAAAGCTAAAAAAGAAAAAAACAAACCCAGTAGATGACAATACTATGCTAGAGTCTTACGCAGCAAATGTCATCACGACAGCTATACCATTAGGAAGAGACACATTTTCCAGTGATGCAGAGCAGACTTTTAACAGCTCATCCATACTTAACTTTTAAGTTTGCAATCTTGATTGTTTTAGACAAATTTCAGAAATCTGTAACGGAACTGAAGAGTATTTAAAATGCAGGAACAGGTCATATTGCAGATACAGCTGAATAAGCTTTAAACTAGCTTGTTTAGGCATTGATAACCCTCATGCACATCAGTGTGAACTAGCTCCTTGGCTCCTCAGGCGGACTCCTGCCATGACTACATTGCTACTCCAATACCGAAACAGCGAGATTAAGGACAGTTGCCTCATGTCTATAATACCCTGTGCTGTTCTGGGGTGTTGAAAACTAATGGGAGACAGATAACAGCAAGCCTTTGACATGCGAAAGAGTATGGGATTCTTTTTTCCTTCATTTTTTTTTGAGTGACAAATAAAGAAAGTGTGTGTATGTTAATATATGTGCACATATCTCTGTGTGTGTGTGCATATATATATATATATATGTTTCTGTAAAAGTAAAAAGAAACATAAAGATATGGGTTAGAGATATGGATATATATTCTTTTTGCAGGAACTTGCTGTATATGCTGGAGAAGATCTGACCAGCTGTTTCTCATAGAATGAATCCAATTGGACGTAGAAGTTCTAACCCTCAAACAGAAGTTTCCTGAACCACCCCAAATATCTTTATGTGATCAATGCAACCGTTTTCAATATGATATGAGATAAAGTACTGCAACTTAAGAGTTCGTTGCAAAGAGACATTCGGAACTGGTAACACTGGTAAGTGTAATTCCAGTTCACATAATGGCATGCTAGCAGAACGAAGTAACTTGCCTATTAGGACAAAACTCATACAAGAGAAAGGGAATAAAATACCTATTATTGCACCTAAAGAAAAAAAAAAATGAAAGAGAAGTTCAAGGTAATTCAGAGGAAATTAAACTGAGGTAAACTAAAGATTTTTGGGAAAGCTAAACAATTTGCCTTTGTTCAAATCGTCTAAAGCACAGAAAAGTTCTAGAAATTGAAAAGTAAATCCTGATGACAAAAGTCAAGTTTAGCAGTATAACATCTTTATTTTATAGAGGCAGGACAGCGAGGACAGAGTGAAGATACGCACACAAAGACAAAGGAGCATCTGTGACAATTCAGCCTAGCAAACATTCACAAAATCTCTGACAGAAGAAAGGCAACACAGAGCAATAGTATGATAGAAGCAATATTTTACAGTAGCGGCAAGTCAAGGTGGAATACGTCACTCATAGTTTTAGATGAATTATCACATTCCAGTTATGTATGCCAGTAGAACATTAAATATTTACTTCATCATAAAATTGATGTAAGCAGAATCACATTCCATTAGAGCTTTCAACAGTTTCATAGGCATTTACACAACTTCTATACAGAAAATTAATTAGAGAAACAGACTCTACATCACTGAAGAATCTGATTAAGCTGCATATATGGCACAGAACTATTTTGCAACATTAGACCACTGCTAGGACAACTTGCACAGAGTAACATGTAGAGCTGGGCAGGAAACATTTCTGGATAATAGGGAGTAGGAAAAGAAAAGAGAAAGAAATGCATGCCAAAAAAACAGATAGCTTGATGCTGAGGGCACTCCCATTCATTCATTTCACAAGAAAAGTGCTTATTCTTCTGTTTTTTTTTTTTTTTTTTTCCTCTCTCAAAGGAGCTGTTCCACTTTGTGGAAATATTTAAGTATATTAACTAGAGCAAAGGCTTAATATAATTGTCTCAAAGTTCATTGAGGGCCCTAACCGCTCGACTATACTCAGCATTTCTGAGGTCCCTCCATTATTTCAACACAATGAAACAGCTTCAAGAGAAGATATTGAGGGAAACAGAGAATATGCTTCAGAAGAACCTGGAGCTTTGGGTTCAGGGCATTCACTGGTTAGATCTAAGATCTTGGTTCAGGTCTCTGGTTTCTATAATAAAGAAGAAAGGCCCTGAACTTGAGTTCTTCATCTTCTTAGAAATAACACTGAACCAAGAATACTTGCTATTGCAAGGTGAATACCTCTCTCGTTTTGACTGTCAATTCCATCCTGGAGCAGAAGAACCTTCCCAATAAAAGCTTAGTTCATAATATCAGTTTGTTGCTTTGAAACGTTTCAGTTTGGATAATCTGGAATTCTAAGTGAGAACATACTTGGTCAAAAAATTCCCAACCAGCTCTAATTACATATGTACTAGTGCAGTTCTGGGTTAGTATAACACAGCATGGCCCTTCGTAGTGACCGCGTAACAGCAGGAAATACATTGCTGAATTATAGAGAAAGCAAAGCCACATTCCAGTTGGCTACGTTATATGCAAGATAATGAGGTTCAGGTACGAAGGACAACAAAATATGTAAAAGGGTTCAAAAGTGGAAACAGCACCTTCTTTAGTTACACAACAGTAAGTCACATTATTAAGTACCATCTTTTTACATAAATGACCAGACCCTCAAAGCAACTGCCATGAAAATAGAAGAAGGTGGGGCTACTGAAGGATAGAAGGTGAAGTCTACAGAATCAGGAGGCAACAGTGCTTTGGAATAAACATCTTCTATTATTGACACAGGAATACAAGCTGAATACAAGCTGAATAACAGGTTGTTAGGTTGTTAGGTTTTCCTTACCACTTCCTTCTCCCCATCTGTTTTTTTTTTTTTTTTTTTTTTTTTTTTTTTTTAAGATAGGTACCTCACAGGTTGTTCATGTGAAAATACATTAAGTTAACAAACCATTCCTTTGATAGCATGGCCCTAGCATGTTTTCAGGGAGCAGTGTTTCACAACGCTATGAAGCAGAGTTGTCTCATGAGAACACATACAGTCCCTTCCTCCCACCAGTCCTTTCGAATTCCATTTACTTATTTTTGTTGAGTGTGCTTTATTGTAATTGAACAAAGCAGAAGGGAAAGGGTATTTCAGAGCTGAATAGTTCTCATAGCAACAAAATTAAGGTATTTCCCTTTAAGTCCTGCAAAAGTATATATATGCTGTTATTCTATTAGCATAATTATAGTTAATTGTTTTACATTATATAATGGAGCCATGTGGTGCTTTTAATCTTTTAAAATCAATATACACCATTAAGATATTGTTTAGTCCATTATCCCATAGAATGCACTCATTTCCTTCTGGGGTACATGAGCAAAATGAGAGTAGCAGTCCCCACTGTAGGGTGAATATTCTATTCTTCATTTACACAGTCCTATTTTATATATGGAAACATGCAGTTTGACAATTTTTTTTTCCATTTGTCTGACACTTCAGGCTTCTGGAATCCACAGATGAAGCTTATGGCCTTGCTATCCATATTATATGCACACAGGTATTTTCTATTATCTTTAACCAAAGACAGATAATGGAAAAAAAGAACAGGAAAGACCAGACCAAAGTATATAATTTTAATGCATTTGTTGTGTTAGTGCAACAAAGTATTTCTTGTCCCTGAAAAAGGGACAGAAATCATGCAATGCTATTTCAGTATAGTCACAGGGAGCAATTAAGCAGGTAAAGGCAATCACAGATTTCAAAAAAAAGAGTTATGAAATGTCCCTTTCAAAACGAACAGCCTAGGGGATAAACTTGGTTTTCTTTGTAATTTCTTCCTCTCTGTAATTTCTTCCCTTTTTTTCCTGCTACCTTCTACACATCTGTGTAAATAACAACTCACCAGGTATCAAAGGTGGTTTGTCTCTTTGAGTGGTTTGCCACCGTGCTGCTGTCTGCTGGTAACACAGGGGCTCTGTTTGACACATTGTTTTCTAGGTATGTACTCTCTGGACGCGGAGATGGAACTGAACAGAGAAATAGCAAACAATGTATACTGAACTCTATCAAACGTCACATCTTTCAGCTGTTTCCTCTTTATTTTTACAGAACATGGAAGGCATTGTTGTGCTTTCTGTACAACTAGAAGAAAGCCATGTACATTTTCACAGGGTGGAAACCTATTTTTTTGTGACATTGTCAAGCTAAGGTTATTAGAGTCTATTACCTTCAGAACTTGGGTGAGACTTGGATTTTGAGACTGTATCTATCTACAGAGAGCTACTAGTGCAAAAGATATTTAAAAATAGGAAGTGGAAAAAGGGCTTGCAATACTGTTATTAAATACAGTAATTACTACAGTTTGCAGTTTATCTTCACTTAGGCCTTTAAAAACACTTGGCCTGAAAAAAAACAATATGGACTTTAGCACAACTAGTAGGAGGAAGATGCTGCTCAATACAAATGAAAGGCTCAAAACCAGACACTAGATTTTGTTTAATAACAGACCTATTGTACTCAACTCAAAATTCCTACTGTATATTTCTGAAAATCAGGTATACATACCTAAAATTAAATTTGTTATCAAAACTATGGGATCCCTCAGAAACAGCTGTATTGGATTAAAAACAATTCAGATGCTAACTGCACTGTTACTGCAGCATCATGCAGTACTAGTAGTACTAGCAGTACTTGCAGTAATCATCAAAATGGAATATGAAGACAGAAGAGGGGACTGTAACAAATTTTTAATTTGTAATACACAAATACATTCTAGTGTACGTTTTTATATACTTGGAATTCAATATTTAAGAACTGAGAAAATATGAATTTACTTCTTTTCACAATAATGTTTTCTGTTAATTAGTTTATTATTGTATTATTTAAATACAGCACTGCTTTTCCACTATAATTAAATCTGTGAAGTAAAATATTAGTAAAAAATAGACCTGCAGTCCCCTTGGCACATGACTTACAGAAGTGATCCTTCCTTGGAATCTCTTGTTTGCTTATGTGTATGTACAAATATAAGAAGATAATCCATGTCCAAATTATAGAAATATTTCAAGGGTTAGTAAGAGCAATTCAGGGTTGAGGATCCTTGAGGATTCTCCGTTCCATGTGCTCCAAACCCTTAGTACCCCCAAAGTACTGCCCACCACAGTACAAGCTTTAATACATCTAACAAGTTTTAATATTGCTAGGGGATACTTACAGGGATCGGCATATTTTAACATGACTAAATCAGGTCATCAGCCAACTGATGAAGCCAAAGAGGATCAGTGGGAGACTGATGACTCTACTTAAGGTTATTAGGTGACTCATAATCAAATTGGAGCTGATTGGGAGTTCTTAATGATCAGTAGTGTCTCACAAGCCTCCTAAGACTTGCAGGACACTGATTAGCTTCTTATCATCCTCCTCCTTTTCAAAAGGATTACCCAGGTTTAACCATGATGCAGCTGCTCAGATATCACCATCTTTTGTGTACGAAATGCCATATTCTATTTAGCACAGAATTGTGTATGTGTTTGTCTCTCTCTCTCTATATATTTTTTTTTTACAGAACCCACTCCTGTTCTATTATTTATTCTGAACTAGAATTACATAAATGTGTTTTACTCTAGTAGAAAATTCTGATTTTTAATAAATCTGAACAAAGATATAAATATAGGACTCTACTGGTTAAAAGCAAGAACTGCATTTCCATGTACCTACCACATTAACTGAAATAGATCGGTTAAGTATGGTAATTTGTTACCGGTGCAAAGGTGTTTAGATATAATGTTAATGAGAATTTAAGATAGGAATTGATGCTTAGCAACTGATAAACTGTTTACTTTGGTGTTTTTCATTTATTTTCGTTAACCTGCTGATAAAACTACCCTGCGTTTTACAAGGTACTGTACTGGATACACTTTTCAATCAATATGAGTTATCATTTGCAAATACATAATATAATGACACTAATACAGTTGCTATATATTACCTAGCAGGCCAATCCAGTCTCTCTTTTTTTTTCCTATCATTTTTCTTATTTGTTTGTGTTACATGTTTGCAGTACCCATTTCAACTATTTTATTTATATTGTATGTTAAAACTCTTTGTTTAATTTTGAAAAATCCATCATAAAGTTACCTCTGTAAAAGCTGCCAACTCTTCTTGGAACAGGGTCATTATACAGAATTCTATTTTCTTTAGTAGACGCTCCATCTTCTGTGTGTGGATCATGATATGTTCCACCCTAGACAGAAGAACAGTCAACTACTTAAAATTAAAGAACATCTGCATTGTTTTTAACCAACGTACATAAGCAAGAAATCCCAAACCTAACTACACACAATTTTCCTACCATGTAATTAACTGCCACTATCAAACCATAGATTATGGAATTAATAATTATTTGGTTTTGCCTTTTTTTTTCCAAAAGGACAAAAAATGGCATTAACAAAATTTTGCCCCTTTCTTGTAATTTTAAAGACTTTAGCATGATTCAGACCTCAGATTTTTGCTGCGACTGAAATGCAGTTGTAACATCTCTGGAGGAATCTTTTCCTGGAGGTCTTGTTAAATTCATTTCTGATGGGATCTGGTCACTCTGCTAATAGCAAATTTTAAAAAGTAAAAAGGAAATGCATATAATCTGTGATAAATGCAACAATATAGCCCTATCTCTTATCAGCTATTACACCGTAGCACCTAGAGGTACCAACAGGTAAAAAGTCTAGTGTACAAATAATAAGAGGTAGTTTCGGAACTTAGAAATTTGTAAGGTGAACAGTTAACTTGGACAGGATAGAAAAAAAAGATACAATCACCTCTATATTACTAAATAAAACACTTTCTGGAAAGTGCTTTAAGCATATCCTCAGGAACAGATATGCACATAATTTGCTGCCAAATGTGACTTAACCCTAAACTTAAATGAACCACATGCTACAATTATTTCTGCAATAAAGACCAGATAAAACTAAATGATCTCTCCAAGACCACACAGAAAATTATATCTAAACCCATGTATAAATCTAGAATGCCCAAATAGACAAAAAGTTAAAAACAAAAAGGATT
This sequence comes from Nothocercus julius, assembly GCA_013398735.1. Classification (NCBI taxonomy): domain Eukaryota; kingdom Metazoa; phylum Chordata; class Aves; order Tinamiformes; family Tinamidae; genus Nothocercus; species Nothocercus julius. Next base: position 4,892,128 of record VZSV01000020.1, on the reverse strand, counting down.
TTGATTTCAATTCACTGTATGAGTGATTTGCAAAAAAATCTATTGCCTTTATTAATAATGACTTGGTCTCACTGGCACAGATAAAACAAGCCTTGAAACTGTGCCATGATGAGAAATACAACTAAAAAAAAAAGAAAACTTTAAATTGCAGTTTGGTTCTTCTAAAATTTACAGAAGGCTGAAGCATTTGATTAGTACTTGTAATATAGATCTTATATATCAGTAGTTAAGCAACAAGTAAGAGAAGGTAATAGCAAATTATACTTGATTTTCTTCTGCTTGACCCCTCTTGTGTACATTAACCTGAAAATTGAAAAGTCCCCAACTATTTTATGGAGACATGTAAAACTCCAAAACTAAAACTGAACATCTCTCTCTTTTTTTCCTTGTTTTTTCTTTAAACTTCATAAAATGTGAAGGGAGGAGGACAGAAGTAGGAGCACCAGAGAGAAGCAGGAGAGGGAGAGAAAGCGAGAGAAGAGGGAGGGAAGGATGGTGGGAGAGAAACCAATAGAACTGACTAGAAAAAATAATAGGACTAAAGAAACACGGAGAACACTCATGATATTCTTGAACATGTGAGCTCAGTAATTTGAGGGAAGTGAAATTTTCTTATTTCTAGTATAGAGCATGTCAAAAAAATAAATGAGATCGGAGAAAATCCAAGAACTATTTCTTTGTGAAAATGCCTTTTTCAGGCTTAATAAGACTGATAATTTAATTCTATTTTGTTTTTGAAACTTATGAAAACAAATAAAAAATAGCTGAAAGCACTACAGAATTGTATTTTTCTTTGCAGACTCCAGTGGAAATGCACATTTAAAAGTAAATTTAAAATTATTTAAAATTAAATAATTTAAAGAAAGACTTAAGTTTAAAGATGTTGACCATAAAGATAAAGACACATAAAAATAATTAGAAGTAACTGATTCAAACACATATTCCAAAGCAGGTCAAAGTGAACAAAATCATAAGTAGTGGGCAGTACATCATTTTTTCTAATTAAAATTAAAATACAAGTCTGTCAAACAACTGTTAAACAGAAATAATGACTTTATAATAACACTCTGTCCTACATAATAGGAAATAAAATTCAAATTGCTTATCAAATTAACATTCTCTACATATTGCAGAAGACATCTTCAAGAATAAGTAACACCTAGCTCTAGTGAAATGAGAAAGAAAATGACTATACAAAAATAGAAATAAAACCTAGTTTTGAAATGGAGATGCTATAAAGACTTTTAAATGGTTATTCTCCTTTAAATTCGACTGTATTTCTCCTATTTTGGTGAGATTTTTCCTCCTATAACAAAGATAGATAAAGTGGAGGTGATACGGTAAATACAAAAATGATTTTTTAATGTGCTTAAGAGGGAAAAAAAAAAGACGTTTTTCTACTGAACTGAAGAGTCACCAACTAATGGAAATCTTTTTATCATATTTGTAGACTGCTATCAAGTGGGCAACAAATATTTCCTAGCTTTCAAATACTTCTTATTTCTAAGTAGACAAAAAGTCTTTTAGTGTCTCATTATAAAACATATAATTTAAACCTTAAGTAATTATTACAGATCTTTTCTGACTTCCTCCAGTTTGTCAGAAAATATGAACAAGGTGTTCTCTTCTGAGAAGTCACTCTACCACAAATACATGTACAAAAATGCTCTTCTGTACTTTTCTTTGCATCATTTTGCTGCATGAATACCTCAGCAATTTAAAGGTGTGGGGTCAAATGCAATTCCCCTGAGTAAAACTTCAAATAATTCAGAGGTGCTGTATAAGGAAGGTAAAGCAACTTAAAACTGGTCCTTGCTTTAGACTCATGAATAATCATCATATTAAAACGTAACAAGACATCAAGTGACAGTAATCACTAAATCACTGTTACAGAGTCAGTTAATCAGTGGTTTCTCCACTATAAAATCTCTAGCCTACTCTTTTATTACACTTTATTACACTAATCAAGAGAAATACTGCAGCATGTTTGACAACCCACTAGTAAATTATGTCATTTCAGCCAAAATCTTCTGCTATAGATTCTGAGTGAAAAGCTCACTTCCAAAATATTTAAAACTAGCTTTCACAGCAAAAACACGTATAAGAAAAAGAAAAAGGGAAAAAAAAGGAGAAAAAAAAAAAGGAGAAAAAAAGAAAATTAATCAAAAAATGGTAAAAAATGATATCAGAGATCATAACCAATGAATAGCAACCACGTATTACATTTTAACTTCACAGACACATTGTCTGTTCTCACATTTTAGTGCTTTAAGACAACAGCATTAACAGTTCAGGGATTTTTTAACAGAGCTGTTCCTCTGAGCTCTGAATATGTAGCCTGTCTGAAAAATCCAATAACCCTTGCCTTGAAGCAACACAAATAAACAAACAACTATGCAAACAAATAAAGAGAGAGCGGGACACTTTCCCTACATGAAGTATGGAGAGGAAGGAAAGTCTCCCGCTGCAAGCGGTATTAAGCACTAACCCTATTAGCATCTTCTGTGCAGTCTTCTCGTGAGGAGCCAACAGACCTTGTGAGTGACTTATGCTGCACCTGTGGAGATAACAGTTGCAGGCTGTTTGCTCTGGCTGCCATCCCTTGCCCTACGTTTAAGCCACCCTCTGAGCCCTTTGACCTCACTCTGTCCCGGCTCACATACATAGAGTGTCTATGAGGGCGCTGCTGTGAAGAAAAAGGGCTGGTATAACCTAGACCATAGGAAAAAGATTCATGTGGAGCAGACAGTGAGTGAGAATGGCTTCCGTCCGCGTGATCTGGCAGTTTTAGTTCCTCCATTGTTTTGGAGTGTCTTGTGGAGGGTCTTCGGGTATCCAGGGTGCCCTCACTGCGGTTGTTCCTCCCAGATGGACTGAGCAAAGTTCTGTTATCGCTGTGGCGGGGAGGAGTGGGACTGGTAGGAGAGTTCAAGTCCATGCAGCTGGATGGAAAATACCTGCTGTTGTTTGGTTCCGCAGCCTGAGCCCTGGCCTCAGAGAGATTGCCCACGGATTTTGAGTCGGTCAGAACCCCGTGGCTCTTCGACTTTGTCCGATACGAAGGACTCTTAGAAGACTGTGGAATGGTATCGATATAGCTGTGGCGACTATGCTTGTCACCGGGTTGCAGCGTGCCAGTCTTGTTTTGAGAAGTTTCCATAAATGAGTGCCGGTTCTGCTGAGATCTGGTGTTTGATTTCAGGTATTTCGTACCGGGACCATCAGAGCTTTTTGAATCCACATTAAAATCAAATTCTGTTTTTGCTTTTGCTTCCTTTGGACTGAGAAGATGTGGCATGTTATTATTGGCTAGATCCTTGTTGCCAGACCCGGGTGGGTTGCTTGATTTTTTTGTGTGCATTGGGCTATGTGCAGCTCCAGAGAGGTTCCCATTTAAAAAGCTTTCATTTGCTGGAAGACCCTCTTCTCTTGGCAGACCAACCCCTAGAGTCTGTATATCCTTGCTGTTTGATCTATGATGTGACTGCAAGGCAGAACTTTTGCTGGCTTGATTTCTACATCAAAATGCATAAAGAAGGATTAATACACCAGATAAAAGAGTCATGTGTTAAAAACCTTAACTTTAATACAAGCACGCTCTTTTCAAGAAGGAGATGTCCTTAAAATACAAAATTTAACTGTAGCAAGATCAAATATTACCAGCTAGACAGCAGGAACTCCCCTAGAACAACAGATGTGCAAGTGTTAGTACATTACTCTCTTTTATTGACTAAATCCTGGCAGAGAAACTCTGCTTTGGTTAACATTTTAAAACGACTTCAAAAATTCAAGCATATATTTGTATGTTCACATTTACACATTAATAATATATACGTAGATCATTAATGTAAGCACTGCGTTATGTAAGTTAGCTGTATATTCATTGAAAGAATTCTTAAATGCATCTGACACACCGAAGTTAAGGTGGAACAATCAAACATGCTAACACTGAGAATACAAACTATGTTGTCAATGCTCCATTAGTCAGGTAAGGTAGGTCTGCGGATGCAGGGAGAGGAAAGGGTGTGAGTGTGTGGAAAACTGAATATACAGTACTGATAAAGACACTTAGAACTTGCGAATGTGCCCAAGTTCAGTGTGGCCTAGGAAGCCCTATAGGACAAGCAGGGCTAACCCGGGAACCCTGGCCTCTGCAGAACTCTGCACCACCCAATTTTTGGCGTACTATCTCATCCCGCAGATTGGACCAGGCTTGCTGGAACCAGATGGACTTGGGGCAGGGCCACTCAGTATCTTCACTGTACATTGCAGCTCTCCTGGTTTAGGAGTTACAGAACTGTTATGGGATCATGAGTTGGTGCTGCAAACATTCAGCTTGAGTTTAGGAGGATTTATTAGCTCAGGTCTTACGGCATATAAAAACAGTTCTGCTTCCGGACTTATGTTAGCCCTGGAAGCAGTGCAGCCAGGACTAAACAGTGCCCATTAGCCCTGATTGACCAAAACTGGTTTAGCTCAGAGCTAAATTACTTATCTCTGCATCTAATTCTGCCATAGTCTAAGATTCTGATATACTACCGAGAAATAAATTGAGAGATAACTGCTTAGGCAGGTTCATACCTTTGTTGACCTTGTTAACTATAATTGGATAATGCTTCTATATCATCCACTTTCAGTGATCTAATTATGTGCTCTATTATATACATATAAATTTAGCAATTTTAATGTCAAGCTAAACTATTTTCTTAGTTAAAAGGATAGATATCTTCCTTTACTTTTAGCTTAGAGATATACGGAGCCTAGCAAGCAGGTAGGCAAAGCTTTGTGTTAGACAAAAATGGCATCAGAATGGCAAAACCTCTATCAAAAACATGTACAAGGGCAGCAGAGTCAGTAAAAACTGTTAAAGCCATATCCCCAGGTCTCAAAATGAGGAATGTTTTTTTAGATTTCAAAGGAGAAGCTAAAGAAAAAGTTTAAAGGTTAGATCTTCTAAAGTGTGCAGAACAATCCTAGACATGTCAAGGACTAAATGTTACTGTCCTGCATGCTTTGGAAGGTGACCTCAAGGAAGTCTTTTGTTAGAGGAACAACATGAGGCTCTCTGCACTGCAGAATTTCCTTGAACAATATAGAACTATATGGTTCAACAATATGGAAAGATTTATACATATCTAAATGTGCCTGATGTGTCGAGTGACTACATTTTCTTGAGGATGATGCTGGATTTAAACATGACAGGGACTTACTCACTGGCATAACAAAAGACAGGTACAATGGTCACACAGATGCATTTACCTGTTAGACAATGTGTTGCTGTCTACATGGTAAGGTTTCCTCTTAGTTGACCGCGAAGGTGAACTTCCACAGCGATCCAAGAGTCTTTGAGTTTGAAATGAAGGATGGTTCAAACATTGCTCTGTCAAATACCTATCTGCTGGATCTAGCTTTAGTAAGTTCTTTGGAAAACAAACCCCAGAATTTAAGTGTTAGTATCTGTACTGGCAGCAGCAAAAAACAGAATTAAGCAAAGAACGTTACTGGGATAGTCTTCTCATCTCCAGATTTCCTGTGTTTAGACATAAGTGTCAGAATAATTTAATGATATATTATTAAATTACATATTTGCATATTAAATTACATAAACACAAGCAAAATAAACACTTTCAAAATATTATGTCCTACTTACAAGTGGCAGGTCTCAAGCTTATTTACTATGAATAGTACTACTTTATTTAAAAACATACTTTTCAGGATATACTTTATGAGGATATTGCTTGTAATTAAAAACATTAAATTTACCTGTAATAAAATCAGTGAAATAGGCTTTATAAACATAAACAGAACAAACACATGAACAGAATATTCTTATTAACAAAAAATATTCTTTTAAATACAATATGTTTAAAAACAAAGAATTCTAATTTTTTACTTCAGTAGGGGTTCAAGTTCATTTATTCTTTTAAAGACTCATCTAAACTGTTTAGAATGTGCTAAGTTTCTGAACAAAGACACTTTCTGACATGTACAGAATGAACGTTAAACGATAACATTAGAAACCAAAGGGCCCTTTTTTTTTTGAGAAGTTAGAAAAGTTTCTTGCAGAAATTTAAAGTCTTGGAATATTTCAACATGCATGACTGTGAGCAAGGATGAAAGTTTGAATGATTATTTAATAAGTAGAACAGATTTTTGATGAGTTATATAGGTTGAATAAAAAACAGTTTGATGTATGCATGTGTGTGCGTGTGCACATGCGCATGTACCTGTGTGAATGTGTACAGCTACATACACACACACGCACAAAAGTATCTACGTATGTGTTAAGGTAGTATTTAATCACTTAACCATGCACCAGCTTCCCTTCACAGAATCCATCCCTGCCCTTCAAAAATGGAAAATGGTCAAGAAATAAAGCAATTATGCAACAATTCTATGCAGTTTTGTCACACATATGTAGTATCTGCATTTTCCCACTGGCAAATTGCGCATTGACTTGTTACTTCTTTCCTAACGTTCTTTTTTCTGGTGCTCATCACCACAGTGTTTCAAATGGCCTAAACAAACATGAGCAGGTGAGTCACAAGTGTGACTCTCATGTTCCTGCTTACCTGAGAGGATGTTCAGGGACTGACCTCAAGTCCCTTTATACCAACTTGAAGGGCCTGGGTCACAAGCAAAGAGAAATGAAAGTCTCTGGGAGATCACAGGGCTGTGAACACGACTGGGAGCACAAAGAGTTGGTGGGAGGGCACTAGACCATGGTTGCAGGGCGCTCCGGTTGGCTTCAGAAGGATGTGGGGTGGGAAAAGGGTACAGAGCGGCACTCCACTGAAACAGGTTCCTGGACTGCATCAAGTATAAAACAGAAAGGGACTTGAGATGTTATAGGGGAGGTTTGCTACAGACCATGTGTCCAAAAGCATGAAGTGGATGACTTTCTGTAACAACAGGCATAAATTTCCTAACCACTGGCCCTTGCCCTCACAGTGAATTTCAACTATCCAGCTATCCAGCCCATGCTGATAAACCATGAGATTTCTAGACTATGTTGCTGACAATTTCCTAATGCAGCTGTTGGAGACCAACCAAGGAAGGGGTGAACCACAGTCTACTTGACTCACTCCTCATCAACAGTAAATAACTGATGACAAATCTGGTCAAAGAAGGCAACCTGGGTGGCAGTGACGCAGAGGTGATTAAGGACAGGATTCAAAGGAAGGGTGGAAAGATAAGAAAGCAGGGATAGGACACAAGATTTAGGAGAGATCACTTCAACTTCTTTAGGGGATTGCTAGGCAGAATCCCTAGAAAAGCTGCTATCATAGGACAGGTGTCCAAGCAAGTCAGCTGATGTAGAAAGGAAAACGTTCAGAGTTCAGGAACAAACCATCTCACTACAAACAAGACCACAAAATTTGGCAGATTAGCTTGGCTAAACAAGAAACTTCTTAATGAACAAAAATGCAAAAAGGGACGATGTAAAGAGGAGAATCAAGGACAGCATATGGAGGAGGAACACAAAAGCATTGCTTTGGAATAGAAGGGAAGAAATTAGGAAGGCCAAAGTCTAGAACTAAAACTGGAGCTAAAGGAAGCAAGGAACATAAAAGCGTAACAAGAAGGAATTCTACAACTACTCTAGTGGCAAAGGGAAGTTATGTATTTAGAGAAAACACGTATTTTCTCTAAATATGTATTGCTCAATAGGGGAGACAAGCGAATTACAGGTGATATGGAAAAGGCTGAAATATTCAATGTCTTGTTTGCCCAAGTTGTCACATGCAAAGCTTGCTCCTGAACTCCCAAATGCAGGGTTGTGTCACAGCATGGTTTGGGAAGGAGGGGGGAGGAAGGGAGCATGGAAAACCATGGAACCAGATGTCCCTGGTCTAAAGGAGTAAAATTCAGGATTACTCAACATGGATGCCTCTTCATTCCTCTAGACCACAGATGCCCTCTTTAGAGACAGATCAAGAACTCACAGATTCAGCTGACATAAGTTGAAGCTCAGCGGACTCAGTAAACTAGTAATCAAACTCGAGGTTCCTGGGAATGCAGATAATGAGGAACACACCAAGTGCGGGCGTGTGCCAGACTGCCCCTGTCTGGAGACGAGACAGGCAGAGAGCAAAGTATGTGCAGCATTTATAGCATGCAACTTAACCACACATCTCTTCTTTTCTTGTAGTGTTTTGCTCAATCTTTAGCAACTTTCCAACTTCTGAAATAAATAATACAGGTTAAAGACACAAACGTCCCCTGTGCAGAAGTCCTGACCTTTTTTTTTGCAGAAATAGTAAAAAAAAAATATTTCAACAAAAGCAGAATGGAATTATTTGGAAACCTACGTTCCTTAACGTTCAAGTTTTTCATTTTGCAACTTTTGTAACTCTTGTAACACAGCAAAAGAACCTAAAAGACCTGAGGTGTAACACAAATGCTATATGATAAAACAAAGAAAAAAAAGATAACCCAAGCATGCCTAACAATGGTCTGAAGAATAATCTTCAAACTGTTCTGCATATATGCTCAAATGAAGCCTGAGTTACAGTTATCCACAATGCCAAGAAAAAGCTATTTTCTGTGAACTACAAAACTGAGAATGCTCTAACAAGCAATTACATATACCCAAGGAGCCTAACTTTGCAGACTACATGAAGCCAAGACAAAAAGCTATGCTGACTCTTTGTATAAAGCAGAGAGAATAAATGAAAGTGATTTGAACTGATTGTGTTAAACAAAACCCAGGAACAACTATGGTGGATTTCTACCAATTACATCAGTATCTTTAAAGGCAAGTAAAAAGCCAAGTATAACCTCAAACAGATGACTGCAGGTATCCAAGACAAGAGGCACAGATTGGCTTGGGATCGCACAATTCATTCCAAGTTGATTAACCATATCCGCACTTCATTGTATGTGTCCCAGCTTGCCTCTAACTCTTAGATGGCACCCCTGTGACTCTAAAAATGTAATTTCTGTTATTGTCATGTTTCCTCAGCTTAGTGGGGCTGAAATAATGGCAGGCTTGTGCTGCAGCTTACCAGAGAGATGTTTTTACAGCACAGTGCTGAGAATGCACTGCATACCCAGGAATACAGCACCAGTGAGTAGAATATTTTGCAGTATGGGACCTTTTTCGAAAGAGACAAGTCCAGATGACCTCCACGAAACCGTCTCAGAACCATATTCTAGTGCAGCCACAGGGAACTAGCTGGGTTGTTCCAAAAGAGGACTGGAGAACAACTTAACATACGGGCTGTGTAGGGGTAAGCAGCAGACAGCAGATTAAGAGCTCAGACATATAAACAAATTACTGCGCATCAACTTCATCTCTGACAACAGTCCATGCCCTCCTGCTTATGCAGCAACAAATGCACAATTCCTCAGTTTAGCATAATCTTCTTTCAATGTGGATTTATCTAAATTTATCACAGGTTGAGTACTCGCTCTGCAGCATTACTGAAGTAACCTTTGCATGTGAATGGTCATCAGTATCCACGCATGCTGCTGCAAATGCTGGTTGCTCTTTTGTTTGGAATATACCTTGTTTGTCAAATCAAACAAATTTGAACAGACTCTCCTTGGCTCTTGCAACGGGTATGTTTGTTTCTTGAGAATATCAAATCCTTGCTACAAACAGCGACAATTTCAAAACATCCCAAAAGGAAATGCAAAAATAATTTTAAAATGTATTATATTAGGAAACAAAGATAAAACACATATTTCCCTACACATTACAGGAAGAAAAGAAATACATTTTCCTACCTTCATAAGGTCAAGTAACACACCACTTAAAATTCCCAAGTATCTTCTCTCCAAAGACTGTGGATGATTAACTGCAGGGAACTGTAAAAGTAATTTAGCATGAATATGCTGAGAAGGTAAACAAGGAATAAATCAATACAGCCTTTCAAAAAACAGAAACTACACAGTGAGTAAAGATATGTAACTTAATGGGAATCATGCGGAAGCTTATGTGCTAAAAGCCACAGTGCGTTCTGAAACATTACAAAACATTATGGTGAAATGTAACTAACTGATGTACCAGAAAGCACCTTCTCCAGCAAGGAAAGAATTCCTCATTAGTAGGCTAGTCAGCAGAATTTCTCTCGAACGAAAAAAAATCAAGTAAGATTTATAAATATGTTTGTGGCATTATGACTGATGAAGAGTGGGTGGTTTAAAATAGATCAAGAATTAATGTAAGTAATATTTCTCCCCCAAAGGAGGATTAAGAATAGCTTTGAGATAACTTCATTGTTGTACATTATACATGTACTTTGACATGTATTAACTACATATCAAAGATTAACCAACAGCTCCAAAATGCTTTAGGGAAAAATTTCAGGAAAACCACATGGCAACTATGCAGAGATTTAATGTTCAGCGCTACTTCTTCAGTCTAGCTGCAGTAAGAACTGGCAACACCACGAGAATTACTACACATTGGTGCAGGGCATCTTTGTCAGCTACAGTCTTGAATAGGCCAGATGAAGGCAGTATTCGAAACGAGGCCTGCTGTCTGTAAAGACAACAAGCAGGCATGATTTGAAGAAGGAAAAAATATCTTTTTTTTTTTTTTTCTCATTACTGTCTTTAAGAACTTATGAAGGCTTGCCATATTTTACCAATACATAAAAATGTCTGAATATTCCAAAAAAGCGATATAACAAAAATGTTTTAAAATGATTCAGCTGAATAGTCAGAACAAGCAGAGTTGCAGAAACCTGAATGAATACTGTAAACTACAGTGTATATTCTTGCACCTGCATCCTTCCCTAGTTTGAATGACTGCATTCCTTGTATCAATATTAATGCAATCATTCCTAACAACACAGGACATGATAATGTAAACCACCTGGTGCTTTGATAGAGGTTACACACGTATTCAGTAAATCTATTGTGCCAAATAGAGACTTTTTTTTTTTTTTTTTTAATTAGGTAAATGAGGAGAAGATGTATTTTTTTAGAATTTCCCTTGCCAAAGTTAGGTACTCATTCACTGGGTCACAAATCCCTGGTTGACAGTCTCAGCGTTTGACTCAGATTAAAGACTCTTTAAGTAACAGCAGTGATGAAATAAGCAGTATGACGAGAAGAAAGAACAAACTTATTGGTATATCGAGATGAGAAGCCAGAAAAAAAAACAAGCAGACTTAGATGCTCCACTCATTTAGAACTGATTTGAGAAGTCCTCTAAGTTATGACGACAAGATAGCACCTCAAAGAGCACAGGATGTCAACATATGCAGAACATCCAATTTGATCAACCTGAGCTTTGCCTGGTTACTGAGGTTTGCCACCAAAAGATCTTGCTTGGTGTGAAACAAGCGCAATAGACAAATGAAATGAAAAGGGAACCTTTTATTTTAACTGAATGAATGAAAATTTGCTCAACACTTCATTGCTATGCCATAACGCCAAGTACAATGAGCTGAAAAGAAACAGACAACAAAGATGGAGTCCCAGGGCATGGCATGAGCTGACCTGACAACAGACAAAACAGATAAACTGATTTCAGTGAGGTAACTTGAAATTTAAAAGCTAAACATGCATGTCAATGTTCAGAATTAGAAATTAAGGGTTTGGAATACCAGGGAGACCAGCATAAAAAAAAAATAAAAAAAAAAATCTTATCTGGTGCTGATTTTAGAAAAAATTGAGCATTTCAATATCAGAACAGTTTTTGAGAGGAAAAAAAAAAAGAAGAAAAAGAAGAAAAAAAGAAAAAGGGGAAAAGGAAAAGAAAAATGAAGAAAAGAAAAAGATGCAAAAAAAGGAAAAAAAAGAGCCTCTTGACATTAATCACAGTTTACCCAGTTTTATATAAGGGAGATTAAGAAATTTGTAATAATCTCTATAGCAGCACATGACAAATTCTGTTAGCTGTATTTTATTCATCTAGATATCAGCAAATATTTGGAGATGAATCCACTATGATAAGCCTTTGAGCATAGTAAACACTCCTTAAAATCATTTTTTGCAACAAAAGAAATACACTTTTTTTTTTCTGTGGGAAAAGAGCAACACAGCCAAGCACTTTGTTTACAGTTTCCAGAGTTGTGCAGATTTGCATAACAGGCACAAGTGCTTCATTGTGGCCTACTTTGATCCCATCAATATTCTATGTATTTTCTAAAAAATCCTCTTGAGCTAACACATGAAAGCAAAAACACTGACAACAGGGAACATGCAGCATCCTCGTCTCCTGGCACTTGTATGTACCCCAGTGCATAAAAGCCATTACAGTATGTTCAAATGGGCTGGAGTCATACATAAAATATACCCACATAAAATATTGAGCTATATTTAAGATAGCTGAAAATAAAAAAGAAAATTCAGGTCAGTTATTATGACAACCGACAATAGAAAAATGACAAATATGAAGACAAACATTGTAAGTGTAGGTTTGCTATGTGCTTGGGCTGAAGAGTCAAGGAGCAGGAAGCAGTAAAGACCTTTACCACATTAGTGATACCTGTTCTCTCTCACATCTTTCCAACTCTCCCACCTAAGGAGCGTTCCCTACAGCTGGATGCATATACACACACACACACCTTCCTCACGGCAAATATTCGCTTCAGACCTATGTTTTAAAGAGTAACGCAGTACAAAGACCCATTTCCAAAAGGCTTTTTTATTGAAGTCAAATACTTTTCATGTGCACTATTAGCACTTGTAGAAGAGCTAGACCCACTATCATGAATCACTTGCCACTGTTTGCATTGCCATTACCTCTCATAAATTACATTATGTGAGCTTGCAGGGAAAATGCAAGCAGATTAGTTTGAATATTCTTGCTCCTCCACAGTCTCTGTTCTACTTAGCCTTCTTTTTACTTTGCATCCTTTTTAAGTCGTGCAGCAGTGAGTGAGCTATTTTGCAAGTTCTGGACTGCTCTATTGATGTCAGGAAGCATCTGAAGCAAGGCAGGCCTTCCACACATCTTCCACTGTTGGTGTGCGGCAAGCAGGTTTTCAGTAGATGCTGTAACTTGTTGGTAGTGGAATATTCTAAACAAACCCAAACCATTTAACCCTTTTTATCAAGCTCCTTTTATCCTCCTTAACTTTTATCCAAGAGGGTAACATTTCTGTCTTCATGTAGAATGACCATTATAAAGAAGATTATACATCTGGAATAATAAGGCAAATGTGAAAATGTGCTAAAGCCATAGAAAGCTGTTCTCTGAGACTGCTATCCACCGGGATGGTTTGGATTCAGCAGTTCACTTATCCTATATTTGTGCAATAATATTTACAATTCTACACTATCAGGCATATTTTCCATAGTGGTATGAGCCTGTTAATACTTTTTAATTCTGTATTATTTTGTCCTTGAGTCTTCAAACTGCAGGGATGCTCTCTGCCAAAAAAAGACAAAAGCAGGACCACCACATACTACCTAATACTCAGGAAGGGGGAAATATGCACTTATATATGCATAGAAAAATGAGGAAGGAGGGAAGAGGAAAAGTATGCAAACATTATTCTCCCATATCTCCCATATACACGTATGCGGTGGCACAGTATTTGAATTCGAAATTTTAAAATCCCATACCACAATAGGCTAGTAATCACAGTAATGGTAAGGTGAGGATTGAAGAAACTGGCTTCTACCTGGAGAAAAGCCAATGACGGATCCAGCTTGTAAACAACATTTGCATGACCACAGCATATATAGCATGTTATGTTCAGAGTAACTTTTTTAATTCTGTCTTCTGGCATGGAAAAAAGGGTCCCATGAATTAACTAATGAATACCACTTTGAAACCATATTTTGTAGTAGCTTTCATATTTAAACCATTATTCAGACTTCAATTAAGTATTTTAAATTTACTTTCTATTAGAATAGAAAATACAGTCCAACCCACTACCTGAAAACAGTATCTAATCTAAACTATTTTTAAAAACCTCCACTGACAGGGCTTCTACAAACACGATCAAAAACTCTTATGGATTACGTAACCTTGTAGCTAAATTAATTATCCTAACACATTAAGTCAACTACTACTTACCATCATTATCAACCCAGTTTATGGCAAGTTTTAGCACATTTTAAGACAACTATGTCCCCTTCCTTTTGTCCTTACTTGTCTGGGTTTTCTCTTTTACAGGGTAAAACTTAAAAGCTTTTACCTGTGGAGCTTTAAAACTTCTGTATTTTTTTTTTCAGCACATTCTCTACATCACGTTTAAAACTGGACAGCTTCTTCTAAAACATTATTATGTTGTATGCATTTAGATCGTGATGCAATATAACAAAATCTTTTTTAACAATACAGCACTCCTTCCTTATCTACCTTATCATTTTTTTTCTATTTTCAGATGTAAATATTTAATTTTCACATGTAATAGTTATGTATCTCTTTATTGGATTGTACATTAGCAACGTCAGGCCATTTATCAAGATCAAAAAGTCACCCTCCTAAGCAATGCTAATTGAAAAAATGCCAACCAAAACTGAATTACAAGAAAACAGAAGTACCATCACTGGCCAGGAGTTATTAAAAGACAGCAGAGTAATTTCTTATATAGTGCGTTTGGGCTCCACATCCCAGCCTGACCAGTTTCAACACATTGCTGAGTCTCTGCCAATGCAGAATACTGGGAAGGCCTGAAAAGGGAGCAAGGGATTCTGTTCTGCAGCACGTGGCTTACGCCAGCTCACGCAGCAACGTAAGCCACGGGGCAGGAAGCTCTTCTGTCATCATAGCAGCACCTTTGGCCCAAATTGACGGCAGAGCAGCCTCAGAGAGCAGGCAGGGATTTTTCACCCCTGTCCAGACACAGTTACGCCACTACACCTCAGTGGCAGAGTAGTGTCAAGCTGGGTATAAACGCTAACCTGCATGCCAAAACGTTCATGAAATTAAAGTAAATTTATAATCCACTTTTAACAGTAAAATAAACGTATTTGCACAACTTAATACTGGTGTTAACCAGAATGCTACTTTAGATTATAAGGCATTTGTAATTCCTAATAGCCTATTTACAAAGCAGTCTTCACGGTATCAACGACAAGAGCGCAAACACGGTGTGAGGCAAGCGCAGAGTGCAGGCAGCTCTCCCTTACCCGCAAGCCGTGGAAGCGAGGGTTGCTGTAGAAGAGCTTCATCTGCTCGGCTGGCAGGGGGCCCAGCACCTTCTGGATGGTGAAGAGCTGGTCAATCTCGCTCTCGCCAGGGAACAAGGGCTGCCCGTCGCTCAGCTCGCCCAGAATGCAGCCCACCGACCACATGTCCACAGCCTTTCCGTAGGGGGCTCTGCAAGGCAAAGGCACCGTGTGGCCCACCCACCCACGCCACTGCTGCGTGCTAAGCTGCCCCAGTTTATTGGCCGTGTTTTCTATGGCCTGCTTTCCTGCAACGCAGAAAAATACATTTGAGTATCAAAGGACAGACCTCAAATATGAAGTCTTTTCTTTCTGCACCGGACTACCCAATGTATTCCTGTTTGGAAAGGCAGGGCTGGAATTCTAATTACCCCCTGGAATTTGTTTATCGCCTGTGAAAAATTACCTGCAAGAATCTCTTTTTTGATTGAGAAGGAATTATCACTGAAACTAACACAAACTTCTGTTCTCAGCAGGGGCTGATGACAGTGTATTTCTGTATTGCATTTATTTTTCCACTGTGCTTAACAGGTGGACCAGCATACTGAATTTGGTGATGGAGAGAACAGAAATGATAAACAATCTTTATTTTAGCACTCAGCATTCATACAGTGGAATTTTAATTACAGAGAAAAGAGAATGCCTCTGAAACTCGTCATGAGTTGAACAGCACAGGTCAAAACACAATCAAAGCATCAAAAATAGAAAATTCTTGTGCTGGAGCAGAGTCATGGGGTGGAGACTTAGGCAGAAATGTCGATGGGTGCTCTTTGTGCATGGCAGCCGCTGCAGTAGAGAAAGTGGCACTTGGTATTTAAACTACTGCTGATGAAAGGTGCTAGGTCAGTACTGAGGAGGTGGAGGGAGCCTTGATTGAAACAGCTAAAACTGAGTGGTGAAAATATTGAGACTGGAAAAGGCTATGGCAGCTTTTCTTGAGAGGACAGTATGGAAGTACATGTCCTATGGATTGCTTCAGTCAGGAGAGACTACAGGCTTGAGGATGGCTTGCAAGGCAAGTAGGGTAGAAAACTGGAATACAGACAGTGGAAATCTATATGAAAAGGAGAATGTGATAGACTATGGCAACATTCAACCCAAACACACAAATGCTGAAGAAGCACAGAAGCTCTCTCGGATCATTTCTGCTTTTCGCTCTAAGGGTCCGAACCTTGACACTTTCTTTTACTAGTACATCTCAGTCACCCAGCTAATGCATTATATATTTTTGGTTTTTTAGGGCTCCTGCTGCAGATCAAAACAATTCACTGTCCTTATACCTGAGCTCTTGCTTGCTGGATTTTAATCATTTTGTAAACATTCAACTTATTCCAAAAACCTTTTTAGAATCTTTTTTGGATGTTTAGGTTTTGAGCAGAGTTATGGGAGAATTCTTCTGAGGTCAAAGGAAAAGCATATAAAAAGAATAAAGACTGGAATAAAGGGTGAATAGAAAGTATAGTTTATTGATTCTTTTTGAAACTTGCACTTGACCTCTATTTCGAGAGATTTTAAGGTTACAGCTGGCCTGCTTATTTAAGGAATGTGGCAACATCTGGAGTTGCAGGTGACAAATCTGATCCTAAATATATTCCCCTTCCTTCTTCTCTGCAGTGATAGTTAAAATATGTCCAGTGTCAGAACATCCTTAGATAGTGAAATGAACCTGCCTTTTCCCTATTGGTTACTTAGGATCAGTTATGTCACTACAGGGAGGACACATGCCCAAGGGACCCTGGAACCCTGGTGATTAGCTGCTTAGGTTAGGGTGAGAAAGCTAGTTTCCAGCTGGACAAAGGCCTGAGGAAAATTAGAGGTGCACTGAAGTGCATGCTTCTACAGCCAAAGGCAGCTAGGAAAGCTGACGTAGGATGCCAAAATTTCAAGAACTGCTTGCCTTTCAGCCTCTGCCCTGAGATGCTGCAATCCTTTCACAAACAGAACGACCACAAAAATCAAAATTTGCCCCACTGGAATAAAGTACTGACAACGAACCAAACCCATCAAAGCAAAGCCTGCCGAAACTCCCACAGTATTACAAGGACAATGGCTTTGTAGGCCATTAATTCCTTTTAGCAACCTGGAACAAGGACTAACCGAGGATTTGCTGAAAGATGAAATGTTCTTTATTTCTTGCTGTGATTTTGCTAGTCTAATCCACCCATTAGGTCAGGTCTGAGGCCACAGCCAAGGAAGGACAAGCTGGAGCAATTGCAAGGACTTTGCAAAATGCAATACACTCCGAAGCCAAGGATCTGTTCCTAAAAAATCTGTGCCTGAAAGCAAAGCAATTTGTGAAAGTGCAACTAAGAAACAGTTACTTTTTAAACAAGACTGAGAAAAATAATGGCAGCTTTATTAGCAACCCTTTGAATAGACTGGCTGTTCTATGGTGACATGCGAAGTGGGAAAAAGGCATACTGCTGCAGCTGGGGCCTGGAGACCAAGCTAGGGCTAGACCTGAGGAATGGGCTAAAAGTCAACTAAGGCAGGGACCAGCACCCTTCTTTGCTCTCTGGGGTCAAAGAAGGTGAATTGTTGTTTAAAGAAGCTTCCACTGCGTGCTCTGTAGTCAAAAAAGTAGCACTGTCCACTTCTTACTAAGTGGGAAATACTTTGTTTGGGAAGGCATGTTCAAATCTCCTGTTGTACTCTCTGTAAAAATCAGTCTTCTTAGACCGCAAAAGAAAAACAAAGCAAGAATGTTGTGGTTGGACTAGTGAAATAATTCATTTTTGCATGCTACAAAGACCACAAATCACAAGTACTATAATCTGTGCTTGCCCAAACGTGACTAGTAAATCAGTATGCTTTAAAATCTGCTGGTATTTAGAAATCCTTGATAAACAAAGCAGACAGAGTACTCCACAGCTGTCACCTGAGGCTCTCTAATGTGAGCATATTTTGGATGCTCTGTGAATAATTGGGCAACTATTTCTTTCCTCATCTGAAATGTAAGTTTTTGAACATATCTATCGCAACACAGAATCTTCTGTGGGACGCAATTCAAAGTTTGAAAAAGTCAAGAAGTGTTTGGTAAAATGCAAACATTTAATAATCCTGGGAAGACTTCCAAATCATAGATCCTTATAAAGATTTGGTAAAATACAAGGGGGAGGGAAAACAGGCAAGCAGAGTTTCTGAAAAATTGAACAGGATTGCCAAGTAACAGATGTTACTTGTGCCAGAAAAACTTGGCATTAGAAAGTACACCAACAACACTGGAGTCATTAAACATATCTACCTTCCCTTTCTCTACCAGCTAAAAGAGATAAATTTAGTCAATTATATGTATCCATGATTCCTGATAAATTTCCTTGTGTTAACAAAAGAGTTTTGAGATTTTCAAGTGAAATTAATACTGCATATGACAAGTTTTTGTGTATGTCTTTCCTCTGAAAACCTAATCATTAATAATGACAGATATTAAAATGCTGTACAAATAAAATGGCCATTATTGATGCTTTTTCCAAGTTGTTAAAATAAATACATACTTTTTGGATGTTCAATAATATCTATTTTCTCCAAATTATGAAAAACTAAGCTTTGAGATATTAATGGCAACTTTAATATGCTATTCTGCATGTAACAGTGCAAATACATACCAATTTGATTAACAGAGCTCCATAAACAGTGGGATGACTTTATTGACAGAGTAAATGTTAGCTTATGCATTACTATTTCAAGAAATGTCTATTTTCTAGGTCAGTGTTAATCAAAGACCTGCTTCTTAGGAGCATGAAGCATTTGGCTTAAAGCTCCTCTTTGACTGAACCTGTGGCTACTAATCCTTTATTTCCAGAATATATATGTGAAAGTATGTATATGTAACACATACAGAAATTGTATCAGAGTGTTTTTTTTCCTCAAGAAACTTGGAACTGGGTGGAGCAGGCCAACACTCCAGAGGATTGTGCAGCCATTCAGAGAGACCTAGACAAGATGGAGAGTTGGACAGAGAGGAACCTCATGAGGTTCAACAAGGACAAGTGCAGGCTCCTGCACCTGGACAAGAATAACCCCAGGCACCAATACAGATTAGGGGTTGACCTGCTGGAAAGCAGCTCTGTGGAGAGGGATTTGGGAGTCCTAGTTGACAACAAGTTAATCATGAGTCAGCAATGGGCCCTCGTGGCCAAGAAGGCCAATGGGATCCTGGTCTGCGTCAGGAGGAGTGTTGCCAGCAGGTCGAGGGAGGGGATCCTGCCCCTCTGCTCAGCTCTGGTGAGGCCACACCTGGAGTCCTGGGTGCAGTTCTGGGCTCCCCAGGACAAGAGGGACGTGGAGCTTCTAGAGAGGGTCCAGCGTAGATGGACAAAGATGATTAAGGGACTGGAGCATCTATCTTATGAGGAAAGACTAAGAGAGTTGGGCCTGTTTAGCCTGGAGAAGACTGAGAGGGGATCTGATCAACATGTACAGGTACCTGAGGGGTGAATGTAGGGAGGATGGGGCCAGACTCTTCTTGGTGGTGGCCAGTGACAGGACAAGGGGTAATGGGGACAAGTTGAAACACAGGAAGTTCCACCTCCATGTGAGGAAGAACTCCTCTCCTGTGAGGGTGACAGAGCCCTGGAACAAGCTGCCCAGAGAGGCTGTGGAGGCTCCTGCTCTGGAGATCTTCCAAACCCGCCTGGCTGCCACCCTGTGCCCCGTGCTCTGGGTGTCCCTGCTTGAGCAGGGGGGTTGGACTGGATGATCTCTAGAGGTCCCTTCCAACGTCAACAATTCTGTGATTTTTTGATTCTGTGGTTCTGTGAAAGAAGTGCACAGTAAAGACAGTAATGGAAAGACCACATGCAGTAAAACTTTCATTTTTTGTCCCTTCCTTTACCCTTATGAGTCCTAATTTATTCATATAGTATTTGAAAACCTATTTAGCCTTGCAAGATAGGAAATGCCTCATTTTACAGTTGATAAAAGAGCAAAATTAAATCTTCTGGCTGAAGCTGCTCATGCAACTACTGCTTGCACAGGTAGTATGACACTAGCTCTTCAGTGCTTTAATAAAGTGATTCACAAAGACTCCTCCCATAAATTCCTTACCACAAAAGCTAGCATCATCTTTCTGTGCCACTTCATCAGGGATTGTGATCAATGATTCATATCAAATTAATGGAAATGAATCAAAATACTTTACAAAAATCTTAAAGTTTCTTTAAATCTATCCTGTAAGTCAAATACAGCTCCCCATAGACAAATCTCACAAAAGGTACAAAATGTAAAGAATCAGCCAAGATTTATGTGTCACGGCTGTTCTATAACCTGTACCTACCCAAGTAAGAGTTCAGGAGAGCGGTACCATCTCGTAGCCACATATTCTGTATAGTTAGCATTGCTTCCCTCCGAGAGATTACGAGCAAAGCCTGTCGAAGTAAAACAATAAAGATGAAAAATTACACCCTTTTTTCAATAAATACACATTCCACTACTGATTTTGGCAATAAGAGGTCACACCTCTTTAAACAGAAACAGTTTATATCTCCTAATGCACAGTGATGTCTCCAGGGATCGCAAGTGTTTGCTGAAACAGGGGTTTTATTGATCAACACTGAACGCGAGTACACTTGCTTTAATGACAAGCTTCCTTGTGCACTGTCCTCACACAGTGGCATTCTGCCATGGCTTCTGGTGCTTTGCCATAATAGAAACAGACTGATAAAAGTTACTTGACAGTATGCCACAGAGCCTACTGAAATACAGTCACTAAATTTCATTGTGAGGTGCTTTTTGCAGAAGACAATACATAACAATGGAAACTTAACATATGTCTGGGGAGCAGACTCTTCAATAACTGATCCTGACTACTACAGTCACACTGCATTCATTTTTTTTTTCCAACTGGTTGAGAAACTGTATTATTCTTGTCCAGGGACCCTCCCCTTCTGATTTTTACTTTCAGATGAAACTAGCACAGTTCACCTCACTTGGCAATGAACGTGATCATTTCCCCACAACTACAAAAGGCAGCAATGTGAACAAAAAATGTGCTATATAACTACGTACCATACACCGCTGGTGCAAACTCCCCATCTGCTTTAGCATCACATTCCAAGCAAGTCTCTCAATGAATTTGCAATCAGAACTCTAAAATAACTTGCTCCTTCACACCATTTTGTTAAGAACCCACAATTATCTACTTATTTACAATTGTACCAGAATCTGACTTTTGTCTTACAGCGTCACAGCTTAGAAGACCGACGCAGAGAAGAAGGCACATACTGGAAAATCCACAAGTAGGAATCATTTAGATTTTGTTTTCATTCCCTCTGCTCTCAATGTATAAAGCTGAGCACCACAGGGATGATGTTATTAGATTCTTCACTTAGAAGTACTAGAGGGCAGATGCTGTCATTATTTTTAGAAAAGTATCACAGATCCTGCTGTTTTCAAATGACTAATAATAAGGTGAATCTAAGGTCAGGCAGAGCTCAGCAGCGAGACTCTGGATGTGTATGTTCCTTACTGGAGCTCAAACTGAGACAAATTTGGGGGGCTGAATTGCAGAAGCAAAATTTTTAAAATGCTTTTTACTGGGATGTGGCATTAAAACTTGATCCAAAATTCACTTCAATCAGATCACTGGGAGTCCTTCTATTATTTCTTAAGCAACAAAGAAAGAATAAAAAGTCTACAGTCCTGCAGGCATAATTTCATTTTCAGAATCAGTAAGTGCTACTTAAATGTAACAGTCATTTTTCTTTATTTCCAAGTTCTTATGCAGAAACTGCCAAGAACACTTTTCCTACACAATTGGAGCGATAAGGTTGCTTTGATTATTTTACTCTGAAAGTGGATCTCATTTTACAGCTTCGTATGAATAAGTCCAGTCACACTGACCCCTGTGGTACAGTAATTTCCTTGATGTTAAAGTTTAGATGCAGAGATTGTTAATAGACTAGTGATTTGATTGTTTAAATAGAGTAGTGATTTGAGAAAGCAGTGAAAACCTGGTACTGACATAGGTTACTGTTGTTACTTTTTTATAAATAAGATATCCCTTTCTTAAAGAGTTAGAAATCTAGAAGGCATGTACATAAGAGAAACAGATATTTCATCATCCCTAAATAGCAGTAATTCTAGCCTGTCCCCATAAAGTTCCACTGAATGTCACCAAAGCTGATAGAGAAAAGCTTGAAAGGATTTCTTTTTTTTAATTACTGAAGACTAAAATTGGGATTATAAACATTACTATATTTAGAAATGCTTAGGTACTTCTGCTTCTGTTTCAAATTACATGACCCATCTGATCAATCTTGTCAGTGAAGTAAATCTTTCACTCATCTCTTTAGAGGAGGGAGGGACAAAAAAAAAAACAGGAGAAAGTGGATAGCCAAAGCAGAGTGGAAAGCTCCAAACTGAATGAGGAAAGAGCAAAAGCTAAGACATGACCCAAATGAGCATCCCATAGCAGCCTGGCTGCACTAAGCCACATAAATCTGCCCCAACATATCAACAGAAGTCAGGATGCATCCTCCCTCCGGCCAGGCCACTGGGACTTGGCCGCAAGCAGGAGCTACAGATCATGCCAGTGATCAGCAGCAGCTACTGCAGCCCCACCAAGGATTAGCCCCCTGCCTTTAGCGATAAAGGCCAACATGGATTTCACACTGCAAGACAGAAAGAAAAAATATTATCATGGGCTTCGCTGTGATAGGTATTTTGCCAGGTAGTGTAAGAAAACATTTTACTACTGCTTTGATTCCATGTTGCCATGCTGAAAGGTGATGGACAGAATCCATACTTCAAGGAAGTATAAGACCTTTTCTAAGCATACTATGGACAGAGGAACAGTTGCCAAAATTAGGGCATGAGGAAATGGCCACAAGCCATGCTAGGGGAGGCTGAGGTCAGATCTTAGGAAGAACTTCTATGCGGGAAGAGTGGTGAAGCCTTGGACCAGGCTGCCCAGGGAAGTGGTGGGGTCACCGTGCCTGGTAGTGTTCAAGAAACCTGTAGATGAGGCACTTAGGGACATGGTTTAGCAGGTAGGGTGGGGATGGGTTTATGGTTGGACTTGATCTTCAACATCTTTTCCGATCATAATGATTCTATGATACAATGAAAATAAAACGATAGATTTCAAAAAAGCACTGAAGTAAACTCCTAACAGGGTAGGAGAGATGTCAAGGAAAAAAGTGTGAGGGGAAAAAGGAGTTGAGAAGATTATCATTTTCTTATAGAAGCAAGGCAAATCTGAGTTAGACAAAGTAAAGCATTCTCACATTAATGGCATTTAAGCACTTAACTAGGCACCTAGCAATGCCATGGAACTTCCATTGCTAGATTTTGAAGAACAAACTGAGGAAATATCAGTCAAGAATGACAGACACGTGCCTAATCCTTTCTTTGAGTAGGTGGAAGGAGGAGAGAATCTCCTGAGGTCTTTTCCAGGCCTGTGTTTCATGATTTCTATGCTTACACATCATACAGAGATTAAGAGATTGTTAAGAGAACGAGTAATTCTGAAGCAGTGGTGTTGACACAGAATACACACAACTCAAAATGCGTAACTATTTCCAATAACAGTCAGATGCATCTCCTGTAGTCGGCATTTTGTACTCTTCTCTTTTTCCAATTCTATTGGCAGAAATTACACCCACACAACATGTGCAAAGCAAGTACCACATTCAAACTCATTTTTATCTAGTAGGATACATACAGAACACACCACAACAGCTATAAAGAACTTGTCTGAGTTCTGACTTTTTCAGTTTTGTCCACCGTGTTCATTTTGAAAAATCTAGTTACCATAATATCTGCATTTAGATGGACATAAGGATTTTTCTTTGCCTTTGTTGTCATCACATGGAGAATGTGGTATTGTAAGTGACAAGAACCCATGTTCCAAAACATGAAGTTGGGTAGACAGGTAGCATGTACTATACCATTCTGAAAGTCAAACTTCAATACTCTCCACTGCACATGTGCAAGAAATTCTTGTGGTTAATTCCCTTCTGAGAGGTACATCTGCAGTAGTAACTTAAGCTATTTAGAATAATGTCAATTAGCAGTAAGACTAACAAATTACAATTGATCCTAAGTTACAGAAGATGCTTAGTATTTTAAATTAACCAAATCTGAAACATGAAGCTAAGTTCAAAGTAACCTTCGTAAACAATGATTGCAACACAAGTTCTCACAACTTAATTGACCTCTTTCTCCTGGGCGCTGGGAGGACACCATGACTGAATTTCTCTTCCAGCACCAGAAAGAAAACCTGGCTGCAGTCTGTGAGATGAGGAAAGCTCTCAAACTAGACAGAACATCAACACTGCTGATGGAATTCATCACTGTCTAACATTTCTTGAGAAAACTGCTGTCCAAAACATGACCGCATCATTTGTTTGGCATATTTCCCCGTAAAGCTCCTTTGCGCAAACAACGTCATGACAAGTTTGCACACAAAGATTTGTTAGCTGACGGCAAGCATAAACTCCAAGGGAGAAAGTCACTTTCTGGGGAACAAAAAAAACAAGGCTGACGAGGAAGGGAGGGAGTGAGCAGGGAAAAGGCAGGCCCTGCGGAGGGGCTGGTGCCCGCCACGGGAGTGCCTGAGGGCCCTGGGTTGCAGGGGCAGCCCCCCTGTCGCCGCGTCGGGGCCAAGGGGAAGCTGTTGCCCCAGCGCTGCTGCGGAGGGGCACGGTGCTGGGGAAAGGGCTGCGGACACCAGCAAGGGCCCAGGCACCTACCAAGACCCCTGTGGCCCCTCTGTTAAACTTCATTAGGGCTTTGTAGTCCTTAACACCGCAAAAAAATGGCCGCTTACTTCAAAGAACGCATACGGACTGAAAACGCCAAGGCTTTTCCTAGAAATGTGACTGTTTCTTACCGCTGGGGCCAAAACGTGCTTAGGATTAAATGCAGCCCTGCAAAAGAACATCTTTTTTTTGCGTTACTAAAAGTTGTTGCAATTTATTTTTTTTTCCCAGCAGTGCCTTATTCCAATCAAAATTGCTGATGTCTGGAATGACAGCTTCCAGGAAAACAGCTCTCAGCAAAGTGCCCCGGTGCAATGCTCTGGAATTGGTTTTTATTTACCAACACAAGTTGTAGGCTTTTTAGATACAATTTTTTTTTTTTTTTTTTTTTATTTATGTAGCATTTAGAATAAAATACAGGTTGTTGGTGTATACTCTGTTCAGCTTTCTTCTAAGGATTAATCACATGTGTATAGTTTGTTTTGTAATTAGGAGCTGATTCTTCCAAGCCTTAAAGGTAGCATTGAATAGGCATTGGTAAGTCAGGAAATGACAAAGTTAACATTGCATAGACAACTCTGACTTTATTCTCCGATCATTCTGTCAAGTATATGATCACACATTATTCCTTGATTAATACAGTAATACAAGTGGAAATATACAAAGGAGGACAGACATAACAGTCCATAAAAGCCATTTTTTTAAGGATCACACAAAAAGGACACTTTTATCTACAAATAAATCAACAGTTCTGACAGTCTGCTAATCAATTTAGCATCTAAGCTTTGTTTAACTAAGTGCCAATAACCGTGCTAATAAAATCCTGTAGAATATAGGAAGAAGTAACACGTGAATAGAATGGCTGTATTAACACTGGTATTTCACAAGATATGCACAGTATAGCTCAGAGATGTTACAAATTAAAGCAGCAAATCTGAATGAGTAATCAATTCTGAGAGCTAGAGTAAATTTAAGTGGTACCCACTGTGCAACTCTTGTAAGACTAAAGCAGCATTGCACTGCAAAGACTGCACTGAGCACTCCTCTTAAAAGAGAATGAAGGGAAGGAAGGGAAGGAAGGGAAGGAAGGGAAGGAAGGGAAGGAAGGGAAGGAAGGGAAGGAAGGGAAGGAAGATGAAACAAACATACATCCAGCTATTGAACTTACCGAAATCGCACAACTTCAGAACATCATTGTGGCTTATTAAGAGATTCTCTGGTTTGATATCTGGCATATCAAAATAATAGAGAGAGAGAAAAAAATATAGCTGTTATCTACTCTTTTTAATTTTAAATAGATTATATTGTTCACCAAGTTTAATATGTTCAAACAATCATAAACAAAGCATTAAAAAGAAACTGCTGAAAGAAATATCACTAGGCTTCAAATCATGATGGTTGTGAACACACAGAACACTCATTTCCTATAATGTCTTTTAAGTAGTTTTCCAACAAAATAAAGGAAGATGAAAGGGTGCTTACAGATATTCCTGGACATCAAAGCAATATGCAGAATATAGCATTTGGCAAAGAAATAAACAAAACCCTATTTAATTATCTAGGTAAGCAGCAAAGCACTAAGTGTCTGTACTCATTACCTTTGCTGTTATGATAACCTCGTGCACCTCTTGCTCTTTCTTTAAAAAGCATATTTCACAAGCCTGTTTATTTTTCTTACATGAATGCTATAGTATTTTATAAGCTATATTTCTTCAAGCTACATTCCTCAAAATATTTACAGATTCTTGCCCATGTTTGATCAATCTCAAATACCAACACTACACTGAATGTTTCCAATAGATGAAAACTCACGTACATAAGACGTTACTTTTGCAAAAGCATGAAGTAAAATAAGATTATACTAAATCACGATAATATAAATGAATATAATAAATACAACATTAATACAATAAATATAAATAAAACTAGTTAAACTCCCATGTCAAGGTACATATTATAAGTGCTTGAAACTGAGGAGGAAAGAACTGGATCCATTAGAGTTTGGAGGAACTGTCTTATACAGAAGGTAAGTGCAGATGACCAAGCTTTAAGTTCTACATTATTGTTCTGGTATTTTATTATTATGTTCAAAGAGAAATGATTGAGCCATTAAATGTTTGAACAGCCCCTTTTCCTTATGGTGTAGCTTTGCTTCACTGTACATATGATACAATCTCTACTTATATGCCGAAGACACCAGAACAATCTTTGTATGTAGATAAACCTTGCTTTAAAGCAACTTGAAGCTTGGCAGGCTTAACATCCAGCCAAATTCAAATATTTTCTTTTTTTCCCCTAACAATAAGTATTTATATTTACATCAATGCAAATTAATTCAAGCTATAACATATTTCCCTATAGTAAATTCCTACTGGGCGTTCCCTTCTACATGTAAAACTACAAACTTACCTCTATGAACAATATCATTCTTATGACACCAGTGAATTGCTTTAATTAGCTGGTAGATATAGCTTTTCACTTTTTCTGGTGGAACTCCATTTGGCATTTCTTCTAGCAATTCAAGCATATTCTAAGCGTTTAAAAGACATATTATTTAGAAAACATATACAGTAGTAGCCAGATTAACATGTCTTCAACATACTAAAGCAACCTACATATGCCAGTGAGTTTAACTATAAAAAAATCCAACAGTTCAACACTCAAGGAGTGTGTTTTAACTATACACATGCTACTAGCTGTTTTTGTTCTAGAGAAAGCAACTGTGAAGACAATGTTCCTTAAAGATGAACACAAGCATACTCTAAGACCTTAAAAATCTGTCGTCACTTAGACTAAAACTTCTAAAAATCATTTACTTACAAGAGATTGCTTAAACAGAAACTCCAGTTCAGTGTTGCTCTATGGAAAATATTGTAGAGAACAGCATTTTGTAATTATCCTACTATGCTTTAATATATAATTTTCTTAATTTTTAAGTTAGTTCTACTGTTTTCATATAGCAGGACAAAAGCCCACCAGTGTGAATGAAATAATGAACACAGAAAAATGCTTCAAATGGGCATAAATAATACTCTAAGGAGTAACCTGAATCTTTTTATATCTAAGATATCTCTTTATATCTAAGATATATTTATCTTAGGTATCTTTGTGCTACATTAATTGTGTCCATGCTAACTATGTTATGGACAGATATAGGGAAAAAAAAACAACAACAAAAAACAACTAATTTAACTGTTTACACTGCTAAATTTACTTTTCAAAGGACCCTTAGATTTCCATTATGCTATCAAATGTCTCCAATTTTGCACACTTAGAAGCAGAATAGTGTTTAGCCTACTGTAAATCCTAACTGAATGAAGAGTGGGTTGCAACAGCCCACTTGAAGACAGAAAAGAGCCTTATATGCTGAATTCCAAGACAAAAACAAGTATTTGGGCTATATTGTTTTACATAGTGCACTTCTGAATTAGGGCATTTATACAGATTTTTAAATCTATTATATGTTTACCTCACCTTTGACAAACATTTAACTCATAATATATTTCTGATTTCTTTCTTCTAAAATATTTTAATGAATGCAAGCAAGATACAAAACAAATGGAGTCTTTGCTAATATTTAAAAAAAAAATCATGTTTTGCAGTCTGAGAATCTATACTGAAATTTATGTATCTGAGTGCATATTTCCTTAGAAATATACTTTCTGTTAACAAACTACATATCACATTGGTTTAGTTAGATTCTTTTCAATATTGAGGCCTGTACTTTTGGATGAATTAGTCAAGTAACTAGTATTATACATACGAACCAGAATAGTAAAAACAACATAGCAAGGCTTAATCCTGTGTGAAGACATTAACTAAGGGGATGATGGATAAAGGAGATTAGACTAAGTGTAAATTTAAATACTCCGGATTTGGGTATTGCAGAGCTAAGATTCCTTGAAGGACAAAAGGCACTCATAATTAGTTAAAATAAAAATTAATCTACTCTACCATATTTTATTTAAGTCATTTTACCACTCCTCATTCATCAATACAGAAATTATCCTGGTCTTAAAAGGCATCTATAAAGAGCTGTGGAAACTACTTTACACATCTGAAAACGAGGAACATTCACAGACTGTGAAGTTTAACTGAAATTATAAGTTACCACTGAAACAGAAATGATACTATGCACAGGCTATATGTGATATCTATCCTTAGCATTATATTCTTTTATTCTGATGCAAATAATGTTAGGTATAGGAGCCTGCTCTATTTATCCAAAAATACTAACCATTTTTTGAAATATGGCCTTATTCAACCAGTTAAACATTTTTTTCTTATGCTGATCTTCCAAAACCACTGTCAGAGTAAGCTCAGCCAAGTCAATCATAAGACAAGATTAAATTTATCTTCCAGCTTGTATGGGATCAAAGATATTTAACGAGTCTGGATGAACCACAGGAAACACAGGTAGAGTAAGACAAGCTTGGGATATTAGAGTAAAGCAAGATCTACCACATTGGAAGTTCCTGATCTGCTGGTGCAACACATCTGATTTCTGCCAGGCCAAGTCATAGCATAGGTAACCTCACATTATGCAGTGAAAGCACATAGTTAATTATAAACTGAGGAGATACCATATTTAAGGTGAGATATCTTTACACACAAGGAAAAACTGACTGAAGAGAACTAGCATGCTGCAGCCTTTGAGAATCACTTTGAGAATTTCAGTCAAGGGAACACCACCTGAAGAAAGCTACATAGCTACAATGTATTTTTTATGTTTGCATATAGTTTCACCTTATGTAACAGAACATCATCTAGTTATTTTCATGAGAAAGTGCTAAATGGTTAGAAAATAAAAGTAAAGTTTACTGTGGCCTGGAAGATTGCAAAAATAATTGAAGACCAATGTGTTCTATGTTGTTTCTCCTTGGAAGCAGACCAGGACACTTGGCAGCAGTGGGCCAATCTAAGAAAACTTTGGAATGGATTCAAATGAGGTCAGGATTCAAAATAATGACAGTGACTTTTGCCAAATCCCTCTTAAATGGCTATTGATACTGAACTTGTTACAGAAAAATAGAAACAGAAATCTTATTTTTAAAAAGCGAGGACAGATAAAGTTGCAACAGATTCCATGGTCAGAAACCCATGATCTTGTTCTGAAAGACTGTGTCGAGATTCACTGCACAACACAACACAACACAGGACATTTAAACAACTTTGTATTTAACCTGGGCTATAGAGTTCACGTGGAATTATTTTTTTCAGATGATGCCTATTCCAGTTCATATAATTTGCATGTGTTTGTGTTCATAAATGAAAGATTTTTTTCAAGCTATTTAGAGATAACAACAAAAAGTCCATCTCATGATGTAAAAACAATAATAAAGTTGTAAGTGTTGTTTTCTAACCATACAGGTCCAACTTACAATTTGGATTCAGAACAACTTCTGGTAATTCCCCTTTTTTATTAGAATAGTGCCATTTTTAGAACTATTTTAAAAGACTTTTTCAGTAATCTGATGATTTAATTGTGGAAAGGATAGTGCAAACTCAACTCACTTTTTCCACATATTCAAAAACTAAGTATAATTTTCCTCTTCTTCTGAAGGCTTCTTTCAGCTCCACTATGTTCTCCTGTTTCAAAGTGCGAAGCATTTTAAGCTCTCGTAAAGTGGTTTCTTTGACTTCTTCATTTTCTAGTGTGCAAAGTAAAAATGACAGATTAAAACTTATTAAAAAATAAAAATACAGAGTAATGAATGTTATGAATATTTTATTTGAACTCCTCATTAAAATATCTGTCACTAGAAATAACAGGCTCATTTTCCACTATGGTTTCCTCCCGCTGCTTGGATGTCTTCTGTATTGGAAGAGAGGTGCATAACTGTGCTGTCACTGTATAACCTTGACACACTTCCCTACCACCCAGGTTTCCAGGAACAGAAAGGGTGATAAGAAACAATCCTTCGCATTTCTATATATTTTTTTTCATTCTGAAGAGTTGTGATATACATGCAAAGAGTTGTAGTACAGATGCATTGTTTTTGAGAGCCTAAGTGCAGAGCCACGAGCGGCGCACGTATCACAAGGCTGCAGCACTGGGGAGGCTAATACGCCCTTCACAGAGACACAGGAACTGAGAGCTCGATTTAGTCAATGCGAAAGTCAACTCGATGATTGCATTCTAAAAATAACTTTATTCTCCAATTGCCATGACAAATTTTAAGACATAAACACAGATGTTTATGCCTTTTAAGTTTTTCACAAAAGGTTCTTAGTATAAATCCAGCAAGCAGACTACTGCAGCAGCCATAGAAGGCAAACACTGATCCAAAGAAACCTACAAGCTGTGATTCTAAGGAACCAAGAAATTCAACTAATGTTTTTGCAACTTAGCGGTCTGAAAGTTGTTCAAGTAAAGGAGAGTGTTTTACTAAACTCTGGGAACTTCTCATCACCGAGGGGCCCTGAACCGACTGGGTTCTAGATGATGCTACCTAAGAAATGTTTAGTCACCAAATTAAATTAGTGTGCACTGCTTTAAGCAAAATGAAATCCATTAACTCAGTGATTTTTTTTTTCCAAGCAAGTAAAAGGACAAAACAGATTGGCAGGGGAGAGGGAACAAACACAATCATAATCAGAAGAATGGAAAAAAAAAAAAAAAAAAAAAAAAAAAAAAGAAAGGGAGGAGGAGGAGGAGGAGGAAAGGAAACCTTTAGTACCACTACAAATGCTTAGATTTAAAATATATATATATATATATATAATTTAGAGCAAGCTAAATCATCTGATTTTAAAGCAGAATGTTTGATGTTGCCTGTAGTCAACCTGATTACACACTTTCTTCTAAAACTAGACACGTTCTTCCCCAGTGCAGTATCAAACAGCAACAAAAAATCAGTGAAACAGAAGCAGCAGTAGAAACAATTATAATATATTCAGGTTTTTAATGAACTACTCTTCTAACAAGACAGATGTTAAATGGACTGAATCAAATCTATGAAAAGAACTTCTGTCATATTTGCTGGAACTTGTAAACAACCAGCTACAGCTCCAAAAAGCAGTCATCCATCATGCAAACCAATATGGCTTAATACTGTTAGCAAGCCACACCTAACAGCAATATTGCCTTCTTTTTTTTTTTTTTTTTAATAGAACAGCTAAAATACTGATTCTGTTAGGGCCCTGATACTGAGATTCGTTGATTAGAATCTGTCCTCAACACCAGATTAAATACTGAAAAGCAATTCTGAATTAATCTCATAACCTGCTTGAGAGGGCTGCCACAATTTGGTGCTCCTCTTCGTTCTTTAGCTGGGGTTTAAAATAGATTTCTAAAGAACAAAGTGGGAAGATTTAGCAAATACACCCTTCAAGCAACTGGCAACACCAGCAGCAAAACAGGGTTTGCACTGCAGAAATAACAGAGGCAAATGTGACTTTCCTGTGTCCAGAGAACTCTGAAAATTAAAGTCCTTGTGGCTAGCCATATCATCATGGCCACCAGCAATCCCATAACAAGACCAAAAGAGAAAAGTCTGCTAAAATAAAACAGCTGCCTTTTCTTTAAAAATATCAGTAGAACACTCCTGGGCTTTCAGTAAAGGCCCTAGCACATGGCAAATCAGAGCTGCACTGCCTCGGTCCAGGACTGCTCTCCGTATTGCTTCACTCTCTGCTTCTCCTTTGGTTTGCGTTAGTCCCTGAGGGATCAGGGGTCAGTTCTGACATATGCAAGGCAGATGCCAGTTTGCCTATGACAATTACAGCAACAAGTGCAGGTGAGAGAGCCAGGCCTTTGCTTTTAGTGATGCTGAGTGGGCAGCACGTGGGTCCTGCCTTCTACCACTCTCTTTGCCAGCAACAGTAAATCTGCTCTGCAACCTCAGTGACACTGGACAGGATACAGAGGCTGCTCCCAGAGGAGCATCCCATGGGAGAACGAGGCCAGCTGAGGGGAGAGCAGAACTGCTCCTGCTTTACACCACTCCCTCAAAGGCTCCCACAGGTCCCTAAAAACTCCTGCAGAGCTTCCCAGTGATCTCTCTGCCTTCTGCATTTGCCCCTTCAAGACCCCCTTTCCAGCAAAATCATTTCAATGCTGAATGTTTAATCAAAATCACCTCCCACAGATAAAAATGTTGATGAAATTCATTTTTGTTTAAATTAGTAGGATGCTTCAAGCCATTCTACTAGAAGGTTTTTTGCCACTCTGTGATCACATCTAGCTTCCAAATGACAAGTTCTACCACCATGCATTGGAACAAAATCTCGCTGATGCTAACATGGATGCATAAAAGAAAAAAAGCACAGCAATTATGCTGAATTCAAGTAACTA
Organism: Nothocercus julius; assembly: GCA_013398735.1. Taxonomy (NCBI): domain Eukaryota; kingdom Metazoa; phylum Chordata; class Aves; order Tinamiformes; family Tinamidae; genus Nothocercus; species Nothocercus julius. The sequence goes on along the minus strand of VZSV01000020.1, from coordinate 4,859,050 downwards.
ATGGCTAGGTAGGTGTGAAGTATCACGAGCCCTAAATACTCACAGAGCTAATATATCACTATCATTTTAAAATCACAACTTGATATGAGAGACTTTTAATTTAACTGGAGAGATAATAGCAGCATAGTTGTTGACACAAAAGACTACACAGGAGAAAAAAAAGGTTACCTTCACTGTCTTTGAATTTCTTGATAGCCACAATTTCATGTGTCTCCTGTAAAACACAAAACAAAGAAGTGAGACAAACAATTTTTTTCTGTTTTGCTTTGTTATTTTTTCTTTTTTTCCCTGAGCATCACAGAAAATAAAACATCCAGACAAACTTCACAAAATAAATGTAAATCAACAGAGAATTTGGTAAGCGTCTCAGTGCTCAGGCCAAACACAACACAAAGCATGTGTGCATGTGCATGCTCACACACATTTTCAGTTGTGGCCAGGGCTTACAAAGAGACTTGTAATTTTGGATTGCAAAAGCTTTTGGGTTCCAAAGTTCAGTCACCCAAAAGGAATATCATTTTTACAAAGTTAAATTCTTTGTAACTCCTAAAAAAAATAGAAGAAAACAAAGGAAAGGAACACATCCCTTGAGAGTAGCATATACAAAACAAACATCCAGGATCACTTATCACATTTGAAGCTCTTAACCTACGCTTACTATATGGTAACAGGTGGTAGCTTTCTAGCATCTTCTCACCTTTGTGTTCCTCTACTATTCTCACCACTCATCTCTTTTTGTTATGTTAAAGCAAGACACTTCTCTTGTTTGAGCCACAGCGCATCTACCATACAACCAAAATGTAGCCCACATAGCAAGACTACTAGAAGTTGATTCATAAGATGATAGGAACACCTACATTTTGATAATATGATGGCAAAGCCACCTTAGGTCACTAAGTAAGAGGACAGTAAATGGACAGGAGGCTAGCAGAGTTATTTGCAGGGCTTCATCTAACATAGGTACTTTTTTCCAAACTTCATAGTTTTCAAAAAATAAAGATATCTCACTATTAACAGGCATAGAATAACAGGGTAGCAATAGAAAAGTTAAGCCTCAACAGCATGTCTGAAGACATGTGCCTAACCAATTATTAAACAAAACATAAACATACTCCATTTTTCCTTTCTAATGGTCACAACATTTGAACCTGAAAAAGCATGTTATCATCTTCAAAATAAACGCACGTAGAAGGTTTACTGTAGATTGTGTATAATGAATTTAAAGAGTTTTAGATGAAAATCAATACTACTACTACTAAAATCAATAAAAATGACTTTGTATATTTATCTTATATCTGCTGGCAGGGAAGTACTAAGAGCAAACTTATCCATTTGAGAACTCTGATTGCCCCAAACAAGTTCATTTTATATATATTTTAAATATACTGAACATAAAAACCCTTTGATCATTACTCACAACATGAAAAATTGAAAAGTGTTATGTCATATATTAATATAAATTACCAGCTACATCTGTCCAACATTGGAGGACAATTTAACAGAAGTAGCACCCATGAAAGACATTCTTGCTATTAGTTCTCACACTTAAATTGTTTGTCTGCTACCAAAACCTACCTTTTATGCATATTAGCTTTATTTGGAGGCTGACACATTACATAAATTCTGCTAAGATACTACACATGTCCAAGAACTACCCTTTGCACAACCAACCCACAGAATAGGAAAGCCAAGGATGTCAAAACTGAGAACATAGTATTCATTTCAGGTTAGGAGTGATTCTGAAAAGCTTCTCTATAGCTTTTATGTCAAATACGGTAGCTATCACAGAATCATAGAATGGCTGAGGTTGGAAGGGACCTCTAGGTATCATGCAGTCCAACCCCCCTGCTCCAGCAGGGACACCTAGAACATGGGGCACAGGGTGGCATTCAGGCAGGTTTGGAAGATCTCCAGAGAAGGAGCCTCCACAGCCTCTCTGGGCAGCCTGTTCCAGGGCTCTGTCACCCTCACAGGAGAGGAGTTCTTCCTCATATGGAGGTGGAACTTCCTGTGTTTCAACTTGTCCCCATTACCCCTTGTCCTGTCACTGGCCACCACCAAGAAGAGTCTGGCCCCATCCTCCCTACATTCACCCCTCAGGTACTTGTACATGTCGATCAGATCCCCTCTCAGTCTTCTCCAGGCTAAACAGGCCCAACTCTCTTAGTCTTTCCTCATAAGATAGATGCTCCAGTCCCTTAATCATCTTTGTCCATCTACGCTGGACCCTCTCTAGAAGCTCCACGTCCCTCTTGTCCTGGGGAGCCCAGAACTGCACCCAGGACTCCAGGTGTGGCCTCACCAGAGCTGAGCAGAGGGGCAGGATCCCCTCCCTCGACCTGCTGGCAACACTCCTCCTGACGCAGACCAGGATCCCATTGGCCTTCTTGGCCACAAGGACCCATTGCTGACTCATGGTTAACTTGTTGTCAACTAGGACTCCCAAAACCCTCTCCACAGAGCTGCTTTCCAGCAGGTCAACCTCAAATCTGTATTGGTGCCCGGGATTATTCCTGTCCAGGTGCAGGAGCCTGCACTTGTCCTTGTTGAACCTCATGAGGTTCCTCTCTGCCCAACTCTCCATCTTGTCTAGGTCTCTCTGAATGGCAGCACAATTTTTTTTTATGATTTACAAAATCAAAATATGTATTTTTTTGATTTACTTTCAAGCTGAATGGTCTAAACAGAATTGATGCCTGGTTTACCAATTATATTGTTATTTGTGGATTACAATATTAAGCTATTGTTATTAACTGTAACTACAGTTACCATGCTAACATTTAATGGTACACTGTTACGAAGGCAAGTGCATTTAGCTCCTTTGACTTCTGATACCTTATTTTAGGTGCTTTGCTAATTAAGCCTCTGAAGGGCTATTCAGAAGTGGTGCCCTGAAATTGCCCCCTGAAGGTTCTGCTGACTCTAACAGGCCTGGACTTAGACAGGGATGCATATACCTCTCTGAATATGAGCCAGATACTTCTATTAATATGCTGCTCCTGTTTCATACAAAAGAAAGTAAGAATTTGTAGACATTTCAGCAACCACTAAGCAATCATATTTTTATTCTCAAAGTAATGCCTGAGTACGCTGAAAGAAATGTAGTATGTGTTAGAATCTGTTGTCTCATATAGTTCTACACCATTCAAAAAATTAGTGTATGTATCATCTCTGGCTTCTGTGCCATATGCTGCTGACCCCCTGACATATACAGTGAATGTGACTATTCTGGGAATTAAGTTTAAGAAGTACTTGGGTCACAATCTTGCAAAGACTTATGTAAGACACGCTATCCAAAAGTCCCATAGGATACTGACTATTTATAACATTCAGAGCACATGCGTGGGTCTATGAAGAACAAGAACATAAAGAGTTTAGCAACACACATATGGAAAAAAGTTATCTAAACGGTTCAGATAACTATGACATTTAAGAAATCTTCATTTGAAAAGCCTTATCACATACTATTTTATAAAACTAATTACATCAGTCATAATTAAGTAATCAAGAATTTATATGTAATATACTCCCTTTGGTTTGGATTATCTGCAAAATGAATATCCTGTCTTTCAAGCAATAGTATCTTCAACTATCCTGAAAAAATAAGACAGTAACAAAATGAAACTAGACAGTAGATGCTTTGAGGAACTGCATTAGCAACACTAATTTCTCCTTACGAAGAGACTTCCTTAACTCATAAAGAGTGAGGGTACTGGCATCAGGAAGGCAGGTTGGCAAACAGGGATACATTTTGCACAGGACCAATCTGAACACAGATTCACCAAATAGCTGAGCTTGGAAGACCCTTCTGGAGATCATCATGTCCAATCACCCTTCTCAAACAGAGTCACCATGTTGTTCAGGACCATGTACAGATGGCTTTTGAATATCTCTAGGGTTGGGGACTCCACTATCTCCCTGGGCAAATTATTCTAATCTCAGTCACTCTCCCAGGAAAAGTTTTTTTTCCTAACATCTACACAGCACGCCCTGTTTCAACTTCTGCCTACCACCTCTTGCCCTGTTACTAGGCACACAGAGAGGAGACTTGTTCTGTCTTCTTTACACCCTCCCTTCAGATATTTATACCAACTGATCAGATCCCCCGGAGCATTTCCTTCTGGAGGCTGAATACTTCTGGCTCCCTCAGTCTCTCCTCCTATGACGGAAGCTCCACTCCCTTCATCATCATCTTTGTGGGGCTTTGTTCTATTCGCTCCACTAGCTCCTCTCTCCCAGGAGATACAGACCCAGACCTGGATCCACATCCCAGATGCAGGGCTGAGAAGAGGGAAGGATGCCCTCCCTCAACCTACTGGTACACGTGGCAACTGGATTGGGAGATAGATAATACAGCTGTCAGTAATACAAGCAAGTGAATGTCCAGTTTGAGGTTTTCCAACAGGTCCTAGCATGCATTAGGCACAATAAGAACAGACACCAAACTCCTAAGCCCTCACAAAGCTGATTTGACATTGCAGTTCAGGTTACTACGGCATTAGATGCCCTAAAGGCTCTTAAAGGTCAAATTTAGACTCAGGCATTTAAATTTTACTTTACATCCTCTTGAAGACCTCAGCCTTTTTGTTCTGATTGCAGTTCCTCAGAAAAAGACCAAACTGCAATTTTCTAAAATAGGAATATAATTCTCTAAACTTTTCTTTTCAAAAGCTTTTATTCAAGACTGTATACTGAAATGTGAACAGAAAGTGTAACTAAAAATGTTCAGTCTGACTGCAGATGCTTTATTTAGGTAATAGCTCAGTATCCAATTCCAATCATGAAAAATGCTCATATTCAGTCAACATACAGGCTAGGTAGATACAAGCGCTACTGGCTGAATCAATATTTCAGACCTAAATGAACATCAAGGAAAGAAAACAGTCCTCAAATAATCTTAGATATGCTGTGCTCTTTATGGAACAGGCAATATCCTTTTTGATCTCTACTATCAGTTTATACAATAAAGTGTGAAATTAGAGTTTCATAGAGTTCCATAAAGCCATAAAGCCATAGCTTTGCCTCACCCTGCTATGTTTATTATGAAGTATCAAATTACTCCTCTCTATTAACAAATTCTGACATCAATACTTCACTTTAAATTCAGAGGTAATGAAAAACCTGGAAAGACAAATTGCAAATTTGCAAGTGCAGTACAGTACTCAAATATCCCTTAGCATCTGTGATCCCTTTGCTCATTAAGCACATATGTCTGTATTATAAATACTCTGAATTATAAAATGTCTCTACATATCTAGAATAATTCTGACACAAAGCAACTGTGCACAAAAAGATCCTTAAAACAAACAATCAACCCACAGCCATGATTATGTTCTTCAGAAAATTACGTCATTTGGCTACAATTCTATTTCCTCATAATATAGGTTTTAATATGAACGGACTTCCTCTCAGTTATTTTAATTTATATCACTACAAGTCAAAAGGAAATTATGCCAAAATACACAACAGAAAAATCTGAGGGAGCTAAGAGTAAAGCATCCTTAGGAGAAGCATTCACAAAGTAAGTTTAAAAGGTAAGAACTGTAATATTTCCTGGGAAGTTTTGATCTTTTGCAAACCTGCATATGGATTTGGCCCAGTCTCGAGCCAACCACCTTGTCTGCTTAACTGTGCATATTTGACCCAGGTGGTGCAAAAGCAAGGACCATTTCTAGTCCTGAACACACACATGTGAAGAGACAAGTCAAAAAAGCTCATCCATGTCTCTGTTCTGGGTTTTTCCAATAACACTCACAAAACCAAGGAGTAAAGTAGTAATCCATTTTATTTTTATCTGAGTCATAAAATAACATGTTTTCGGATACTCCAGAATAGAGCATGTATTAGGAGAGCAAGTAGTAAAAATTGACAGTTCTTAGTGATCAGTACTAACTTATTCAAGTGTGCATTTCTACAGCAATTGAAAGCAGAGAATACTTATAAAATCAAACATGAGTAAAGATAGTGATGGCCCGTACTGCCTAAGTAGCAGAGAGCAGCACGTTACTGCCACAACTAAGTGCTGCTCCAACAATAATCAATCTGTTTCTCCAAGGTTTTATACTGATACATCAAGTTACATATAAATCTATGATATTGTGTGTTCTGTGGCAGATTTATGTTTTTCAGTTTGTAGAACTATGAGGCTATAAGCTCAATAAATAAACAAGCATTTCTGCTACAAAAAGTTAATCACATTCTCTGCTCACAGGCATGTATTTCATAAAAATAACCTACAAACCAGAAAAAAAAAAACCATGAACTAATCCTCACTCAGTAAGAATTATGTATGTACAATTTAATTTGCCACACTACAAAAATATCAACAGAATTCCGCCAAGCATATTCTACAGCTAATGTCTATCCTAAACTAAGCAGTGCAGTTTTACTTTGAACTGTATAAATATGATTATGTACTTTAAGTGCCTATGATAGATCTTGCAATAATCTTAATTCCAGTAAAACTGATAAAATATTATAAGTCATTTCAGGGGCAGCAGAACCCCATGAAACCATTTCAAGATGGTAACACAGATTTATTTCTAAAGATTTGCTTATAAAGAAACTTATAAGAAAAAAAGTTTACACAATTATTTTCAAACCAGGTAACTGGTTTCATTAACCAGACATAAATTAGGCCCTTAATGCACCTGACAGATACTCTATGTGCATTCTTTTTTAAAGTGAGATTTGGAAACAGAAGTCAGTGCTGTGTATTCAGTACTTCTAAAGTACTTTCAGAATTACCCTCAAGAGGCATTTCTCTGTTTGCATTTTACATTTCTCCCTTGAGAAAATTGTGGTCCTCCTCTTCTGATCTTCCTCACTCCCCCCCACCCCCCCAACAAACAAACAAAACCCNAACAAACAAACAAAACCCACACACCTTGGTTTATCTATATTACCTTTAGTGACAGGAGAACCTTTAGGAAATTATCTCCTCCTTATCTAAGGAGTCCCTATTTATTCATTTTAGCAAGAAATATCTCCTCTGGTAAACAATGACAGAGCAGTATTTCCGAGTTTTCATAATGCTTTTATTTACTGGAAAATTGATTAGCATTTCTCCAATATATACGTGTTACAGCTTCTGTAAAAGTAAGCACCTAGGATGAATCACCACAAACCCATTTTCTATCTCACTGAAGTAAAATGTTATTCACTAACCAGCTAAGTGCAGGAAGACTCTTCATGGAACAAAGATTTAGGCATTTACGTGCCTACTTTAAAGAAGATGGCTACACTGTCTCCTAAATAAAGAGGAATAAAACATGGAACAGAGAAAACTTAAACCAGGGCCCACCTGGAAACTTTAGAGTGGCAGCTATAAAAGCTGAGCTATCCCACTGAGAGAGGAAGCTTGAGCAAAGACTCAAGTCTCTAGCTGCCAGCTCGCCAGGAAAGGACCAGTAAGGAAGCACAATGAAGGAGAAAGACTTTTTAACGTAAACAGATTAAACATAGTTTGTCTCTTACTTCTTTACGTTTTTGAAAAACACTCATTGTCTTTTTGGAGTTTATGAACAAGAGTTTTCTTCATTTGCAATTTTATCCAGTTTAAGTCAAGTGCAATTTAAAGGACTCATAAACAACGTGGCATTTCTCACTCAAGGGACGGATGAGCATTGATCCTGGGAGCCCTCACCATTGGCGCAGCTGGGGTACAGGATCCCAAGGCTCACAGGCTGAGGCTCCCCTTCCAGTCCCTGCAAGGCCCAGTCAAGCTGACAGTGCCAGGCTGGAGAGAAACAGGGGCTCTCCAGAACGCAGCAGCTTCCCGCGCTCTCGGAGCTTGTTTGGGAAGGTGTTTCTGCAGACCTGTCTAGTCTGAAAGCAGGGCCAGCCAGAGCAGGTTGCACAAGACTGTGTCCAGGCTTGAACACCTCCATCCATGGAGATATTTTGAATAACCTTGGAGACGTTCAAGGGCAAACAGACAAGACACTGACAGGCCTGCACTAGCTGGACACCGTAGGAGGCATGCCTGAATGCTGAGAAGAGCCATCTAATGGAGGACTTATATTCTTCTGCATCGGAGATCTCCTGATTTAACTTTTTTCCCTCTATTTTTTTCTCACTTTCTATGGAACTTAACACTGAATTAAAGTATCTGAAAGTGATAAAGCTTTTGTTTAAGATTAAGGGAGCTGCAGAGTGTGATTCAGAGTAGGGTTCAAGTTAAGGTGCTCTACTAAGCCAGTGCAGGAACTTACTTCTCTCTGGAACCCAAAGAAAGCTTCAAGGAGGGGCAGCTCTTCAAAAACAAGCAAACAAAAAACGAGCCTTGTGCATATTCCCCTGTATCCTGCTTTACATTATGCCAGAATACTCTAAAGGCTGGATTTTCATTAACATAGGAAATGAGTAATTTCTTCAAACCTAGGTTATAATGTTAGGATTTAATTTTAAATAGTCCAAATCCACTGAAGTATTACTCTGGAAACACACTGGCAGAAAATGAACTCATTCAGTATTTTCTGTTAATTACTGCACTGGTGATAGGGGTTAGCACAGAAACCATTGCTCCTCCAAATGTTTTTTCATATTTATTTACATTTTTCTCCAAGCAGGAAAGTAAATATGCATTCCCCAAAATTTTGCACAATAGCATAATCAAAAGGATCTGGAAGAAAAAGCAACTTCTGCATACTATAAATGCATCCATTCTGACTCTTCGTGGTAAACTAGTATTACCAAGGCAAATTTTGATAATCTGGTCTTCATTTTATCCTATTGTAGCAATACTGTACCACTAATCGCTATCATTTTACAAATTGACATATTATTTAGTCTATAGAGATGTAAAATGGAACACAAAGTCAGTAAATAGCTGTTTTTCCTTCATACTGAAAAGTGAGTAGTACTCATTTCAGTTTTAGATCCTGATCATCTTCCAGCTCTATTAGATTTTTTGCCTGTTATGTTTGGAAATTGTGAAATAAATCAGGAAATGAAAGTAAAGCTATTTGCATACGAAAAAATATTACTTTGGGAAGATATCAATATTTATTCATTCCTGTAGCATGTTCTTGAGACTTTAAATACAGTAACTGTGAAGTGGAAAAAGGAGGAAGTCAGAATGAGCCTCTCAGTGCCCCACTGGATTTGTACATTTGTAACAGCAATTAGCCAGCCTTATTTCTTTGCAAAAATACTGATTTTATTAGAGTGAGGAGGTTTTATTCAATTCTCCAATGGTCTGAAACTTCTAGTCGTAATCCCACTTCCATTTACAAAGCATCTATGACACCCAGCATTAGTAAGTATGAGGCAGTGATCAGATCTCAATAATATTTTTTACCATTCTCTTCATACCACAGTCAAGGGAAGATAAATTTGAACAGAAAATGTGACCTCTATTTTCTAGCCTCAGTTCTTTAGTTACTTTGCCCAGACAACTGTATTATGGCAGAAAATATGTATCAAAAAAAGAAGCAAACAAAGATTTTGTAGCATTCACCAAAAGACATATTTTGCTGTCCCTTCCCTCACACCCTTCCCAATCCTGAGATATGTTTTGTGATAAAAAGAAAAAAAAAAATTCACATTCTTACTACAGCAAAACTCTAGCGTAATGTTATAATGGGGGAAGCTCTATAGGTGCAAGTTGGTACTACCTTCTTGTCCTCAACTGTTAAATTGCTTTTGCATTTTAATGCAGCAGGATTACTTTTCTCTGATATTCCAGTGATAACTCTCCCTCACTTCTGATGTTCTCTGCCAGCCTCGTGGGTGCTCTACATATTCCATTTCAAAATCAACGCTCTTTTCTACTTCCCTTTCAATTTAGCTATTTTTAAGCTTTTCTTTCAGCCAATATATTGAAATCTGTTTCAGTGAACATCTTTACTTCTTTTTAAAACTCCGGCATTCAAGTTTATACAGAAAGAAAGGTTTTTCTTTTCTAGGCTTAGACAGTCAGCACATTTCTTGGCCAGTAAGGGAAAAATTCTTCTCTCAAGACAACTGCCATTTTGCTCTGCCAAACATTTAAAACTGCATTCCTCTTAGAGGCTGTCTCTTCTTTACAGAATAGTACTAAAGACTACAATCCTACTCAAACCTATTAAAAAAAGAACAGTAGGCAAGATCCGTTATCTTGAACAAAAACTGATTTTACAGATCACTGTTGCAGCGTTGTCAGAGACAGGGCTAAGTAAGGTGTATGGTAACTTACTAGCTTGAGAAACAGAGCTTATATGAAGAAAAACACAAAAAAAATCTGCACCCAAGGAAGACTAAACTTGTTACTTCCAACAGTGAAGAAGAAATTGCAAGTACCCAGAAGTGTTCACAGATCAGCCTTTCTACCTCTGTACCACAGCTAAAATTCAGCTTTTGAATTAAATGAAGAGAATTTATGGAGTTGATGTAGGCAGTTTCTACAATGCTTAGACCCACGACTACATCAGTATTTTTTTCTAAATATACCTCAAGGAGAGAAGAAGAAAAAAAAAAAGTCTAAAACATCACACTAGTTCCAGGAAATAATAGTCATAATAATAATCAAGGTTATTTAATAAAACTTACCTCTAGAGATAAGAGTGCTTAACACATCTCATTTTCACATCACACACACCCCCTTGAGATAGGAAAAGAAGTAACATGCAGCATTTATGTTCACAGTGAGAGTTTGCCCAAACTTGACAAAAGAATAATTCTTGGAAAAGGGGGAAGGAAAGCAGTGCCTTGGTCTCAATAATCTTATTGTTCCAAAGACTGGGTGATCAGAATGAAGAGCTGAGGGCCAAGGGAGTTCAGTGACTAAAGGAACTACAAAGAGAAAGCTGAATAATGCAGACTGAAAACAGGCCAGAAGAGCAATCTGGGAAAATGAACTAGGATTTAGAAGCTGGTATCAAAAACAGCAGAACAAGCAAGCAAAAATCTGTGTCCATTGCTTTCCAAAATCTTACTAGAACCCAATTTTACTGAAAGCAGAGGAATGGTGAGAATTCAGAAACAGCTGCAAGCCTCTAAAAAACCACAGGAGTCTCATTCCACGCAGTTCTGACATGCACAGAAAATGAAGGCAGCAGGTTACTAGATACAACATCTAAAATACTAGAAGCTGACAGCTGTGTGACAACTGCGTGGGCACCCATATGGTGTTATGTGGATGAATTTTGTTTTTTGAGAAAGCTATCAGCAAGAAAATGGTAAGTTTGTCACAGCATATAAGAAGGGGAAAAGGTAGCATTCTTTTATTAGAACAATTGATATAGGCTAAAGAAGTAGCTCTTCAGGTCTAGAATAGAAACAGCAATCTCCAAAGCTAAATATAAACCAAAAATAAGTATTGTGTGTCAAAAGAGACTTATAACACTTCCAGGACACCTTAAACATTTCCTAACTGCCGAGTTAGGAAACTGCACTGCAAGTTTGAAAGAACAGATTTGCCTGGGCACTGCTGACACATTTTAGTGTATTCCTAGCACAAAGAGGGGAGAGAAAAAAAAAAAAAAAAAAAGAAAGAAAGAAAGAAAGAAAGAACAACACTTCAGCAGAATACACATTCATTTACTATATTTTTTTTTCTTTAAACTTTCTTTTTTCCTAATCTGTTGCTCTCTACAAACATTTTTACAGGATGAACATCTCAACATTTGACAATAAATCTGCAAATTGGTGCAGCTGAGGAAGGTAGTAAATAGAGTACACAATTTCAAATAGGAGAGTTTCTCTGGGCAGTAAGGAGCCTGTTAAAATTGGCTTGATTCAGCCACAGGGAGTTTTAACCATGGATAAAGTTACCAAGATTTGGGCTAACTTCTCAGGCTCTTAAAATGAGAATGTCTAGCACTTGTAGTCTTGTCCAGCGTTACTTAGATTTTTGGGATACTCTGCGTTCCTATTTATAATCTAAATTCTTTTTTGAGGGGAAAAGTGGAGTGCAGAGAACGTCTGCTAAAGCAAGTCTATTATTGATCTGGCTGGCTGGACTTCAATCTTCTCCTGTACTGCTAATGTTATCATTTCCTACCTATCTAGCAGCTTCCTGCATACCTCTCTCTGTGCATTAACTTACTGATAAGATACCTTTCCAAATCCCTAGAAAGGCTGAAAGTGGAATGTGATTTTTTATGACCGTGAACCCTGGTTTCGATTGTATCTCACTCATCTTGTGCGTGTTGCTCTAGGGCCTACACAGACAAAAGAGATACTTTAGTGGGTCATTTCATATTCTACAGCTAATAAACAAACAAACCTTTAATTTCTTTCCTTGAAGCTTGTTTATCTTCAAGAATTAAGTGCTAATATCTGATCACTTTCACCAACAAATGAAATAATCTGCCTTTTGCTTTTCTAGAAGACTAACAAGCTTGCAACAAGGTAAACTAATTGGTGTCTCATTAATTCTCACTGTGGACTTCAACCACACTGGTATCTGCTGGAAAGACAATGCAGCTGGATACAAACAGTTCTGGAGGTCCCTGGAGAGCACTGATGACAACTTTGTGACACAGGTGATGGAAGAGGCAACAAGAAGTGTGCTGCTGGACCTCGTACTAATGAATAAAGGAGGACTGGTTGGAGGCTGGGGGCTGCCTTGGCTGCAGTGACCCTGAGTTGAAGTTCAGAATCCAACAAGGAGGAAGCAGCAACCTGGACTTCAGGAGGACAAACTCTGGCCTCTTCCAGAGACCCATTTGGAGGAATCCCATGCACTAGGGCCCTACAAGGAAGACCCTCCCAAGAGGGCTGGTTAGCATTCAAGGAAAACTTCCTCCAAGCTCAAGTGCAACCCTATGAACAAGAAGTCAGGTAGAGGGGACAGGACACTTGTGTGGATGAGCAAGCAGCTCCTGGCAAAACTCAGGCAGAAGAAGGAAACTTACAGAATGTAGAAAATAGGAAGGCTCTTGGGAGGAATAAAGGAATGTTATCAGGATATGCAGGGATGCAATGAGGAAGGCTAAGGCTCATTTGGAATTAAAACTGGCAAGAGATATTAAGAACAAGAAGGGCTTCAAATACATCAGTAGCAAAAGGATTATGAGGGAAAATGTGGGTTCAGAGCTGAATGGAGGTGCATGCCCTGACTACAAAAGACACAGAAAAGAGAGTTACAGGACACCTTGTTTACTTTAGTCTTTACTGAAGGTCAGCCCTCTGGAATCCCAGACTCTAGAGGCAAGAGGGGATGTCTGGAGAAATGAAGACTTGTCCTTTGTTGAGGATGGTTAGGTTATAGATCAGTTAGGTAAATGTGACATCCACAGATCCATGGACCCTGATGGGATTGACCTAAGAGTGCTGTGAGAGCTGGCAGTTGTTACTGCTAAGTCACTCTTCATCACCTTTGAAAGCTCACGGAGAACAGGGGAGATGCCTGAGGACTGGAAGAAAGTCAGTCTTCAAAAAGGGCAAGGAGGAGGACCCAGGCAATAACAGGCCAGACAGTCTCATCTCTGTAGTTGCAAAGGTGATGGAACAGCTCATCCTGGATGTTGTCCCTAAACACATGGAGGACAACAAGGTGATCAGCAGTAGTTCAGCATGGATTCACCAAGAGGAAATCATGATTAATGATGGAATCACTGGCTGGGTAGATGAGGAGAGAGTGGTGAATTTGTTCTACTTTGACATCAGCAAGGCTTTTGATGCTGTCTCCCATGGCATCCTCGTAGGCAACTTCAGGAAGTGTGGATTAGATGAGCTGGACCGAGAAGTGGCTGAATGGTAGACCTCAAGGGGTGTCGTCAGTGGCACAGAGTCTAGTTGGAGGCCTGCAACTAGCGGTGTCTCCCAGGGGTCAGTACTGGGTCCAATCCTGTTCAATTTATTCATCAATGTCCTGGATGAAGGGACTGAAGCATCTCTCCTATGAAGAGAAGCATAAAGTGCTGGAAGTGTTCTGCCTAAAGAAGAGAAGACTAAGATCTTATCAATGTGTATAAATACCTCAAGGGAAAGTGCCAAGAGGATGCGGCCAGACTCGATCCAGTGATTGCCAGTGATAGGACAGGAGGTAACGGCCACAAACTGAAGCACGAGAAGTTCCATCTGAATTTGAGGAAAAACTTCTCGACTGTGAGGATGACAGAGCTCTGGACCAGGTTGCCCAGAGAGCTTGTGGAGTCTCCACTGGAGATCTTCAAAACCCACCTGGATGCGGCCCTGTGCAACAAGTTTGAGGTTTCCCTACTTGTGCAGAAGGGTTGGCCTACATGATCTCCAAAGGTCTCTTCCAACCTTAATCATTCTATGATTCTATGGAATCCTCAGATAATCTCAAAGTCATAATAGACTAGCTTACAGTATAGGCATTGTTCTTCAAAGTGCCAGCTATGAAGATCCTTTTCTCGCTCACAATGAGCAACTAAACAAAAACAGGGTTACATCATTTTTGCATAACTAACTATAGAAGATGGCATATTTTTCATTATGCTCCAAGGTGTTATCTCGTGGGAGAGAATGGAGTCTTCAAGTACATAAAAGCACTGGAAAAGACACAGTTTTAGCTAAGGGATTGTGTTTAACTTCTGCAAAGAGACATAAACTAAGAGTCAAGTATCCAAACACACTCAGGAAATGGGACCACAATTCCCTAGTTCAGGTAGCTCACCTTTTTTTGATATGAGTGACTTAGATACCACTCACTATTCAGCAGCTTAGCACAGTTAACTTTGATCTAAGTCATCCCTAATAGCTGCAATGCAATTGATTCACTCCAGCAGACAAGGACAAACAGTCCCCAAATTCCTTTTCAGAAGAACACACTGATGCTTTCCAAGCATCAGGCTGCCTGTTGGGCCAGAATTAGGTAAACAGTTCCACCTAGACTAAATTAAAATGACACTATCTACAGAGGATGAAGACTAACTTCTACTAATAACTTCTACCAATAAGTTCTGTAAGTCAATAAATAAGTCCTAAAGAATATAGACAGTAACTGCCACTGCTTGGCAGTTTTGCTTCCTTTCACTTGCAGACAATGAACCTCAGTATCTCCATCTATTTTTCTTATAGCCTAAAGAAAAGATAAGCTTGTTGAGCTACACCAGAATGTTAGTTGAATGAATTATGTCTTCTCTGATCAGTATTCACAAAACCACGAGTATCTCCATTCAGAGCTTTTTATTTTCTTTTCATTATACAGCTGAAGGTACTAAGATCAATAAAGCTTTTAATAACATGCACAAAGAGCTCCATTAGAAGTAGATAGTTTCCTTACGTTAAGCTTCTAGAAGCATATCTGAAATAAGAGCTTTGAGTAAGAACTCAAAGATTTAATTGAGAGGTTGTCAGAAAATAAGTTTTATGGATTTAAAAAGTAAAAGCATGTTATGTCCATCTCCTAGAGCTCTATAATTCTCTGAATATCAAGGTAGTACAATATTTATCTAAATGCACGTATAAAGTAAAGGCAATGTCTGGGAAAACTTGTGGATTCTTTATGGAGTCAATCTATTCAGGCTCTGAATCTTTTATTCCATGCTCAGCCGATCAATTACTTCTCAGTATTTAAAAACAGCACTGTTAAGCCACATCTGCAGGAAAACAAACATTTAAGAATTCTCAGAAAGCTAAAGCTTGTAACGAGAGCCTGGAGCTTCACTGTATTAACTTGTCTAAACTAAACATTAATATCGAAGAAAAAGCTCCTTTGGATAAATTTGCTTTCTGTCCTTGCTAAACTAGTATCTAGTATTCCACTGGCAGAAAACAAATAATTCTAACAGTAGTTTGTTGACTAGGACTCAAGCATACCTCATCTGAGCTAGGTTCATTAGACCACATTCCAGATGCAAAAGATTAATCTGCTTCAGGGTTTTGTTGTTACCACTTGTTTGTTTACTACAATATAAACTCTGAGCATAAGCAATACAAAAATGTTTACCAGTGAAGCCATTAATTACTCTATATCTGACTAAAACACTCTCTGAACCCCTCCCTCCCCCAGGTTTCACTCGGGTAGTTCAGCATGAATAGTTTGCTATGCCGTTTCCTCGTGGAGAAGGGGAGGCCTCATGGGCTATGTTAATTGTTAACCCACCCTAGGCTTGGAATAGGGTCACCACAGTCCTTCCACAGATCATTTTAGGTAAGGATAAGCTACATGCACATTGATTTCTAACTAGATATTTTCAGGAAAGCTTAAGGCATACTCGTCCTTTTAAAGTTTTGGGACCTGTTGATTGTAAAAGTGGAGCTAACAAAAAATTTAAGTAATTTAAAGTTAAATGCACACCTTTCAGTGCCTCCCCCCTTTTTTTTAAAAAAAAACTATAGCACAGAATGGTGAAAGAGTTTGTCTTAATTCACACAAATATATTTAAAGGAAAAGCACAATGGATATTAGCAGTGAAGGTTCATAATGTTCCTTCATAAATTTCACAAAATTCTTGAAACACAATTTTAATGATGAAAAGACTGGTGGTACCTGAGAAAATATAGTTACAAGATTTCACTTATTATATTCACATTTTGGTTAAACATTAGCACACACTTGAAGAATACTTTGAAAAAACAACAAAAATCATTGTCTTTACCGTCAAGACACAATGTTCACTTTTGCTCATACTCATGAAAGCAGAAAGGATCAGCAGAACAGGGTGTGCTCAAACTAGCATATTTAAAAAATTGCTCAGGGGCAACAGAAAAAATAGCCTGGCCTCGAATTCCCCACCTGACCAGGAGAGCACACTCGCTGTAACTCATTAACTGCTCAGACGTACAGCCTGGTGCGCCTGCACCTGTGCACACGTAGATGCACGCTAGAAGGGATGCTAGGCAAGCAGCAGCAGATTACCTGCAGTAATATAAATGAGAAACCATTGATTTCTGGACATCCATGAGAAATAGGTGGTGAGAAATATTACAGACAGGCTGGTCTCCCTTGATTTTATGCTCTGATAAAGACCTTATCTGGAATATCTGGCTTGTATTCTCCATTTTATGTGATCCACAGAGGTGGGATGAAGATAGAGGAGGGTGATGAATCCCACAATTTGTAAATAGAAATGCATGCAACTCTCTTTTTCCTGCCAGCCCATGGGGCAGATTTGGTTTGGCTTCTTTTAAGCCTTGTTAAAAGTCACTGGATAATTTTGCACAGATTTTCATAACCGGCACATGTGAATTCTTTTCTCTGTATGTAGAGATAAAAAAGAGGTACTCCTAAGTGGCAAAATACTTCTTACATAGAACCTTGCTATCAAATTTAGATTGCTCTTCACTATGGCAACATTCATAGCAATGGAAGCATGAAAGACTTTCAAAACTACAGCAGATTCAGAACCCAGGCAGCAACCCCACCACATATACTATCTTGTATACGTTTCTTGACACCATTTTTCACCAGCTGATGCCCCAAGATGGGGAAGAAGGGGAGGGCGGCACCACTTGCATGATTTTTTTCCACACAAACAGTCACAGGGAATTTGATCCTGCAGAAAAAGCAGCTAGTAACCAGTTTTACCCTGCAGATGGCATTGCCTGTAACATATTTCTGTGCATAAACATGGCATTCCTCCATCTCTGTTTGAAATGTTAATTGATTTCGGGAAGACAGCTTGCCTCCTGGTCAAGATGCGTACTGTCAAGGGGAGGCAGGTGTACACCAGCGAAATTCTTTTCTGATTCTACAGAATTTAAGTCTTTCCAAAACTCAGTGCATGATTACACATACGAATGACAGCGATGACTATTACATTTTAACACTTAACAATTTTTTTAAAAAACATGTTTCTTCACAGCCAAAAGGAAAATTGATTATGATGGGGAACTTGCTCAACCAAGATTAAATCTAAGGAAAAAAAAAAAAAACACTTTGCACTTCAGTCTATTTTTAGTACACTGGAACTCATGGTAATCTTCTGTTATTAGAAGTGTATGCAACAACATTCTGCATAACCACACATGGGAGAAATCCCTTCCTGTTGCACAACAATTAAAACTAAATGGATATAAATCTGAACACCAAAAAATAAATAAAATAAATAGTGCTACCTTAGCAAGATGGAGGAACACCCGATGCTGAGGCCAGCAGGCCCCCACACAGCCCCATCACAAGTGGACCCGGCAGCCTAAGGACAGGAGGGTGGCAACAAGGTTGCAGCTTACAGCTTCCTCGCAAAAAAAGTGGGAGGGATTCTGTATTCTTAGGAAAATAATCCAGCTATTAACAGCCATACGAAATAGGCTAATCATGAAAAATTACTTTTATCAGGACATTCTGAAGGACTATTTACTATTTAAAAACATACTGATGCTTATCCATGAAAAGTACGTGTACCAAGAAGAGAGCAAGTACATTGTCCAGTTTCTAGAAAACGTTTGTACCGTTTTTACCATGGTACAATTAATAATATACAGTAACAATTTTCTCAGAGCCCAGATTGTCCTATGCTATACTGGCCTTTATTTCAGCACACAGACTGCCTAGGGATCAATCATTAATCTAGCACTCTTATAGCTACTCATATGTCCCACAGAAGTTTTTAAAAAATCCATGAGAATTCCTCACAGGAAAGTAATCAGCCTGTAATAAAAATAAAATTAAAAAAAAAAAAGAAAAGAAAAAATACATTCTTTGCAGCAATTATGCTACACAGGACTTGGCAATTTGATGGCAAGACTATAGAGTGTAATCCAGTACTCAAGTAATTTCCTATTACTACAGATGTAGTTCTATAATTAGCCATATGTTGTTCCCTTTCCAATATATTAATTTGCATTGCCTACAGCACTACTTTCCTAATGATCCAAGACACTACATGAGGTTTCAAATCTTTTAACGATTTCAATTGCTTCTGGTACTGCTTCTAAAAAAATAATATAGTCTGGTTCTTAACTTCAATTTTCAGGGTATGACTTCAACATTTTTGCAAAAAAAGCCCTAATTTGTATGGATAGTTTTGCTTTGTGTGTTCAACACTCCAATATCTGTCTTAAAAGGGTGGGGCAGGGGGAGGAAGAAAAAGAAGAAAAGAAGAGATAGAGCACAGACTTAACCTGCAAGTGCATTACAAATGAGCTGCAGCACTACAGACTGTTTGCCATTAAAAGCCCTTAACGCACTGCTGCAGGTCTGAATACGATTCCACTAGTAATAGAGTCATTAGTAAAATGACTACCTGAAATGCACTTTCTTTAAAAAAACAAAGTGCCACCAATGTCCAGTTAGTCTAGAGCCACAAATGTGACAAACTGAAAGAAACTACAAGTGAATAAATGAATATAAATTGATTTTATATATATATATGAATACATCAATATATATTAAGAGATACCCTTCCCTTTCACTGTAATAAAATATTCATCTTTGATTTAAGTCAAAAATGTGCATCAGTAATACATTTCACACACCCTTCCCAGGATCAGATGATCTGCTCCAGCTATTTTTATTTCAGGCTTGTCTGCCGCTCCCTTCAAGTCAGCTGCTTTGTTAGGGTGACCACACATTTTCTGCCCTTCCCTATTCTTGTTTGCAACATTTTCTTCCTCTGCAGTATCATCAGGTCATTCATCCCAGCTCTGCACTATACTCCATTGTCCAGTGTTACAGTGTCCAAGGCAACTCAAGCCATCCCAACTCATGCCACTAAAAGTAGAACCCTCAACATGGTATTGATTTGAGTTCAACATATCCAAACAAAACCTTAGTACTTCCACACCAGTTATTTTCCCTTCTCTGAGGATAGCTTTCTTTTTTCTCCCTCCCATTTTTAACTTAGTCTTTGGGGAAAAAGAAAGGAAGGGATTGCCAGCTTTGAATACCCCCCAACACCTGAGCTGGGTTCATAACATGATGAGCACCAAGGCTGCAGGTGAGAGAATGGTAATATCACGCAAAAGGACCCTGTGTACAGCAGACTGGACTGCCAAAACAGACTCGACAAAAGGCAACAAAACAACCGCAGACCTCATCACAACACTGATCCAATTAATATGTCTAGGCATAGTCTGATCTTCCATGTACCGCAAATCACCAAACCTTTGGTTTAAATGAACTTATTTTCACAACTGCCTTGTACAAACTGGCCAGGTCCCATTAAAGAAAAAATTTAATATGATTGAAAAGACAGCAACAGCTCATATGAAAAAAAAAAAAAAAAAAAACTCTCAGAGCTGACTACTCTAGCAATTTATACCAGAAATGATGGACTGAAGACATGTTCTGACATAATGCAAGCCAAAGTAGACTTGGGGCTACTTCACTTTGATCTCTCATCCTTTAGGTAAAACTGTGAAAAGAAATAGCTTACTTCAGATAATCCTAGAACTCAAAGCTTCTTAGAAACTGGGACAATCCTAAACGCAGAGACGTTGTTTTTCCTACTGGAGCAGGCAAGCCATTTTACAGTCAAATGGCTTCCTCACGTTTATGCTCCGATGGTTTTTATTAGGAGATATCTTATGAAACATGCGTTAAAAGAGGCTGAGAGATAGATTTGAGAATAAGACATCAAGTAAAAGAAATAACAGAAGACAATCTTGTGATACAGCGAATACTTTATACCCCCACCTTGGAGGCGTGAGGGGGAGAGAGACTGAATAGTTAGTTGTCTTTTCAAAGCTCTTCCTATCTCAACAACGTAGTTTGATATGCTTTCTACCCATTCTCCACATCTGTTGTTTGATTCCATAAGTTAAATATAAATCAGGACTTCATTAATATTACCAACATTTAAAATATATCAGTGTAATGATTGTCTATCTGTCCCCACCCTATCCCTGCAGAAGTGAGAGAATTATGGAAAAAGCTCAGGTTCAGTACAGAAAATGCCACAAAGCATTAATGAAAAACAAACAAAAGCACAGCTTCAGAGACTTTCAATACTGCATTTCACCTACCTAGAAGTGTAATACAGCAATAACAGAGGTGAATTAACAATAATCAAGCTCACCTCTCACTGCTTTACTCAAGTGAAGACAGACCATGGGAGTGAAGTGTGGAAGCCCATGAAAGAAATACTTAAGACTTTTAATCCAAGTTCGGTAAAGAAACCCTCAAGATCATTCACTGTCTAATGGTAAAGCTGAGGCAACTGGTTGTTAAAGAGTTACTGAAATTCTCCATACAACAGCTTGTCTAACTAATAGCTCCATTTTCCTTGCATCAAACTAAAGACAGATACCAATTCTGACTTTCTCGCACACTCTATTTAGCTTCAGAAGCTTGAGAGGGTTCAGCGCATGAATTGCATAAAAGTTTTGGCACAGTGAAGACCAGCAAGGTGTGCTTTAGCCTGTGGAAGAGCAGCATTAGGTGCAATAATCCTCCATAAATACACTGCAATTACTGAAAGAAAATCATATGTTGTAAAGAAATTTGCCCTAATTCTTGGTTAAAAGCAACCAAATAATAATAATAAAAAAAATGCTAAAGAGCTAAGGCATATTTGATTAGTAGGAAAAAAAAAGTTCTCATTAATTATATTTAAAAAATCTTCAAGAAAAAAAAAGGTTGGAAAAGGTTGAGGAGGTAACCAAACAGAGGCAACAAGATAGTATTGAGTCAGTCTGTTATATCTTCAATCACTAAGATTTGGCACTGTACTTTTTACCTGTATTTGGGTGAAAGACAGTCATGTGTAAACTGACAACACATTAAAAAAATGCACAAGGACAACTTTACATAGTATACAGATCATACTACAAATCGTATCAGTTAACACTTTACAGTATTAACTATACACTGGCAAGCAGAAAACTTTAAGGATGAACAGCTCCAAGCACAAGATAAGGGAGTAAAACATTACACTGCTGGCATAATCTGTGCTAGAATATTCTGATGATAGTGATTGTCCAGTAGCAATGTGGCAAGTATTGGCTGTGAGCATCGCGAGCAGCAGTACCACAACCTGCCTGGCCTGTTCTTATGCTCTTTGGTATCTCATCAGTTTCTGACAAAGTCACTTCCCAGACAGTGAGTTAGATTAACTCATGTGATTCCATAAGGCCTTCTTTGGTATCTCAGGGTAAAGGTAGTAAGATCTGTGCCTTACTCAACTTCCAGCTTTAAACTGGAGCAGTAATACAGAACAGTCAGGATGGTCCTTTCAAAGCCTGTTCTTGACAGAAGGTTCTAGGTGTGTAGATTATGAGTATACAAAGAAATATTAATATACAAACCATGCTTTGTCTAAATAGCATCACTTGCTGCATGATAATCATGTAAGATATTTACTATCTTGTGCTACTCGCCACTTCACTCAGTCTTCCCTAACTTTTAAGTATTTGCATATTTACCTTGAGATCATTCATTAAAATGCAGGAAAGCAATATCACACTAGTGTCCACCTCTGGCAAAAGCAGCTAAGAAATACGTGTCCTTAAGTCCCTACTGACTGTTTCTGTGAGGTCTGCTAACCAGTCACTTATCAAATAAAGACCACTTTAAAAACTAAAATTATACAAAATCATTAATTAGAATCTTGTGCAGTTTTAAGTCCCATAAGCAGACTCCTTAATGTATGTAGCTTCATCAGCTACGCACAATTCGAAGGATGAAATCTGGTTTATCTGACAAGAGCTACTTCCAGTAAAAACCCACTGACTGCGGTTAATTATATATCCATCCTTTTTTTCTGTATTAGTAATCAACTTTTCCATTGCTAAGACAGATCTAAAGCAAGAACATGAAAAGCCTCGACACACTGAAGATCCGCAATGTTTACAGACACACATAGACACTAATTCTGACACTAAAGGGAAGGCCATCAACATAGAAAGAAAGATTAGCTGATTGCCAATGAGCAGACCAAGAAGGTGTTGCTAACACTGGGTTATATATGGGTTAAAGAAAAGATTTTAACCACTATCAGACCAACTCAGACCCCATCAGAGAGTCCCCAACATGAGCATGAAGCTGGCACGCTCTGGGCGCGGGCGCATGCGTGCTAAGCAGCGTAACAGGGTGCAAATCTCAAGTGGCGATGCACAACAAGGAACTAGAAGCCAGCACACAGTTACAGAACTGCAGTCTCACGAGTATTACAGGTAACGTGCTGAGAAGGCTTGCATGACGCAAGTGCTGCCATGAATGCATGCAGGCTTTCAGCAAAGGATGGCAAGGAGACTGTTGCAAGGAGAGTCTTGAATGCATGCAGAGGTAACAAGCATGCCAGGAGTTTATGCATGAGGATTAGCACACAGAACAACATGGGGACATTAGGTTGGGCATCTGCTTCAGCTTGCTTCTGACCAAGAAGGCAAAATGGATGAAGTTCTCAAGGGAACTGGGGGAAGCCTCACAACACGCTCTGGGGGACCCAGAGCACTCCATAGCTTCTCAAAAGGTAATACAGCATGGTACAGGCAACCAGGAGATTTTAAGAAGATGTAGAATACAATTTCTCAACACAACTGATAAACAAACCAGAAGAAATGTGAAAGTTGATGGTTTGGATAGGTGGGTAGAAAATTGGCTCAACCGCCAAGCTCAAAGATTTTTGAGCAGCAGGAGGGAGTCCTGCTGGCAGCTGTTACCCGTGGCACTTCCCAGAGGTTCATGCTAGGGCTGATGCTCCTGATACCTCCCTGGTAGACTAGTATGAGAGGAAAGGGCACCCCAGCAGCTAGTGTGTGCGTGATACCAACGTCAACCTGAGATGGGTGGCTTACATGCTGGAAAAGAAAAGGAGATTGAACCAAGTGACAACTAGTGATTCTATTACTAACCAAATGGGAAGTAGCAATTGTTAGTAAACACAATGGATACGCTTGTCTAAGGAGCACACTGCACCATTCCTAAAAGAATTTCTTTTTCACAGTTTCGTATGTTCCCCTTTCACACTGAAGTCTTCAACTTAGGTGTCTTCCCAAGTTACCAGTGTGCATTTCCCACAGCATCTTCCTATCATCTTACTGACTTTTAAGTCAGTACCCCTTATTGGATCCTTCTCTGATCCCAGAATTCTCCTAAAACTTGTGCCTAAGCCCCTATTAGCAAAGGACAACCCATTTGAAACTGCCAGCCCATGTTGCAAAGTACAGGGAATAAAGGTTTTGTTTGAAAGAAGTGCAAATAACTGACAAATCTTAAACATGAGCAAAGATTTATTTTTCTGAGCCACAATGCCTGGAACTAAACTATATGAGCTGTTTTTCTTTCCTGAAAAGACAGCCAAGATGGAATGTTTCAATCCATTTCTTATAACTTTTGTGAAAAGTTATTAAAACCTACTTCTAGTATTTTCAAATGCAATATATTCTAGTATGTTTCCTTATTGAAAGTCCTCTCCCTTTTTTAAAGCTTTCAGAATACCAGAATTGTAAGACAAATCAGAGTGCTTAATCCCAGCATTATTTGTACTAGCTTCACATCAGGAAAAACAGATAAACAAATAGCCCTTATGCACAAATCCGTATTAGCAATAAGGGATTCATTACAGAAACAAGCTACGCAATAATGCAAACAAACATTACAGAGGAGTTACTTTAGCCTTCCTGATAATGTTCCCTTAGCAAAAAAGCGAAACAAATATTTTCTCATTCTTGTATGCTTGTGCCATTATCTACACTATAAATCTGTACATACAGGCTGATGAAATGCACTGGTGCAAAAGGCAGCATGTTTTTTGAAACACTGGAGGATTGCATCTTGTAAAACTGTTGCAATTAGGGGCCATCTCCTCATCTAATGCACACTTTACCCTCTCATGAAAGCAATGGAGTTATGTTGACTTACAGTAGCTGAGAATCTGGTAATTACGTGTTATCATCATTTACAATGATGAAGATAAATATTTCTGCATTCAAATTCTTAGACGTTAATTGCTATCCTCGTACAAAAAGGACAGCAGTACATGCTGAGGGAACATCATCAAGGATGGCTTGATATAATACCACAAGTACATTAAAAATACTGCAACATTCTCTAGTTTTTTACGCTCTTGATGGCCTAACTTGCAATGATAAATAAAATCAGTATGTGGCACACTCTGTGCTACCGGCATTCAGATCGTGTGGAAGAACATGGGAGAGTTAAGTTTTTCATTCATACAAACCCCAGTATTTTAACTGAATCCTATCTGCAGCCCAACAGTAAGAGGCATACCCCTGCATCTGCACATAATTCTGTGAAGAATTATAAGGAAATGCTCAAGCCTTTGCTTTCCTATATAAGTATTTGTGTTGAATAAAAAAAGATGGTTCATAAGCAAGCTGAACAACTACATACGCTATCCTGCTATCTTTTTTCCTCTTTTTTTTTTTTTTTTTTTTAATAATAGAAATAACTTTTCCTAACGCAGAATCTTTGTAACCATGGTTTGGTATCCTAAAATTCAGGTAAACAAATAGCTGGAGCAAACCAGCAGCACTTTTTCACATCTTCAAGCTTTAATTCATACCACCTCTCTAACTTTCTTCCTCCATTTTTTTTTTCCTCCATATTTAAAAGAATAAGCTAAATCAAAAATAAAGGATAAATGTTAAAGGAAAAAAATATAAAATGACAGCCAGGGGAAGGACAGAGGACAAAGATCCATTACAAAGTCTAATTTTTATTTAAAAGAAAACATTATTCTTTATTAAGAAAACATATCCTGAATTACTATTCCATAGCTGCCCTAAAAAAATAAAATTCACCAAAGCCATCCTTAAGAAGATATAATCTCCCCCAAACCTGACCAGGCTTCACAGCCTGAGATGGGTTCTTCGCAGGTTCTCATTTTTTCCAACTACCAAATGACTTTATAATACAGACCTACAATGTCTCCAAGAGGATGCTGTTCTATGCAGTCTTATTCAGCTCTTAGAAAATCTCTAAAACAAAGACACCCTAGGCTAACACTTTGTCACATAAAGCTTGCAAAAAGAAAAGATAAACAATTTGTTCTTTTAAACCAGTCTTTTCCACCTCCCTTCTCTTCCGCATATCTCACTAGCTCCAATCTTCATTCCTCTTGTACTTGTTAGAAGAAACTGTATATAGCTGCACAAATTGTATGACAAACTAGAACAGATACAAGAATTTATACTAGATCTTACTAGATTACACTAAATTTGTTTTTGCTTAGACAACGTGAAGTGTTATTCCACTTAAAAAAAAATTCAAATCACATACATCACACCATTTAATGAGAACACCATTTAATGTTCAGTTGGACTTGTTAACGTACATTAGGTATGAATGTCATCACAACAAAGCTCTAGGCAGGTTTTACTGGACCATCGTACCATGTAGTATTCTATAAGTCACAGATGTCTACACTGAGAAAGGCTATCACTACCTCCTACAAGTTGTTCCACTGCCACAAGTGTAGGTAACTCTTGCTTTACAACAACGGTCCAGCTCCAAACTCTCCACGTAGTCATGTAAGCCACTTCAAGATTCACTAGAGGTATCCTGTGCAAAAGTTATTTTGCGTTATGCTTAAAGCCACTCCAGGAAGACAGGTCCTCTGCACAGTATAAACATTTTCTAGAACAATGTATGAACTATACACAAAAGCCTTTTACAAGGTCTCAAGCCAATACAAAACTTATTTTATTATTCTGGAATATTTTGCTTTGGAGATGGGTAAGTTATTTTATAATGATTAGCACTGCAGTTCTAAAGAGAACAAAGTAGCTCATATTGGAGTTCTGTTTTGATGAGTAGCTAGTTCAGGTATGTCTGAATTATACACTACTTACAATAGTGTAGAACTCAAACAGGCCAGGCCTCACTTCTGCCTGAAAGAGGGTTTTTTCCCTTTTCTCCTTCTTCCTTTTCCATAATAAAAGTCAACGTGGATAAAAATCAGTGCCTTCTTACTGAATTTTGATTGTCCACCAATAGCTGCGGAAATTCCATATCCCCAAAAGTGCTTTCACGTCAACATTTGACAATTAACAGGACAGAAAACGTAACTTAAACTGCCAGACATGACATTACATTCCATACCATCTTTCTTCATTTAAAATTTCGGTTCAGATTAGTGAAACATGAATAATACAGCATGCATTTCAGTCAAATATCAAACATTATATATATATACACACACACACACACACACACACACACACACACATATATATATATAAATAGGGGTAGTAGAGGTAGGTGGCTTCTTCTGACAGTATTGTAATTAAAAATCTTACTAACTGACTGAGGAAAGGCCCTTCCCTATTCCCCACACAGCAACATCTCAGTTCTCTTCAAAAGCTATTGTTTCACCCAAACACCATTATTCATCTCTAATGTAAAGCAATTTACTTACCTTGTGTCTGCATTTAAGTACAACACCATAGGCTCCTGAAAAAAAGAAGAAAAAAAAAAACTAACCCATCTCAAAACAGGAGATAAAAATGCTGCTGGAAAGTAAAACTGATTTCAGTCACCTCCTGGCTACAGGAATAATATTGTGCCCATTATTATTTTAAATTTGCGCATAAAAGATACCCTACTAAATATTTGTACACTGAAGTATTTTTAATTGCTTAAATGTAAATGGATTTTAAAGTGCTGCAATTTTTTGAAAATATTGCAGAGATAAGTTTCATAACCTGCATCTATCCAGTAAATGATACTGAAAGTCATTATAGTAAATTAAAAAAAGTAGAACACCTGTCCCATTTATTTCAACTTTCAGTTTCTCCCAGATGAGATTAAATAAGAAAAAGAATTAAATAATAATTTGATGCTTCTGAAGATTTGAATACAAATGGTATTTGGCAATGATATTTTGCTAATGAAAGTTTATTACCAAAGAGCACAAAGTCAAGTTTATATACAACTAAATATTTGATATATTACATACAAGTAATATTTGATTAAATATTACTTACCTTCACCTACAACCCCAAGGATCTCAAATTTATTCATCACATTACCAATATTAGGAATCTTCATCAAGACAAACTCCTCTTATGGTGAGAGCCACAAAACATGGCACAGAAGGGAGTGTCCAAAGCTTTTGCAGAAGGCAATTGTGAAAAGTCTCTTGAAATGGGAGAAGAAGAATAATCCACCTTGGTTTACAGGATGTCTTGGTCACTTCTCTAATTTCTAGGCAGTCAGCAACTTCCTGGGGAAAGAAGAGGAAATAACATAATGAGTATCTTGCTTTATTTCAACAAAAGCAAGCAGTGGTGAATATACACTCTCAATGCTATCCAACAGAATGGCTAAAATTCATTTAATTCTTTGTTTCATGATCAACAGAATTCAGCAGCATGATTGAACCTATTAAGAATAAAAATATATCACAGCTGGTTTAGTAATTCCATACTCAAGACATTTGTTAAAAAATGAATAACTTGCATTAGAAATATTTCCTATGAGGGAGAAGAGGGCAAAAAGATTGCTGGGAACTACCACAGTGGGTATAAATCCACCTATAAATACTCATGTTCTCTCTTCAGTTTATTTTGGCAGGCAGGTACACAAATAGATTGTGTTTAGTCACTTTATTCTTTCTTCACTCTAGTGATAAAAAGGATAAAGTAGAAAGGATACTGGTCAATAGAAAATGTTCTGCTGCTATTATTCTCTATGATTATTTTAAAAGAAAAGAAAGAAACTATTTAGTATACTGACTGGCTACTGTTTTTAAAAGATTATTCCATTATCAATTTATTTAAGAGAAACATTTTTTTAAAAAAACCCACACTTTTACAAGACTATTTTTATTCTCCATGTTTTCTAGACCTTGAATAAGTCAAATGATAAATCAAGCAGCAGAGAGAAGAACACTGTTTTTTGTGCCGTGTTGGTTTTAGACTCCAGCCACCTCTCTTCCACAGTCTTAGAAAGCTGATAAACTAAAAACATCCAGGCATACGCCACATGCTCTAAAAAACAGGGGCGCAAAACTCTGGAAAAATTTCACCACCAAATGGAAATATGGGATTTCTACAATTCAGTGCTCCAAGAATGAGGCTGCTCACGAGGAACGACAGGGCAGGATGCGAGCGAATTCATACAATTATCTGATGCACAGTGGATGGGTGACCTAATGTTCCTGACTTCAGCTCGCACAAACAACCCGCCTGCTGTTTTAGCAGGAGCTCTGGGGGGACGGCAAGAGCAAAGCTGGGACCAAGTCAAACACAGCGAAGAGGCCGCCTCAGGGTGGGGGGAACTGCACCGACACCAGCCTCAGCAGGGCACCGGGGTGGGGAAGCTGGTGAGGCTGCCTCTTGTAAAAGCAATTTGAGTTCTGATGAACCAGAGTATTTTGGAAATAAGCTTTGAAAACGAAGAGGTTACCTTCTCCTTAGCAGAATAATTCAGAGAGTGTTTTTTAATTAATGAATATTTGTATTTATTGGTATACTTCATAAATCATCCTCTCCCT
Source organism: Nothocercus julius (assembly GCA_013398735.1). Classification (NCBI taxonomy): domain Eukaryota; kingdom Metazoa; phylum Chordata; class Aves; order Tinamiformes; family Tinamidae; genus Nothocercus; species Nothocercus julius. The sequence continues at coordinate 4,829,813 of VZSV01000020.1, read as the reverse complement.
TCCAGACACACTGTTCCCTTCTCCCATTTTGCATCTGCTGCTGTCAGGAACCGCCAGCCGTTTGTCCAGGCTCTCTGCTTACAGGAACGAACTGCAGCAGAGGCTCAGGAAGAGGGGCCCATCTGAGCACTGTTCTCTATCAGGACCAGCACAGAGCCCTCTGGAGATGCTTTTCATATCCTACTAAAACAGGCTTGTGCTAAGCAAGCAGGCACAGCCTGTAGATTAGCAAGGCGAATACTGACAGAAAGATATTGGAAGAACCATTAATGCTATGCCACAAGCAAGAAAAGCAAAGCAGGCATGTTCAGAAGAGCAAAAGCGCCTGTCAGAAAGCAAGGAACATTTAGAAAAGATATATTCCATTTTCTATTAACTGTTCAACAATGTCACCAAATCTGCTACTTGAAGTTTCCACAATGTACTGGGGGTTTCTTCATTGTTTCTTTCTAGAAACTACCTTGTGATTAAATTCATTACTTTTCTCCGTCATTACCATATATTGCCATTCTGCCTTACACTGCACACAATAGCTTTTTGATCTTGTATTAAATAGTGAAGAAGTTAATGAGATAATGTATCAAAAATTTCACAAGAAGTCCAGATGTAGGTTCCTCTTTCCCTTCATTTATAATTTCTGAAATGCTAATCAACTACTCACATTTGGGGAATATAATTTAGTTTTTCAATCAAACTTCACCGCCTATAGCTTGTGATTGACGTTTTTTAAAATAAAGTTTTTAAAGTATAATCAGCAGGCATCTTGTTTATTATTGGGAATAAAGGTTAGCTTTACTGCAGCTATTTACAAAGTTGACTTTCCCTTCTGAAATTTGATATTAAACATCTCCCCACAAAGACGCATTTGCCTTCTAATTGAGCAGGTTTTTGTTTGGTTGGTTTCAAAGTTAGAGCCACAGCAAGCCAGTTTGCTCATTACATTAGTGCTCCTGGATGCACGTCATCTGCAACAGCATCCACATGCTTTTGCCTATGGAAATTGCGTCAACTCAACTCACATACCAGGATGCATAAGCCAACAACAGTCATACCCGACACCAAACCAGTTTTTCACATCCTATCCAAGCGCAGTCCATCAGAAAGCAGAAACGTAGGTATAATGGAATTCTCCCAAGGAAACTGCACTGGAGGGAGCTGCTGCTTGCTTCTGTACTAGCTCCATGGAAACCTTTGTGTCAGCTCCGTCGCGAGTGCATCATGATAACGCAGCCTGAGAATGAGCAGGACGGCTACCGAAAGAGGTGGCCGAGGAGAAGTGGCACTTGCAGCAGCAGTCTATATGTAAAAACCTCTGCTCCCCTGAGCTGGGCTGTCACATCTCCTCAAGCAGGGCACTAATTCAAACTAGTTCGCTCCTCTAATGCTAGGGAATTTAGGCCCCATGAAGTGACAGGTAGTGATGCCCATCTAATTCCTACCTACTCCACAGCTCTAGCTTTAGCAAGAGTAATAAGAAGCGGAAAAAAGAAAAAAAAAAAAAAAAGAAGTTATTGTTTTATTGTAGAGATGAAGCCCAGATTTGTTCTCTGGGCATGCAAGAGAAGAGCTGGTTAAAAGCCACCACCCAAAACATTTTCCATGCTTTCTCTGAAGGAAAAAAATCCAGTTCCTTCAAGGCAAATTGTGCACAACTGCTTGAGATCTTGGCCATTAAAAAATGCTGAAAGTCTGAAAAGGTTCACTATGAATAGTTCAGTCTTTGCCTGCTGCTTAAAATATACGATCAGGGACAGCACCCAGTGAACTTTTCTGGGGGGGAGGTTCTTGGTTTTAAAAGATACTGATCTTGTTTAAGACTTTTTAAAACCCTGATTCTTGCAGGAAATCAGATAAATTGGTAACTCCATGAACTATGTTGAGTCTTGAGAACGATAGACTGCGTACCTGTAACACAACCTTGAAGTTATAACCAAAAGATAACTAAATATACATAGATATAGATATCTCCATAGCAAGAATTACTTTAGTCTATAAATTGCCGAAGACAGCTTGGATTCTTTCAAGAGCCTGAACACTGGAAAGAGCCCTGCAATGAAAACCTTAGAAAGAGCAATCACAAAATTCTTTCTGTACACCGAGTAGCATATAGGTCTGCTGTAATATCACCGGCTATTTTAGTACTCATAATTACCTTGCCTGCTGGGTAGAACTATAAGCCTTGCAGAAGGGGAAATTGGGCTGTTCTTTACCTGACAGAGGTTCCAAACAGAGAACTAGCATTCTAGTTGTCCTTCTCATTCTCCTAAGCTCCCTTCCAGCGGCAACAAGATTTACAGCACATCAAAAGTTTACAAAAGAAAACAACAGATGCCCAAGATGGTCCTGGTTTTGACTGTCTGCACAATCCTTTGCTAAGTCTGAGAAGCGAGACGCCTCAAAATGAGCCGGCACAAATTAGTCTCACTTAATGCAGAACTGTAATAGTGTGAGATTTTAATAAAATTATTTTGTAATAGCATGTGGAGCTTATACATCAAATACAAAAATCTGCATAAACATTCTGGCAATGAACATATAGACTCTATTACAGTGATGCGGTACCTGATCATTTGCATTTAAATTAAAAGAAGGGGGAGAAGAAAACCTCACACTTTCCCCAACTCCATTTCTCTTCATGACCATTAAGAGCTTTGCAGCATCACCCAAAAGCACCCAACTTTCATGCTCTCATCAAGGCTTCTGAAGTATGGTGCATTTCCTATATCATGACAGAGTAGGGCAATCTTGACCCTGCTGAAGCCATTTACAAGCACCTATTTGACTTCAGATTCATCCATTAACTTTCTAAAAAGCTTTTTGCCTATAACTAAAAGCCCCTTGCTCTCTTAAATCACGAAATCAACTTAGTTTTTTTTTTTTTAATTGATTATTTTTACTCACTCAGAAGACACCACTGACAATTTTTAGAGGCCAAGTACACTTTTACTTTTTTATAAAAAAAAAAAAAAAAAAAAAAAGCTGGATCAAACAAAGCACAATTCCCAGCATGTAAGTGTCTGCCTGTGACAGTTTTAGAGCAATTCAAATGCTGCTGTGCCTTCTGTCACACAAGGCATGCATACAGAAGGAAGCATTAACAGCCTTTATTAGTCATTAGGAGTCACTAATGCTTCTTTCTCCTCCTCATTATGTGTTGTTCTATTTCTTGGTGTTTTCCAGGAAAATACTCGTGCCTTTACAGCCACCTGATTAAGTGGGTTATCAAGCACAATAGGTAAGGTATAAGTGCAAGAAGATAGATGGAGATACTCTTCTGGATTTTTTGATCCAGAAGAACATGCCAGGAGCTTTATGCTTTCTCTTGCTGACTACGAAGAGCAAACTGAGCTTGTGAACAGTTATAAACATGAAGCTGGTAGTATTTTTCCTTTTGGAAGACCTGTTATATCATTGGTGATGGAGTTTGAAGAGCTCCTGCCAGTCCAATTGCTCCAATGCTGAATATAGCAGCTACTTGCTTTGCCCGTTTTATAAAGGGAGAGTAGATCCTCTACTGGGACAAGAAACAGGACAAAGCCATTAAGACAAACCCCGCACACTTGTACAGAAAAAGCTTTTTTTTTTTTTTTTTATTAGATGCAGCTGGAGAGAGAAAAGGAAAGGCAACAAGAAACTGCATTTGAGTAGCTTTATACTACACAGCTAAGCTTCAATCCATCCTTTTCTGCTCATCAGTAATGTAGGAATGAAGAAGGATAGCGGGCAAAAATAGAGGCAAAATGAAAAAAAAAAATCAAACTTGAACATACTCGGATCTAATTCTGGAAGAGCAAAATACTGAGGTTGCTTGCACTAACTCAAGTTTAAGCTCAAACTTCAACACATGGAAGCTTCTATTTACTATACTAGTATCATCATTAGAACCTTTTTTTTTTTTTTTTTTTTTTTTTTGGGGACACTATTGATACACTCCATGGCTGATACATTCTAGAATGCCATCTTCATACAAATGGCAGAAAGCGCACGTACCTCCCCACTCCATGCAAAAGACTGGGGAAAAAAGGAATCTGAAAAAAGCTATCATCCTGCAGCTAACAGAATACTAGAAGAGGATTTCAAGCAGCTCCAATCTATTAAAGATATCCATTTGGCTGAATTCCCAAAGGAAAACTGAGCTTGGAGACCAAGACTCCAGTTATGATTCAGTTTGTTTCATCTCGTTCTATTAGAGCTCTCCCTTCTGCATGCAAGTACAGGTTCAAAAATAAATCCTGCTTGTCCTGAATACATAAACTAAATTCACTTCTCAGAGTTAAAACACAGGGTTTATGAGCCTCTCTAACAGCTGCAGCCAACTTAGAAAGAGGGGGTGCCTAGTGGGATGCTTCTAAGGCTACAGGGACCAATAAGCATACTGGCTATCAGGGCAACAAGCACTCAAGCAGCTCCCGTGAGTCATACCGGGAGGACAGGAAAGACTCTTTAGCTTCCATTTCAGTCACCTTCCTCTTGGAGAGGAGCCTGAAGCAGGGGCTGGGCTGGGGTGTGACAGCTCCCTACTCGCCGCGCGGTTGTGTGCCACCCATTGGGCCCAAGGCCGCAGCACCTCTGAGCCCAGCAGCACGGGGCTGCTAGCTGACACCCCTGCAGGCAGAGGGGCCCTTCTGCTGTTGGGGGATAAAAGGCAGCTTCTTTGACAACTGAGCATCTTTCCGCGGAGGCAGCTAACGCTTTCCAACCTGCTGTGGTATTTAAAGTGTTCCCATTGGAAGATGCTTCCTTCATGTTCATTTTTTCCTTCTCTCAGAAAACTGCTCTCCAATAATATCCTACGCTCATCTGTCACAGTGATTACTATTTAGTCCCATCTTTTCTTTGACAGCCTGCCACGGACTTTAAAACTCCAGGCTATAAAACAACATTACTAGCGCAGCTTTTTCATCTTTAGTAATTACCAAAAGAAAAAAAAAAAAAAAGCTATGATTTTCAAAGAGTTCCATGTTAAGCATTACTTTGCGACCTGCACTTGTGTCTGAAGCTTCATGATTAGAAGAACAACAAAAAAAGGTTGAGTATAAAAGTCATCCCTCTTCACCACAAAAAAAAAAAAAAAAAAAAAAAAAAAAAGAAAGAAGCACATTCAGGCACAGTCTTGAGCAAAGGGAATTCTTGTCCAAGAAAAGCGTAATAGATTATCCCCGAGGAGACATAATAGAAGATCTAAACAGCTGATGAACTACAGAAGTGCTCTAGGGTTTGAGCTAAGCAGACATGTGACAAGCCAGGGGCTCTCAGGTGCTCCACGAGCACTCCGCTGCCTGCTCTTCAGCCTCTTGCTCTCCAGTTCCACAGATTCACTCACTTTCTAAAAATCCTATGACCCCTTCTGTCCAATAGGACAGCAAAGACAAAGAGGTGAATATACAGGGTTTTATAAATATCAAATGTATGCTGAAACTAAATTCTGTGGTTACTCTAACACAGATCAAAAATAACTCCAGGGACTACCCTCCCTTGTAATTCTCAAGCATATCATTACATACAGATTGCTGGTTCACTATCTGGAGCGAAGGGCAGGGGAAACTTTTTGTTTTTTTTCAAAGCCATACCACAGATTTGGAAGAAATAAAAAAAATATCAGGGGGGAACCCCAACACTTTTTGATGGTAAAATAGTGTTTTCTCTTATCATACACCCTAAGAAACAACAACAAAAAATACTCTAATTAAGCTACTAAAATATTTAACAGATTTCTACCATTTGATCTTGAAGCATTTTCCAGGCAGGAAGAGGCGTTTTCTTGCACTACTGCCAATCCATCCTTTAAAAAATTAATCTTGCAACAACTGCCTTCAAAAGTTTCCACAGAGAAGTCATTCAATTACTGCTGCATGTACAAGTATTTTACTTATCTGCTTTTCAGCAAAATGATGAATGATTCCTGAATGAGTACAAATAAATTAATGAGATATTTCTTATACCATAAATTTGAATGCTCCAAGTTCTTCTGAGAATTGGTTTACTTCCCAAATAGGACACTGAAAAATCAGGAAGTCTGCATTTTAATTTTTTCTTGGACTACATAAACAAAAGAACTGTCGTCAATTTATTAAATCATCGACTCTGCAGAAAGTCTGTTTTAGGCCACATGATAGTTTATTCTACAACACATCATCTGTGGGTTTTGTTTTAATAAACAGTAATTTATTTTTAAATCAGATTCAACAACAGTTAACATATCAGGAGCTATTTCTTCCTAAGAAACATTGCCTTTGATGTCATAATAGTCTTTCAAACCAATGTAATCCCCGTCCACATAAACATAGGCCACTTCATGAATAAATTCACATTAGCATGCAAGCACATGCACAGGAAATATCCTGAAAAAGTACAATGATCTTTGTTTTTAATTAGATAGGGTCTCACAATCAATCTCAAACCAACTTCCCCCCGCCTCCTCCTGCAAAAATCCAAATCCAGAATCCCAAATTTAATCCTGCAGAAATATCTCGCTGCACAAAATTCAATAGTGATTCCTCTTAACCTGAATTTAAAGACACTACTATTAATCCAATACGCATTAAAAACTATTCCAAGGAATTTACCATAGATTTACAGCTTTCAGAGATAAAACTGAGTAGACTTTCAATAAATACATCCAAGTATTTTTAATATTAACACTTTATAGGCAATATTAACACTACAGCCTATAAGTGATGCTATTTGCTACAGCATGTTAAAACAAAACACACGCACACACACACACACACACACACACCCCTTTCCACCATGCAAGGCTAGAAAGGGTCTGTTAAGTATAGAAAGTTGAACAAATCCATCAAGTGAAATTCAAGTCAGGAAAATTGTTTTCCAAAAGGTACAGACCAAAGAGGTGCAGTAAAACTATGGCTATTCAAACTAGCCACAGTTAAAAAATAAATAAAAAAATAAAAACACATTCCAAAGAAAACAAACAACCAAAAAAATTCCTCAAATCTCTATTTCAATCAGCATGAGCTTCCTTTATGAGAGCATGAGAACTTTGGCTCTCCGGGAACAGAGCACTCACGGGATGCTCTGGAAGCAGCAGCAATACATTCGCTGGGAAGGGCAATCCTAGGAAGGCCTTGGAACACCTAGCTGAAAACCCTGAAAGGAACTTTGCATTCAGAGCAAACCTGCTTCACACAAACTATGGCAACACTGCCAGCAGCCTACAGTGCCACAAGAGGGGACTCATTTTGAGGCACCTGGAACATGCTCACACTGAGGAGTTTCATTCTGATACGTACATTAAGGCAAACATATTTGGAAGACATTAAGGTGACCAGGTCTGCTGCCAGAAAGCGTGGGCACAATGCATCAGAGGAGGGAAAAAAAACAAAAACAAACAAACAAAAAAGACACAAAAGTGAAGAGACATGAGATTGCTTTTGCATGAGACAGTAATTTCAATAAAAATCAACCTGACAGAGTCAGGAAAAACAGTGAAGACCAGACTATGACTGTGAGCAAGTCATATTCTTATCTTCACTGCACCTAGCTGCACCAGTGTATGGGAGTAAGGAAAAGTTCATCCATATAAAAGAAAAGCACACCGCAAGCAACACTTCCTCATCCTTAAACTACTTATCTAAACACACAGTTTAACTTCTATTGAACTGAGAGCAAAAGTATATCGGGAATCTACCTTTGAGTATTTTTACTTTAAAAATCTCAATTTTTAAAAAAGTAGGATCAAGTTGTAGCTGTTTTAAAACCTAATGTCAGCTAAATGTTGGAGTATCAACTAAATCAGATGGGCTTTTCCAGTGAGAAGTGAGCAAGCTGTCGTTGGGCTCCCAAGCGAGCAGCTGCAAGTCAGTGCTGCGTTGTGTTCGCACACTGCAACACAGGAGGTGCTTCTGCCAAGAGGAAGCGAGTAGAAGACTATGTCCAGTGCACAGGAAGGAAACTGTGGCACTAGTAACGTAATTATAGAAGTTAACAGGCTGTCATGATGTATATTTATCCAGAGACAAAGGTGGATCATGGCAAGGCTGAGATTCACCCCGTTCACACACACTATGAATTTTAGATATGGTGGCAGAGGCAGATATGTCATTTCTAAGCCTGATAACTCTGCTTTTATACTGATTATTGAAGAAATTTATAAGAAATTGATAATCCAAGCTTAGACTTACAATCTACATTTAATGTCTAAAACTTAATGGACTAAAAACCACCTATTATGAAAACTGATCGCAAAAAAACTTTTCATCACTTGCAGTGTTCATTTTTCCTTCCCCATTTCTTCTAACTGCTTGATCCAACCCTTGGGGCTTGTCTATATTCAGATTTTAAGTGCTTTTGCAAAAACAAAATAATTAATAAACTTTTTTTTTTTTTTTAACCTTCTAGATGTTGCTATAAAATAGCTGTAAGAACATCATATTTGAAACCATCCATACCATAGGGTACCATAGGGTACTGGTTCTTTGCCTAAGCAGAACTGCCATGGGCAAAAATCTGAGTCTGAAGTACATGAAAGTCTCACCATATGACCCAGGAAAAACACCTTCAAAAACATTAGAAGGCACTTTGCTTCATAACTGGAAACAGGGTGCGGCAATATTTTTGACTAATTAAACAGAGCTGTTTTGATGCCAGTCCGTCAGAATACACACATGTATATATGTCAGAGTAATAGCCCCGTGTCTCAATATTCCAACTTCTCTAACACAAAAGTAACCGGTACCTGTTCTGCATCCCTCTCCCCACCATCAGTACCCTTGCAAAAAAGCACATATCTCACCAACTGGCTTTAACTAGCATTGTTGTCAAGGTGCTGTTCAGAAAAGTTCAACAAGAGGATGTCACAGCACTGGCTAACATTACTGTTCTGGCAAAAGAAAAAACAGCTCAACTGAAAACAGGAATTCCATACTAAAAGGCACGAGCTAGTGAAAGACACTAGTATTTCCAAGTTAGTCACTGTATTTAACATAAAGGGAAGAAATCACTGGAACTTTTGACATCCAAATTCAAGGACTAAGTACCAATGCAAAAATATATTTAAATGTAGTTTGGAGATGGCAGGGTTGGCTCCCAAGCAGGCTGCTTCAGGAAGGTCTGAATAAAAGCTTCCTCTGACAAGCTGATGGCTTCTTGCATCCAAAATGCCAGTGGCAGCAGAAGCGTGTCTGGATACGTAAGTGACCCAGAGGAGGGACTTGAAAAACAGGTCTTGAAGAAAGGGAGCTGCATCTAAACAGTAAACAGTGTTGGCAGGCCCACCAAAGGGCTGGCAAAAGCAGCTTATGATCCAGATTTTCATCCTACAAGCCTTTCTCAGCCCTTCCTTCCAAGTTTAACTGGGGGGAGATGAAAAGGTTGCCTGTGGACTTGGGGAAAGAAACATGGGTGAAGGCAGAAGGGAGAAGCAAGCCATTGCATGGAAGGGCGCAGAGAAAGACTGGATCATTGGCAAGCTCTTTCAGAAAAGGTGGGAAAATACAAGGCGCTGCTTTCAACATGAACACTGAGTTATCTTGAAAAAGTTACAAGATCCGAGTTTTACATGATGAGCTCACAAAAAATATGAACTTAGATGGCTCACAAGTCACAATTTGCATAACTGACTTTTCAGTTCCTGGTACATTTAGTTGCTTGGTATATGAATACCGAGAAAACTTCAAGGGAAATATGTAAACAGTATTTTTATCAGTTGCAAAAGGGATTTGGACGTAAAAGTCTAACCCACCAAGACTGCTGTCACGTGGCATAAAAAGAAAGGAAAGGCACAAAACCAAGGAAACAAGGGTTGTCAAAAGCACTGGGCACACCGGGCAAGGAAACAGTTGGTTTTCAGTGGACTAAAAAGAACTTGCCCACGTTGACACACACCCAATGAAGGATGCTGCTCATGAGCTTCCCTGGCAAAGGACTCTTGCTGTGGAAATTGGAGACATGAAACAGCTGGCTCTTGTTTACCCTAAACAGCAAGCTGTACAGAATCATATACACAGCGGTTATAAGATAGCACTAAACATTGAAAATTAAAATTAAGAAATTAAACTTGAATAGTAGCATACAGCTATAATCCATAATCTATTTCAGACAGCAATTATTCATGAAGTATTACGATATTGACCTCATATCTAATACACACAACAAATACAGTATTTTTAACCTTACTATATTATTTCCTTCCATTCCCCTTTCTCCACTTCTAACGTTAGAAGAGCAATCTCAAGTTTTCTTGTTATCCAGGCACAAGGGTATGATATTGATATCTACTCAAGAAAAAAAAAAAAAAGTCTGAAATAATCCTTGCAGAGGACACTAAAGAACTTGCCTTTCTCTAACAGTACCACTTTCTTTGTTGCTAAGACCACACACTAAACTGATTTAAAGGTAAGTTTCACTAATGCACTTTAAGCCCCTTTTGGTGCTGGTTATTTATTTCTACATCTCCCTATTCGTATCTTCAAGAGAAAAATGTCTAACATCCACGTGAGGCTACCATTGTAGGTCATTTCTTCCTATTAGTACAAATAAGAAATAATGTGATTTTTTTTTTTCCAGTACAAAATACAGGGCTGAAGAGCTGCTAGATAGGACATTTTCTTAGTATATAGGTGACACTTCCCTTCTCAAACAAATAGAACCAAAAAGCAATTAAATTAGGTAAGAGTCTCCTTTCTGAGGTGGAATTTCAAACAGGGGATGTTAAATGCATTTCATTCTCTATTTGCATCCATTTTTACAATGGATGAAAATGCTTAGTAATTTAGAACAACCCCATTTTTTTCTGTGCTCATGCTTAAAAAAAGAGACAAAACACACTCCAAAATTTACACAACAGCATTTTGCAACATACTGGAGCTAAAAAATTAGTTCATAGGAAGGTATTTACTGGACTACAGTAATTCTCTTTGTCCTTTTAAAGCTTGAAACACACCTTCTGTTGAATGCTATGAGTCAGTTTTAATGACACTGTTACGTTCTATAGCTCTGTAGCTTATGCAAGAGAATGAATTTGCATTAAGCATCCAACTTTAGAAGCCACCTTCTCTTCCCCATTGTTAGCGCTGAATAATAGTAAAAAAAAATAGACTATATCCTCTGCGTGCTCTCCTATTGCTCTCCTATTGTTTTATAAGAATAAATTTAATTAGCTGGCTGAAACAGAATGTATATAAAATTTTTGGTATTGTCATCTTATGGACACGTACTAGTCTTTTACATTTTTATATAATTCTTGCAGAATATTTAATACTCTTACAGAAAGCCAGAAAAATATAAAATGCAAAGATAGGTTTTCATATTTAGAAAAGTTCTACCTGATCTGTGTTATTGCTCTTCCTTCCCCTGCTCGTGAAATAAAATACAATACTTCAGAAAGACTTGAGTTAGAAGAAGGAATTGAGGGGGGAGGGGAATCTAACATACTCTTCTTCCATTTCTTCTGTCCCCTCATTAACTCAAAACCTACTAGACCCACCTGTAACAATAAGTTATATTTATGTGGGGTTTTTTTTGTGTTCTGCTGAAAACTTGATTTTGTTTAGGTAAGCTTGACCGAGGAAGGGTTTGGCTGATTTGTCCCTGGAATTACAGTGATTGGCAGGTGTCGTAACTGGTTCTCATACAAACCATATACATTCATGCAGACATATACATTCACACTGACATATAAAGTTCATGTATTATTTTAAATCTATTTATATACACATCAACATACCTGTGAGTGCATGTATGTGAAATGAAAGGGGACCTGTTCCTCCTCCAACAAATTACTCTTCCTAGAACTTCAACTTGATCACCACTTCTTTTCTTTACAGAAAATTATTGCAAATTAATTCTCTCTCCTATTCTCACCTTCTAAAAAGAAAGCATAAACATACCAAGCCTCAAAAAATCAAAACTCATTCCCTTCTTAGCACTCTCTAACCAGATCCTGAATACTCCAAGCCAGAAAGATGTCATTTCTTTTACATTTTCAATGTAAATTCACAGGTTGAACCGACAAGGATGAAGAGGAAGAATCTGATGGACGTCTTCTCCCATGGTTTGTCCATCTGCTGTAAAAGGTAATAAATGATACATTGCCAGTGAAGAAACAAACACACACACAATAAAAACGTAAAAGAAAGAAAACTTCACCACTGAGCATCTGGAGACCGGTTAGGAACAACTGCTTTATGAGAACTGTAGGTGCAAAACACATGCAAAATGTAACAGCACTCTGTACAGAAACATTATATATTTAGAAACCCGTCAAGACTGCAGGTCATGAAGTAGCAAAGAAACTGCATCTGCATAAGGGCAAAAGACAGACATGTGACCACCTATACCTTCTACAACCTGAGTAACAGGTAAGGCATATTGTCAAACATTTTGGAGAAAAACATTCATTTTAATGAAAACAAATGCAAGAAAAAGCCAAATGTTCCCACAAACATTAAAAGATGCCACTTCTCAAAAGCAGAAACGTGTCATTGCAACCTGCTTTCAAATCTTGGGGCAAAACCTGCATTTCAATTAGCATGCAATTAAAAAGTTGACTGGAGTAACAATGCGTTTTCAGACATATAAATTCCAATACCATTCTCATCCTTTTTGGTGTGGAAGGGAGAGGCATCAGCTTGTTACTTGTGTAAAAGTTTACTCTTCCGTTATAAGAGTTTGTCTTCATAGTACTTGAATCTGCTCCAGTGAAACAAGCTCTCAAATCTCTTCAGAAATCTATTACAGCTCTTAAAGTTCAATTAATTGGGGAAAGGATCCAAGAGCTCACTTTCCAGCTATCACGGACTTGTCTCTTGGCCAGCTGAGAGCTTAAACAAAACAACTTCTTGCCCTTAGCTCCAATGGGGATGGTGTGTGACAAACTTGCTTGCAATTCGGCCTATAAGCCAGCAGCAGCTAAGTAACCCTCAAAAGAGGGCATAAAACATGCTTGGGTTTAGGCATTCTGCAAAGCTCCCTTGCAGACACAGAGACACAAGCACACCACTCTACCAGAAGAAGGTTAGGGAAATATTTAATCCAACATTCAGATACTCATGCTGCAAACAAAAGCAACGATCATAAACCTAGTGAAAGAAATGCTACTGGACTTTTTTCAAATTAGTATGTTTGAGCTTATTTATATTCAGCAAATAATTTTATTAATAATAGAAGAAATGCAAGTGTCATTTTCAGGAAGACAAATGTATTTGCACCTCAACCTGGAAACAAGATCGCCCAATACTTAATTCCAGAGGTAGAAGTAAAAGGTATCTTCTAGATTCTGGAAAAGCCAAGTTTCTAATGTAACTGAGAAAGATGGCCTTAGAAACAATACCAAAAAACTTTGGGAAGTAAAAATGTAAAGAAAAAGAAATCTGAACTTACCCTCACTTTCACAATTACAGGAGTCAGGCAAGGTGCTATCAAAAATATTTTGCCGCCTATCTTTAGAAACAAACAAACTAACCCTGCCACCACCTCCCCAGGCACACAAATACACAGGCCAGCTCTCCTCAAATGGGTTTATAAACTGTTTTTTACCACCTTAGCAAACACTTCACTGAACATTAAAATCTATCTATTTACCTATATAAAATACTGTCTCAAGTATACAACTATTTTCTAATGTTCAAGAACTCAAGAGACAGAACAATTTAAGTAGTAATAACAGAGCTATTGTTACAGGCACATTAGACAAATATTCACACATAAACTGGAGCTAATTTAATTGAAGGCCTTTGAGCAGTTTTCTTGCCCAGTTTAGATTTATCCTGATTAGTTCATATGGAGTATTATATAAACTGTTCAGAGATAGAATGTGTCAGTTCGAATTCGGAAAGAAACACATGCTTTTAATAGGTGAAGTTTAACCTATTGTTTGTTAAAATAAGCTTTGCATTGGGAGAAAAACTAACCTTAAACTAACATACCTTTTTCCCTGGTAACATTTTATAGTATCTAAAGTTCTCAAGAAGATATCTGTATTTTTTGAATAAATAAAAGTCCTAGCACTTACTGGCCTCACTGGCAACCTACTCCTAAGAGGCAGGACCTCACCACACACAGATAGGGTAGCGCTGATCTCTAAACATTTTCTCCATACTCACAGGGCTTCAAATATCAATTAATCTTAAGAGACTAGTTTTTCTTTCAAGTAAGTTACTGGGGTGATGCATGTTTTTCATCTTCAAATAAACAAAAAACATTTTCATGCAGAGTCTTAACTCTGCATGAAACCAAACCACCTCTCTTCACACACATCAACAAGAAGCCACTGAGAACTAAAGAGCCAAGCATAGCCACAGCACTAGAGGTCCTGATGACTAACAGGAAAAAATAAAGCAGGCCTGAGAGGCTCTCTAGAAGAAATACTCTTTATTCTGTCAGCTATTTAACTGACATATTGCCCTTTTGGTTTACACCCTAATGGGTATAAGTACTATTCTTGGCCTACATGCTGATAAAGTCTGTTCTCCTCCATGTCAAGGAAGAGAGCAGACAAAATAACAGCAGTAAGATCCTGCAGCATCCTAAGAGATGCTGTACAACTCGCTCACGTTGCTAGGGCACAACCAATAACAACAGACATTGCAGTGAGCTGAGCTGCATTAAGGCAAGGAACGCAGGTTTTCCCCGTAGCAAACTAGGTCTTTCGGGGTGTGCACCCATGTACATAGCAGAGGGGGACCCAGAGTGGTGCGAGCGTGTCGACGTGTCCACCTGCAAGTGACCTCCTCGCTGCAGTTATGGCTAAAGCAGGGCTTTGCTTGTGCATGCAAGCGTAATCCGAGCTCCAAGAAGCGGCCGGGGGCCGACGACAGCAGCAAGCCAGAGCATCAGCACTATGTGCGCAAGGAGGGCCCCAGCACCGCTGGGCACTCGGCTGGCAGTGCACAGACACCCACACTCAGCTTCCCTTTCAACAGCTAACTTTCAGGATTATGCTTCTTAACTCTTACAGGTTATTTGGCATCTGTGTGCAAGCCAACTACACCCAAATGTACCACCTTAATTATCCACCAAATTATATCAGATTATACCACCAAAATTATCACCTCTATACCATGCAATTTAATTCACAATAGAAGCTCTCACCAGTTTACTGGCCAGCTTCTCATGTGCTGTAATTGAATCTGTAAGTCCCAGCTTTCACACAAAAAAAACCCTTGATACCATATAAGCTGTCAACAACAGATATGAAGATGCAAGAAGCTCTGGGAATAACATCGGCATCTAGAGACACACTGCTTGCCTTACACATGGAATACGGAGTTGTAAGGAACTACAGCAATAGGACAGAAGACATTAGAAGAAGCCACTGCCTTCAAGCTGCCTGGACGATGTACCAGCGACCAGCACCAGCTGAAGGAAATCTGGTTTCCACAGAAGAGCCACGGAACATCGCAGACCAAGGCGCTCCAAATCGGAAACACAGAGTAACTCTGGTTGGAAGGGAGCAGCTGATCTTCTCAGGTCCACTCTTGCTCCAAGCAGGTCTAAGATGTTCAATGAGGCTGCTCTGGTCTCTGTTCAAAACCCTTGTTCAAATTGCAACGAGCATTTCTAACAGGACAAGCTGGAGCAACACCACAACAGAAAGACTTTGGTCATCCTCAAAGCAAAAGAATCCTATAGCAAGCTTAATGTGGTAAGTCAGTAACAGGGTGGAGGGAGCAAAACACATTAACATACTTAGGAGTATTAGGATGAGCATAGAAATTACTCAGTAGTCCTAAGTGATCTTCTGTACCGAGCACTTCAGTACCTACCTATTCATGTTAACCAAAAAAAAAAAAAAAAAAACACCCTCATTCACCTGCTCAAAGTTCAGGGTGTGGGAGGGATTTTTTGTGGGTTTTTTTTGTTTTTTTTTAAACTCTGGAGTCATCCCCGTGTAACACAAACTATTTTAATATGCCTACACTAGTGAAAGTAAAGCCTAAGAAAACACAAGTTTTGCTCCATCTTCTCCTTCCTTCTTTTAAATGCTTCTGCAAAGACTCTCAACCACTCTTGAGAAAAATCACTAAAGAAAATCAAGTTTTCCTTCTCTGTAGCAGGGCAAAAGGGAATTCTGCCTGTGTTCTTCAAGGTCATTCTGATTATCTACCTTCCTTTTCGCGCTTGGGTGAGACTTCACTGTTGCCATGCAAGCCTTTAAGCAAGCAGGAAGGAGAAGGTGCTTGTCAATCCCAAATGCTACCATTTTAAAATGCCCAGTGCTTCCTTATTTTATCCTGTTTAAATGAATCCAGTATATAGCAAGTGTTACAGAAGGAGAAACCAGGGTCCAGACAAGTTGAATAATCCAATATGTTCAAATGACATTAGTGGCACATTTAAGAAAATACCCCATGTTGCTGAGAAGTTTTCTGCAGCATTCTCAGCTCAATGCATCTGAAGAAGCAATGAATGGACTACTGGAAAATCTGCAATCAATATTTTATAAGATAAGCATCTCCAAGCACAAGAAAAAAATATGTCTTCTATTTGTACTTTCAGATTGTTCTCTCCAAAATAATTAAGCAAATTAAGGAAATAATATAT
The DNA here is from genome assembly GCA_013398735.1 of Nothocercus julius. Classification (NCBI taxonomy): domain Eukaryota; kingdom Metazoa; phylum Chordata; class Aves; order Tinamiformes; family Tinamidae; genus Nothocercus; species Nothocercus julius. The sequence goes on along the minus strand of VZSV01000020.1, from coordinate 4,813,310 downwards.
TTGTTTGCTTGAAAGAACTTCTACAAATTGTGCTCCAAAAGGACTTCACCAGAACAAGGAAAAAAAAAATTGAAGTGAATACAGCCAACAAAATTAAATTGGTACAATAAGCAAAAGGAGATGATAAAGTTCTTTTGCAAGAGCACAAATGATATTCTGCAAGATATACAGTATTTATTTTTAGACAGTACTCATGCAATAATACTACTGATTTTATTTTTTCTGGAAAATAGCACAGTATTTTATACTGGGCTGCTGGGCAGATATCCGTTTTGTACAGCTTAACATTGTATTTGCTATTACAAAAAGTGTATGATAGTACCTCAAATCACTAACAAACTGTGAGTGGAAAGAAGAATGCAGCGTCCCAGCACAGGGCTCTCCAAAGAAACAGGGAAGTCTTAAGCGAAAAAAGCAATAGTGAATTCAAATGAAGCAGGGGAAAAATGCCTTATGCAAACACATGCTCTGCTTTTTAAGTATCTGTTATCTTTTCTCATCATACATGTAATGTCAGCAAAAAAAAAAACAAAAACAAGAACAAAAAAATCCCCATGGCTTTGGATTGCTGTAATGACTGTCAGGCCAGTACAGCTCAGGCAAAGAGAGGCATAAAGATGTGCATTCCCATGTTTTCACTTCGTTATTTCCCTCCCTCTTCCCCTAATGCATGTTGCAGTTAAATAACATTAGGGCTCTACAATATGCAAAATTCTACACATAATCAAAAAAAAATCTGTAGGGCTACAAAATCTGTTCCTCTTAAAAACAATAGAGAAGCTCTTACCCTGGCTCACATAACTTACAAAAAAAAAAAAAAAAAAAATGAAGCTGTCACACAGAAAATTGCCTTTGCACAAGTTGTCTTCACCCTCATCATGAAAAACTATCTTTACCATGCAAGGGCCAGCATGGTAAACTTCCAAATGTTTTAACAATTTTTTGTAGTGTTTGAGTAGACAGATGTTCTTCCTTAGGCAAGTATTATAGAAGCATGTATGGTACATTAGTTTTTTGGGTTAATAAAATGGTCTATAGAAGGTCATAGAACTGAAAACCAGAACTACTAAAAAATACAAAACTATCCATCAAATTTAAGACCACAGAAGACTCCTTAAGGCTCAAATGAAGCTCCTACTAATCCATACCAAATTGCCAGGAAATACAGGTACCTAGAGCTGACTGTCACTGCCTGCTTCCATCACCACTTCTACAGCTTGGAGCTTGAACCTCTGTTCTGCTAGCTTAAGTTTTCATGATTATTTACTACTATAAACAACCTTTTGTCTTTTAGGAAGAAAGAAATCCCAGTACATTAATTAGACTTTCTTCTTTAAAACTTTGATACAAAAGATATCGAATTTACCAGCACCGTCAGAAACCTAGGAACTAAGCCTACTTTTTTTTTTTTTATCTCCCTTTTGTAATTCCAGATAATTTTGCATGATGAAGCATATGTCAAGGTCAATATATTTATTGATTGATTGAAGCTCTGCTCTCCCTATAGTCCTACAGACCACTAGTACAGCAGGCTCAAGGGGATGTTCGGAACCATCTTTGCCATCTGACTCCCACGGTGCTGAATTAATAGAGCTCTTTCCCATCATGGCTCTCCCACCAACAGTCCAAAGCTTTTACAGAATTTTGTCACTATTTTCTCCTGACAGATTGCCATCCCACCCTTGTGTCACTTCAGGCAATTCAAGGACCAAGATACTTAGAAATTACAGATCCTCACATGCCTACTGGGTTAATAGTTAACATTTCAACACTACAGATCCATTTGTCAAGAGGCCTCATAACCCTGATGCAAGCGACAAAGTTTCTTCTTGCTACTGATCTGATCACATTACAGCAAGTTACAATGGTAAAGAAATCATATTTCTTAGCTGAAAAAAAAAATGTTGAAGATTTTTGTTCCAAAACAACATTGATTAGAGTTAACAAAGTTTTGGAGAAAACCATAAGTACTTTTTAAAAGCAATGAATACACTTTGCTTTAACAACTAGAAACTTTTGGCCATGTTCTGCTACATTACAAGGCAATCTGGATATATTATTACCCTATGCTATTTAATTAAATATATATAATTAAATATATGTCAAGTTACAGTGATGAAGGAGTTAGAGCAACCCAAAGAGAAACCACAGCGATTAATCCACATCCCCAGAAATCGGTACAAAAACTCATGTTACACAGAGACTACTGTGAAGATGCCGCATCTGCTCCTTCCCTCCGAGGGCAAAGGGTCACATCACTCGAGTACATGAGGTTTTATACAGTTACACTAAAATAAATATTTGAGATTCCGCTCAGGGTA
>VZSV01000020.1:4763517-4807885 GCA_013398735.1 Nothocercus julius | reverse complement strand
AAAATGTCCTTTATTGCTGTTTCTGGAGACAGCATACTCTGACCAGAGCCTTTTAAACTTATTTCTGAGTGATATGATGTTGTCAGTTTGTTGCCATCAAAAGCATTAATAAATTTTACTCCCTGGATTAATATCATATATAAAACTAACTCACAATATTAATCTATCAGCCAAAACACAGTTCAGTGTTCATTTACTCTGCTTACTTCTATTAAGGCTTAACATCAAGCATGGCATTTAACTTGGTCAGTAGGAAGCACATAGCAATATTGTTAGAATAAATTAACAAGTTACAAGGAAAGGCTTATTTGGGACCAGAGGGGTTGCTAGTAAAATTTTTAATTTCTCCTTATAGTTATAAAACCTAAGGTTATCTATCTCTGCATTCTCAGGAAGGAGGGAAATACTACACAAGCAATGAAAAAACAGCCTCTGGAAACAACATTCTCAGCAGCTAAACACAGTTTTCTTCTTTTTTGCTCATGAGACTGGCTTCACAACTGAGTTAAACTGAAATCAGAAGTGGAAGTCTTGGAGAAAAGGACCTCATTGATTTCAGTATGATACCCACCTATATCACAGGACGGATATGCACCCAGGTATAGCTTATTCACAGCACTGAATATCTCATAACAACTTCTAATACAGCTTCACCTAAATCTAAATCAATGCTTCTATATCATAGGCACTTTCCTCGTATTAAGCACCATTCCTTATGATCCAGCTTCATACATCTTTGACCTTTACGCAGCAGACCCCAATAGGTAGGTATTTAACAGGTCTATAAAGCAATGTTGTGACTGGAGTACAAGGAATTACCTATTTCTGGATCAACAGCGACAACTGATAAATGGAATGTTGATCTAGCTATACCATAACATGTGTGGCCATTGCAAATACACAGCAGTTCATGAAAACACACACAATGCTTTCAAGTTAACCTCAGTAGAGGCAAGCAAATCCCAAAAGCAAAAAAAAGCCTTGTAGCACTGGTAAGAGATCATTTAAAAAGAAAAGAAGTTAAACCGCATGGAAGGTCTTGTGTTACATGTATGCTACTTGGTTTCTATGCGGGACAGCAGAGCTCAGAGGGAAGGCTGACTGGTAAAAACCGATTTTGTTAATAAAGCTCAGAATTTCAGCAATGGCTGGGAAGTCTTGCAGTAAAAGGCACGATACTCACAGAGGCTTCCAGGATTACTCAGAGGATACTCCATGACCTCATCTGCTTCCAAACATCACTTTGCCAGCTCTGCACTGTCGCAGTGACACTCTTGACTACTACATTCTGCCACTTGCAGTTTTATTATGAGTAAAATGTTATTGGTAGGACCTGAAAAATCCTGACAGTTTCAGCTTAATGAGGGTTCCCAAATTACCCTTTTCTCCCAGGTCCGTCAATTGAAAAAAGGTATTTCTTCACTGTGCTCCACAACCCACTTCATCACCATGGCAATCTCTCCCAAAATAACGCTGCTTGTTCATGACTATAATCTTCAGCAACTCACACCTCTGATCTTAATGCAGAAAAGCATGCTGCCACTAAATAACCAATTTGCTCTCCTCGGCATGGTCATAGCAATAAGACTGTGATGTTCTTGTTTTTGTTTTTTTCTTTTTAATTCAAAAGCTTAATCTATGGGAATGGATAAACAGAGCTTGTCAATGAACTAGAGAGGAACTGCTGAGACACAGGGAAGCAGCTGATCAACATTTCTGTAACTGCATAAGCAACATCTGTGAACATCGGTGGATGGCTGAGAGGAAAGAAAAAATGCTTGAAGATATTCTCCTCAGCCAGTTGCTGCACTGAGAATACAGCAAAATTGACAAGGGGTCACCTTACAAGGTGGAGATCAGAAACTTTTTTTCTTTAAATTTGAAAACAAAATGAAGTATAACAACCAGTTCATTGACAGAGAAATGCAGGTATCTTTTCAGGGTCATTTGAAGAGAGTTACAAGATTATATTAAATATTCATATATTATCTCATAATTATGGCTAAATGAATCTTGTACTTTCCCCTTTGAAATTCCCTTTTCTTTGTAAAGATCCATAAGCACAACAAGAAAATATTTTTCTTTTATGAAGTTGCTCTAAAATGATTCGCAAAAGTGAAGCTTTTAATTTAAATTCCAAGAGGTGGCTAATTACAATAAATAAACACACACATACACTGCAACTGTCCATGTCCTCAGTTTGAGGAATAGGAGTTGAGGTCATGCATGGAATTTTCTACCTTACCCTGCTCTCAGTATTTGAGCAACACTAGCCTTCAACTCTGTTCTACCAGTCAACAGATGCCACTGTCCTCCATACCCTCCAACAGGGTGCCAAGGAACTTAGCCAGGTGACATTTCTGCTCTCATGTATGGAGTTCTCCTCTGACTTCAGAGTATAAAAAGTGTCTGAGGGCATTATATGAATAGAAAAAAAGCATTTATCACATTTGACAGGAGGAGGAATTTCTGTACAAAACTTGTTTGTTCATGTCATTGCTTTTTTTTCTGTATTGTCCCTGTCCGCAGTTAACACCTATGTTTTAATTTCCCCTACTTCTCAGCCATACAAAACAGCTCTGCTGCTGCAAGGAAGTCCACACTTTCTTGAGGCAGCTAGCAGCTCTTGAAAATTCTTTTTCTATTAACCCTTATCAGTTCAGGTATGCCTAAAACAGTTCTTAAACATAGTCCTATTAATCTTGGCTCAGATGTCTATTCTGCAACATGAATTGTTTTCTGTCCCTTACTTTTAATGCGAAATATTTTTTTTTTCTTTTTTCAAACATTATTTGAAGATCCTGCATGTGGTTGAAGTGAGTGCTCAGGCCACTCTAGGTCATTTCAGCATTCAGTAATCCACTTATATCCCCTCATCCCCAAAAAAAAAAAAAAAAAAAAAAAAAATCAACATATTCCAAGTGCAAAACTCCAGGGAGCAGCATGAGGATGACACAAACTGTGCTGGAACAGAGATGTGGTGGGTGACAGTGCTCAGGAGACAGCTAGACAAGGGATAACAAGAACACAGAAGTACTTCCCAGCTCCCTTGTCCCCACACTTATCCCAGCTGCATAGCAGAAGGGGATCTGTAGATCGCTGGCTCCACTTCCTCCCTTCTCCCAGCAGAAAAAAGCAAAACAAAACAAAACAGCCAATGCACACACACCATTTGGCGTATATATGGAAGGCTGCACAAACTGGCTGTAGATCTAGCCAATTAGACAATGAGGACGTAACAAACTTCAGTTACAGCCTCAGTTTCTAATCCAGCCTGGAGTAGAATCCAACATGGTTTTTCTTGCTTCCTGAGGCACTGAAGGATTTTATTCAATACTGAAGGATTTAGTAGATGAGGATAAGCTTACTAACATACAATCAATACAAAATACCATACTAAGAAGTTCCATGACAGTACAGCAACTTTCTGAAAGACTGATACGCTCCTTCAGTTACGTAACTTGACAGTCGGATGACTCTGCCGTTACTTTTGACAATCAAATATCAGTGAGACAGATTAAATGAATCATAAAGTAGATTTCTTTATTGCACATTAGTGCAGAATTATGTTATGAGGAAAAAAGAAAATCTTCCCCGTTCTTCCAAAATCCAACAGATTTCAGTATTATAGAACTCTTATTTAAGTTTAGTACCAGAAACAGAATACTCCTCATTTGTTTAAGCCTTTAAAGAATTATTCTGCCCCTTTGTTTTTTCAGCATTTTTGCAGATTTATAATAGCCAAACGTTGAAAGACACTGTTGTTATACTGACATTGAACTGAAAGCTATTCAGCATAACACTCCTTTTAGGAAAAAACACTATCACTATCATCTAGTAAGTACTCAGCAGCAGTCTTGTTTGTCCTCCCTGCCTCTCCCTGCATCAGCTGAAATGGAATTAGAATGGAAAACAAATAGGTTTGATGTTAGTGCTCTGGTTATGAAGTTTATATTGCTTGATTTGTTCATCTCAACACTCGTAAGAGCTGTAATTATATTGCTCAATTAGTATATTAATTCCAATCCTTAGAAGTACCATGCGTTATATTTAGAAATTGGAAGCAATACTTGGAAGTTTGTCTTAATTTCTTGTATAGAAGAGTACAGCTGAATTGCATAGCTAATAATATAAGTTTAAGTAGTTGTGATTTAATTACTATCAGGCTTTTGCCTTCAGGAGCAACACAAAAATATTACCAATTTCATAGTGGGGCTTTTGTGTTCTAATTATAAGAACAAAATTATTAAATATCTGGAAAAACAAATATATTACACAGAACAACTCACGCTACGTAATTGACTGTTTTGTTTTCCACTTCGATAAACTCTTATGCAAAGGATAGCTCAATTTTTGAAGTGCTCACAATATTCCAAAACCATCAGCTGGTTCCTTTCAGGGAACCATGTTAAACAATTCAATTGCTAAAGAGCACGGAGAGAGAAATGTTTCAGTTTACAGAAGATGTGAGAATATTGTGATGCAGCCTTCAATAAGACATAATGCACACTTGATACAGGTTCAAGACTCCAACTTCACTTCAGTATGGTACTGTGGTTATTATTCTCTTTTGCAAATTCAGAGAAATTTGGTAATAAAATCAGTTTCTCTCTCTCTGTACACAGAGAATTTGGGTGTAGAAATAGACATAAGGTCAAATTCCTAGTGTTTATTACCTGTGCTTATTAAGGATCCACTAAAAATAAAGCTGTTGTGTTGGAAAAGAACTCAACGTTCTGTCGTTAATATTCAATTAATTTGTAATACACATTATTAATGACAAAGCCTTACAAAAAAAAAAAAAAATCAACTTACAGTAAAAGAATAAAATAAATTTTAAACAGGTTAAAACACAGAAGACGAGACCCGTAAGGTAATCTTCATGTGACAAATACTTCCTTGAAACATTCATATACAAAATTCCAGCTTTATTAAGATTAAAAAAAGTACCCGACAAAAAATTCTATTAATAAAAGGTCAAATGAGTAAGCATCACATTTAAATAACAGTGGAACTATTAAACTATTTAAATATCTCTTGAAGGCTAACAAACTTTTGTTTTAGAAACCACGCTGGCATACGTGACCTAAAACACACAGAAAGGAAAAATCTATTTTGCTAATGCTAATTTGCTAATGCGAGCTGTGTAAGACAAAGTTTGAAAGTTGAACACTATAACAGATCAAAAAAAAAGCTGCTGCAGTTCGTAAATCTCATCCTAATTCCCAGTATTCATATATAGCAAATGCTCCGTGCATTTTATTTTCCCACTGCCAACTATCTACAGCTTCAGTACTAGCAGCCTCCTCCTCCTCTCAAACAAACAAACATAGATGGATAGCATGTAGCCCTCTCCACTTCCACAAACAGCTTGACCCCAAACAGCTTAGAGAATAGGCCAATACTGTGGAATCTGGCTATGAAGAGGATTGCTGTCCAAAAATTCCCTTGAGCAGTAAGCCACCAGAATCTTAATTTCTAGAAGTCAGTGCTTGAAAGCATTGAAAGTGCCTTCAGAAGCCACAATAAGCAAAAACAAATGAATAAAAAAAGTAGCAATTAACCCACCTTCATTCTCACTTTGAAATAATTTTTTTAATAGATTAAACTATGCCAAACCACTTCCTAGATTTGCACTGTTCAACAGCTCTTATCCATGGAAGCAATCCTAAAATATAAAACCGCAACACAAGAAAGGGCTATTTGTACCACTGATTTGCAGCATGCATTCTAAAGGTTTACTACAAGACATACTCAGGTTCCAAAAAGAATTACACTTGTTCAAATCTAAAGCAAACTACAGCACAAAATAGCTATCCTCATTAAGATGCTTCATTAAGCAGCTACCCATGCATAATTGCAGTAATGTTTTCCAATAAGAAATGAGTCCTTGCAAGATTCAACGAAATCACAGCAGTGAACAAGTAATACAAATGAACATGTCCTAATCACATACAAAAAAACATGAAGCACCATCTTAACCACTTCTCTCAAACAGAAAGGACAAAATACAATGAACTTTATCATCTGTCCTCTTTAGGAGAGCTGAAGGTAACTTTTCCTCCGGCTGCAGTTCAATTAGGTTGTGCCGTAGCTGCACAGAGCACAATGCAGGAAGAGTACAGCTATACAACTACACACAGGAAATCACGTATCTTATTTGACAAAGGAGCTGCAAGAGTTATTATGCTGGGTACAAGAATCATTAAAGATAGTGCCAGAGAAAGTCTACCTAAGAAGGTTTATTCTAGCTTCAAGTTGAATAAAATAACTACAGTACGGGAAAGCACAAAGGCACCATTCTGACAAAGCCATGCAAGAAAGGTGTAAACCATATAGCAAGCTCATATACAGCTGAGGAAATATGCAGATACTAACAGAAAGAGGAAGCATGCAATGTATTTCTATTTTCTCTAATGCTTTAAGGAATGCATCACAGGAAATTTCCCAACCAACAAACACTTATCCACTTTCATTTGCAGTTTTACCATTAGCCCTGTAGATTCCACGCAAGCTAAACATGATAAACTACACTACAATACAAAATGTACACTGCAATAATACATTTCTGCTTTAGCTTGCAAAAAATACAATGTATCTTCACCCAAGTGACATTATACATTACAAACAAAACTCCATTTTGACATTCAGTCTCCAGATTTAAACTCCAAGTTAAAGCATACTATACCACATCTAGAGCAGTACCAGATGATAATCTATGCAACAGCCTGTCATTGGTAGACATTAAGAAATTCACAACATGTTCAAATTTATACTCAGATTTGGGCAAAAGAGCTAAAACACTGACTTTTGCCTCTCATGAATGTAACTGACTTTAGAGGTCTATTTTCATCCTCATTGATCACCGCACCTCAAATCCCGTTATTTCAGCTTCACTGGTAGACAGGATTTTCATCCCGAGAGCCATGAATAAGCCATGAAAGGATAAAAAAAAAAAAAAAAAAAAAAAAAAAAAAAAAAAAAAAAAAAGCCTGCAAATTGACATCACACAAACATATATATGGTACATGCAGAGCTGCCAAATCTCATACTCTGAGCATTGAGTCGGCAGTTCCCTAGCTCAGACAACTCCCGCGACACACTCCCTCAAACACTGCCAGCACAGACCAGCACTTCCATCTACAGAATAGTTCATTACCAAAGCTCTGCAGCGTGCCCAGGCAGGCCTCACCTGTGGCAGCAAGGCTCGAGTCCAGTAGGAGCACTATCCATAGGCAAATCCCATCCCTGCAGGCTTGTGATCGTTCCTTCTTGACCACGTGGTCCAACAGAAGCCACACACCCCACCATAAACCCCAGCATACATGTCTCCCATGTCAGGATTCCAGCACAGATAAGAAATCCGTGCAGATGCTCACTAAAATAGACTCTTTAATCTTTGCTTCCATTCAACTACTGCAACCCAGCTTCTACTATCTAATTCTCAGTATTGTATTGAAATAGAGATCTAAGGACAGGAAAAGTATCATATTTTATTTTCTAATTGTTATTTATAATCAGAACAGGTAGGGGGAAAAATAGAACTCCTAATTTATTTTTACAGTTTTTATTGCACATTTATTTACACAGCAACTTCCATAGCCACAAATGAGGTGGTGTGATGGGACCCATATCCTCTACTCAGAAGATTTTACAACACAAGACTGCATTATTAAGACAGTATGTTTTTGCATTACATGACCCAGATAGTCTTCACACGTTTCATATTCTGAGTCATTCAGTAAATTTGGTGGGATAGGTGCTTGGCGTTGGTGCCTAGGCTAAGAAGCCCACACATTTTGGACAGAGACTGTGCTGACTGCCACAAAAGTTCAGGGCAAAAAAAAAGATCAAAAAAGGGAAACTCATGATCAAAATCAGTAAGTGAGCAAAAGCCTACATTGAATCCCAAGCACCACAGAAAAACTCCACAAAGGTGTAGGCTATTTACAGTGTGAAAATCAGAAATATTGTTCTCCTAATTGTTCAAAAATCTGAGATAATAAGAAAGTATCTGTAAGGCCTAACATTAATAAATACACTGCATATAGATAGAATGATTTTTAAGGTAAAAAAAAGTCCAAAAGAATAGTTTATTAATACTTTCTATAACAGAAAAAACCTTTTCAATAACACTAAAATGTTATATAATCTAATTATTTAAAAGGACAGTGCATTTCTTGTTCATTTCTTGGAGGAAGAGCAAGCTAACAAGCATGATCTGTCACTTCACCTTCAGTGAAATAACCAACAATAGCTCAAGTGTTATTTTAAGTGAATATAACTAGAACAGTCAAAGGTAAGGTCACCCATTCTACTGATGTGGAAAAATACAAGACAGTCACCCTGGCCTCCTAGGGTTCATCAGTTCTTTCTGTGATCAAATAGAGTATATTTACGGCTTCATACAAATACTTTCCTGAGCTCCCACTGCACACATATTTGTAACACATATTTAAAGTACTGGTGGCATCTATAAATATATTTGACTTACGCCACAAGGGAAAACACCAAACATCTCCCAGACTCCAGATACCATTAAAACAATTACGTTTCAAACAAATTAATTGCAAGGATATATGATTTTTTTTTTTTTTGGTGACATACATTACATAATTGGAGTCAGCAGAAGCAACAAGAAAACAATTAGGCTAATAGAATAAGGACATGTTTTTCAAACATACTGTTCACTCACAGACCTTTAGGCAACAAAAATGTCAATACATACAGAATTTACTGAAATTGATTTAATGATCTCCAAACTATGACAGGAATAGCTATTTGGTTAGGAAAAACAGAATAAGGGTCACTATCCAAAAACACTGCTTTGTTGTTATTGTTGGCAACACTGAAATCTGGTTTTACTTATAAAAGTAGCATTATTTTTAAGGAAGTCAAGCAACCCATTTGTTGTTGAAGTTATACAATTCTGGAAATCCTAAATTAAGTACGGCACTTCAGCATTCTAAAGTTTGCAATGAATTTTCAGTATTTTAATTTGTTTTGCAGTACTAGAGCATTTTTTTTTGCTCTAATTCCTCTCTCATATATGAGATTCTGCTTAAAGTTTGTCCTTACTGACTGCCACTCTTTCTGCCACAAGTTTATATTTCTGTCCCTGATTTTTTAGGATAAGTTCAACCTTTTACCCACCTACATGAGATGACATTTTCTATTCCACCTACAATTCTCTCCTCTGAGTTCCACTTCATATGAGGTTTTAACTGAGTAGCCATCCCCGCAATTCCTTTAAAGGAGAAAAAACATGTTCGAGGTTCCCTTCAGATATTGTCAAACAGGTCTATCACAATAACTCTAATATCCCCTTCACGTCCACAATAACGTTCTTGTTTCCCTGCCAAAATTACATCCCCAAATTATTACCACCGTGATATCGTCTCCCTTATGCTTAACACATCAACTGATCACATCACCTTCACCTATCTCTCACGTTCCCCACTACTTTTGCTTTACTACTAGCCAGGCAATGGGGGGCACGTGACACAACTATACATTTCTAGAGGCTGCCCAGAGATGCTCCCACTTCTGGGCCAGCCTCTCTTCCCTGACCTACCGGATGCACCAGTGGTGGAGAACACAGCCCCACTGCCAAAACAGAATAGGGACCAAGAGGGGCAGGAGTTACAGGCAGGGTGGGAAGAAGGGCTATGGGACAGATGGATGGACAGATGGAACCATTGCATAAGCACCATTCCTTTAGGCTAAAATAAAACTGTCAAGTCCCACCTGTTTGGCAGAACAGTCCATCAGCACTGGCCAGTCCCAACCTGAAGCTTTCCTATTTTATAATAGGTTATGTTGTATCAAATTGCAGCTTAGGTCTATAAGCTTACTGAATCAATACATTACTTGGTGTACATCATGATGTACAGCTAAAATGCCCTATGAATAACTGTCCTTTAAACACACGCTATGTCCAAACAAGTTTTCCCAGGTAATGCAGAAAAATAATAGCTGCATAAAAATATTGTAACAGCATGTAACCTAAAGCTTTTTTTTTTTTCTGTTAGAATAGCACCAACAAAGGAGGAGTAAGATAACATTAACAGTGGTGACTTTTTTTTTTTTTTTTTTAAGACATATGAAAAGATCTAGAAAAGTAAATAAGGAATACTACCAATTAAAGGATCTGCAAAGGCGGTTTGCCTTTCAACAGCCTAAGATTGTGTGAAGGGATAGAGAAGAAGCTGTGCTAGATAAACAGATGGATCAGGAAAGTGTGAAGAGGTCCATAAGGTAGGCTCAAGTTTTTAAAACACAAAACTTCTGAAATGAGCATGGACTTAGTGTAGGTGTCCATAAGGTAGGCTCAAGTTTTTAAAACACAAAACTTCTGAAATGAGCATGGACTTAGTGGTTTGAGACAGTAGAATCATTTCACATAACCTTCTTCTAGTGACATTTCAGGAATAAATACAGTTACAGGAAAGATTGCTTTGAACAGGAGGCTGGACTAGACAGCCTCATGAGGACCCTTTCGAACTGAATTGTCCTATGGTTCTGTGTGTATCCACAATTACAGAAATACCATAGGAGGATTATCCTATTAGGCAGCCAATTGCCAAGAGAGCAGAATAAGTCCTTTAGGATAGTCTTTGAGCCAATGACCACTGGGAAGGCATAAAAAGGTCTCTTCCATCTTGTTGACACCCCAAAAATACCACTTCAAAATACCTAAAACGATCCTATCAAGGATGACAAACCCCCTTTGGGGAGGGTTTCATCTATTTTTATTAATAGATTCAGCCTCACAGCCAACATTCATCCTGAAAACAAGAGGTAAATGTAACTTTAAAAATAAAAATATAATGAAAATGGACTGTGATCTGTGATTCACAACTGAAAATCGTCATCACTCCAACATTTCTCTGTTCTCTGAATAATAAACATTTTCAGCTTTTGGAGGAAGTTTTATAAGCAAATTAAGCATTTTTTTAATCTCAGTACATATCAAAAAGCAAATTAATTCTAAGTCTTTACAAATCTCTGCCTGCACAGATTTTCTTTCACCCACAAAAGTGTAAGTGTATTCTAACAATATATGGAGAGAAAAAAAAACTAGACTTGTCAGTATGTCTATCAATTACTTTGAACAACATACATTAGAAATATCCATTAACAAGAGATGAAAACTGTTTCTTACACTTATATGATGTACTGTATGTTTGTTCAAATTTGATCTCTGAAGAGGGTCATATAAAAATGTAGGTGGATCACAATCCTGTATACACTTATCCATAAGTCATGCGACTAATGTTGCACCTATGTTTAACTTGTGGAGTTGCCGGGAGCAAATACTGATGAGTGTAATAAAAATAAATAAATAAATATAGGAGGAAACTTTTCTCCTGTAATTTGCTTTCAGTTACTGTAGAGTTTATTTTATACAGCATGTTAACATAAATTTAAAAAAAAATAAAAAAACCTCCACAGCCCTTTTAAGAAGGGCTGACCATGACATATTCCTACCTTCCAGGCAATTTGTTTTTGTGATTACTACTGTGGGCATAGGTCAAAAACTACAATTTCTAAACACCAGCATGGAGGTTTTTGCTAAACAATCATATTATGGTACACTTTCTCATATGAAACTGTTCTGATGAACTTGCAGTTAACATGGCATGCTACAAAATGCAAGATACTCTTACGAGAGATACTGAAATTTGCTGTAAGACAGACAGCATAAAGTATAGCATAACATTATAGAATGCTATAATATTCAAATCCTTCCAGAAAGCCTCTCAACTTCATCTACTATAGGGCTCTATCAGTACAGTTTCCTCCCCACCACCATACTGGGAAGATGGTCCACATAGGAAGAGAGAAGGAAAAAAAGCAAATACTGAAGGCTCCACATAGATTGCAAATCTGACACATTCAGGGCACCCTGGACCTCCTGTTATATCAACAGCTGTATATGATAGGTGCACACACTGACAAACACCTTGAGTCTATGAAGTGAATTACACAAAAATAAGAATATGCCTTTAAGATTTGAAAATATATGAACAAGTGAGATGCTTGGTTAGTACTTTTTTTTTTCTGTGCTCTCCTGTTAAACTCAAAAGTTTCTATGCTTAAAGATAAATATTTAAGTACAAAGTCCAAGTTGTTGGCACAAAGCTTGAAATCACCATTTGGCAGTTATTTTGTGGCCCTGAAATCAGATTGTTCTAACAAGTTAAAATGCCATCCAGTCTAGCACACAAAAGGCAAGCGAAGTTATGTACCCCTCTTCAAGGTCATAAACGGACGAGCCAGCAAAGCAGTGAAGGGAGACATGCCGGCAGTTATTCACCTCTTCCACACATGAGCGGGACTACACAGCTGACTAGTTACTCACTTCATAAGCACTAAGCTCACTCAAAATAAACCAAGTATACCTTGAAGACCTGCAAGCAATTTTATGCTAGATGGTTACCTAACTACCAAGTCAGTTTGGACTTACGAATCCATTTCAAAATCTCAAAAGTAACTTCTGTGAGTTGGAAAACTAGGTTGGAAATCTTTTTCTGCCTCCCAAAGCATAATAGCTTCACAGGTAATTCTTGATGAGATCAACCAAAAGACAATTGAGAGGATGTAAGATAAATAAGAACTCTCCGCAGCAAATAAACCATCATATGTATTAAACATTTTTTTTGAATTCTCTAAGAAACGCGACATTGCTATAATACATCATGGCTTTTAAATACTGATATTTAAATAGGAGAAGGAATAGGAAAAAGGGAAAATTTGTGCTTTTTTATTCACACTTCAAGATTCTTTTTTGTACACTGAATAGTTATATAAATATGTGATTCTACCAAATCTTACAGTCACATTTTGCTTTTGTTTCTGTTGAACAAAGCAGTGTGTTACCAGTAACCTTTGTATTTCTCTAATTATCTGCAAGAAAAGATTAACACAGACATTGATACAATTCAACAAAATAATGCAGCTTTCTGTGCCTGGCATATTTAGGATTCAGTTAGGACTTATTCACTTTATTTTGTTCAGAGAGCAAATATATTTGTTGCCTTTTTCTTTTTTCTTTTTTTTTTTTTTTAAATATTGCCAGGCAACTATTTCTCATGCTTGCCACCCACAGCAAGATCCTGTTCTTTTTTACAAAATAAACTAATGACAATATTAAATTATTTTCTCTTCCGAATTACATTGACTAAAGGGTTAATTTGCAAGAAATTAATGGGCAGTTCCAATACTAGAAAGCTTAGCCTTATTATGATACCAGTTTGAAGCCCAACAGGAACACACAATCATCTCTTCTGAAGTTCTGAACTCTCACTGCAATAAGGCTGGAATTCAATGCTTCTAGAGACCTCAAAACTTCAGTATCACAGAAAAGTATTATAACAAATCTTAATATATTAATTTAGCCACTGAATTATTCCATATATGTTTATTTCAAATAATTTTATTTTAAATTTATTTTGTTCTTTCAGTGTAATTTCATCATGGTATTCAACATTTTATTACTTCTGATATGCTATACGAAAGTATCTAATTAACACAGTAACAAAGAAATATATTAAAGTTATGGAGAGATTCTGATTAGAAAAGGCTTAGATCTGAAAGCTAAACATCCTAGTGCTATGAATACTTGGACATTCAACATCCTTCCTTCATCAATATTTAACCTTATGAAACCACATCAACTCATCAAGAAAACAATTGTTATAGCATCAGTCCTCTTAGTTTATTTATGTGCTGCTTTAATGCTTGTTTTAATTTATATCTTGGAAGTAATTCTTCCTACTTCCAATACAGAAAGTCGATATTTCCCTTCATACACAAATCTCTTTCCACCTAGATGCTAAAATACAACTTGAATTGTCTAGTAAAAGAGAGAAAAAGAGAGAGAGAGAAAAAGACAGAGAGAGAGAGACAGAGAGAGAGAGAAGGTGGTGATAGAGTTAGAATACAGAATTTGGAAATAAGAAACAAACTTCCTCTCTCGTTATATTATGTTCAAGGCCCTTGCAAGGGCAAGCCACTGGTAATTATCATGCCTTTGGTCTCCTGGTAAGAAAATTAATATAAAAAATGTAGAGTTGCTAGGTTTAACTCAAGAATAGCGTAAAATTCTCCAATAGAATTTGTTACTTTCTCGTTACTTCCCCACGATAAGCACACAGTTCACCGTGACATCCTTTATCTTCCATGCCAACACATTTTCTCGGTAGCTTCCCCCCATTACTGTCTCATGATGGGTGTACGTGTTCTGCTCAGAGCAAGCATTAACGTTCAAGAAAATTCTCATAACTTAGGTACTATTTAAACCCTGGATATAGCCTGAATCCTAGGGAAACTGCTTTTTATTTATTTATTTCAAATTTCTACTGCAGAGGATTGTGTTATATTCCAGAGAGACTGCTAATGCTTATACACGAACAGTTTTCAAGAGCATCCATATATAGTTAGTATTATAACTAATTATTTTTGTAACAGATTTTTTTTTTTGTTACATATGGGCATTTTCCATATACAGTAATTATTCTCCTATTCTATCTTGTACTTGCAATCTTAGTTGGCCTCCCACTCACAGAGCCCAGCTCCGCTCAGTGACAGAAATAGCCGCTGCTGGATTCACACCATGCTCAGGCGAGAGTTAACTCTACCGCTGCTCCAGTAAGTTCCCAAGGGACCAACGCAAAGCTCAATACAAAGAGGTGCTCTCTGCACTGCCCGTGCAATCTGCAGTGTTTACTCAGAGTTGGCTATTTCACATATAAGGAAGACTTATGAAATGGATATTCGCTAAGGCTTTGCTAGCTGTATAGCACTACAATTAACATTTCAGTCTTTGAAACTCAACGTGTATTTTCTCTCATCATCATTAAACTAAAAAGACCTAAGAGACTTAATTTAAAAATAAAACAAGACCCTGATTTCTTGCTTAAATATTTCAAGTTTTGAGAGCTAAGCCAAGGCAGATTACCTGCAATACTAAACAGCTTTGCTAAAGCTCTCATTCCAAAATCAGACAAAAGAAATCCAAAGACACTTCTGACTACAGAACCTTGTTGCATCCATATAAAAGAATTGAAATTTCTGAATATTTTGGTTGCTGATATAATAAAAAATACTTCTTTAACATAAAGCAATGGATCATATTTGAGACTTACTGAAGTTGTCAACATTCATACACAGTCTTGCAGAAAAAGAAATCATACTCAATGCAATGAGTGCATGTGTATTATTAAATGATGCTAACTGCTTTAAACCTCAGAACCAAGCACTGACTAAATTTAGTTCAAAAAGATCTAATTCTGAAATAACAGTGTAGCACTTACTGTCTTGCAGCTTTACACTTCTCTGGCTTATAAAATACTGGTCTTCCAACCATCATAAAAAATCCTGTTTCTCTGAATTTAAGAAAAAAAAGAAAAAAAAAAGCTAAAATATGGCAAAAAAAAAAAAAGATTTTGCTGTAATTTTGAATTAAGTCTCTGCAGTTTTAGGTAAGTACTGATAAATAAGGTCCTACGCTGAAAGAGTTATTCAGTGCAGAGGCTTCTATAGGCACAAGCTCTGTCCTTGCAGAGCTTTTTGACAAAAGTATAAAGGGCAGGACTTGCTTTTCTATTGCCAAATGAGCAAAATGAAAGAAATCTTAAACACCCACACAAGTAGATGTATTCTTTTAAGTCTGCACCATGGAAAGAGCCAATATTTATTCAACCCACCTATTGAAACAGCGCTTTGTGTTGCTACTACAGGCAGGTATATCTTATAAAAATCTTGCCTTTTTTTCTTTTTTTTCCCCCCATTTGGTACTTCAAACCTCTTCACTATTAAGTCAATATACATACTAAGGAAAGAAAATCTTAACGCTCATATTGTTTTACACAAACCTTCATATTGTTTTACACAAACCTAGAAGACAACGTGAAACATGAAGCTCAGCTCCCTTGTACCAAAATCTAAAATATATATATATATATATATATGTATGTCAAGGTTCCTCAGAAAGGAAGAGAAATGGGAATCGTCAACTGTATTAGCCAAGAGACCATTACCACACCGGCGACACACAACTTCATCGTTGATTACACTGCAAGCTGAAGGTGCTCAGCGCCTCTCTGCAGAGCAGCACGGGAGGACAAGGATAACAAATGAAACAAACAGGGCACCAATTTAAAACTTCCGTCCTCTGATAGTACAGAACCCGAAGAGTGTTCATGATCTGCACCTACATGTAAGCCAGTGGATTTTCCAAGCACTCCTCTACACAGCATTTTTTCACAACTGGAGAAGTTGCAAAGCTTTTACTAAATAAACGTGTATATAATTAGCAGGAAGCCTCCCAAATATGAGTGTAGGCCAGTTCAATGCCATGCTCACAGGTTTTCCAAGCATAAGCCGGGTGATACCCTAGCTCCCCTCACCAAAGGAGCAGCACACAGGAATTTGCATGATCATTACCAGCTTCACTATGGCAGTTTCATGCTGTTGCTGCCAGAGAGAACTACCTGCCGCAGCAATGGTAGGCAGTGCACTATGCAGACAGGAGGGGCAGCTCGCACAGCAAGGCTGCAACCCTTCGGTAGCAGCAGCAATACAGAGAGCCTTCACATAAGCCAGAGCGAACTGAACAGCAACAGAGCTCCTTGCTGCTCCACCCCAGGGAGAGATATCGCTGCGAGCACACAAAAATCTTGCTTTAATAAATAAATAAATTCGCCTTCTACATGTTCATCCCCGAGCATAGCAACTGAATATGGGTCTTCCCCACTCTCCAACCAATATGAAAGAGGAAGCCTTAGCGCAGAGCCAAGGAATAGCCCAGCCATGGGAATCCCGGCATCCCCTTTCTTCCTAGCAGCTGGGTCTGAGAAGCAGCTCTCCCTCTTGGGTGTTGCCCCCTCCGCGATGCTCTCCATCACCACCTACCTACCTGAGAATAACGAGTACGTTTTCTCATGGCTGGAAAACACACAAACCCTGCAACTGCGTGACTGACTTGGGGAGGGAGGGGAAAAAAAAAAAAATACGAAATAAAGGATACACAAAAAGAAGCCACATAACCAGGAGGAGAGCTCAGCAGCAAATCAGATGAGCGTGATTTCTAGGGAAAAGGCTGTGGCACCGCAGGCACAGGGGAGAAGCCTCGCCGGGCCGGCAGGGAGGGCGGGGGCGCCAGGCCGGGTACAGGGGCGGCCCCCCGGGAGCAGCACGGGGCGAGCAGCGCTCACACACACACAGAGCCCGGGCAGGGGGGCCCGTCCCGAGAGGGCTGCGCAGCGGCGGGGAGACGCGGGAACGGCGGCGGGACGCGGCGGCCCAACGGCTGCCTCAACGGCTGCCCCAACGGCGCGCGGCGGCCGTTGACGGGAGGCAGACGAGGGGCTGCCCCACAGCAACAAGAGGCCGGGAGCGGGGAGGTGACAGGAGGGAGACGCGGGGAGCGCCGGCCTCGCGGGGCCGCCCTACCTGGACTGGACTAGACTGGACTCGACTCGGCTCGGCTCGGCTCGGCTGCGCTCCGCTCGGCGCCGCTCCGACTCCGCCGCGCTCGTTACAGCCGCGCCGCGCTCTCACCCGCTGCCACCGCCCCCTCACTTCGCTCCCCCGCCCGGCCGCCCGCGTCCCCTCCCTGCCGTGGCGCTCAACCGAACCCGCCGGCCCGGCCCCGCCCCCGCAGCCACACTGACACCGCCCCTCACCAGTGAGGAAAGAGCAGGGCGGCCCTGAGCCACGCCTCTCCACCGTCTCGACCAATAGGAGCTAGCCTCTCACCTCCCCTTCACCGCCTACCGGCACCGCCCCCCCCGCCGGACAGGCTCGGTTGACTCGCAACTGCCGAGCAACGGGCGCGGGGCGGCGGGAGCGGCCGCGGAGGGGGGCACATGGCGGTTTTGGGGGGACGCCGCCTCCATGGGCCTTTGGGGACATTTGGGGGGCACGAAGGGGGCAGAGAGGCGCCCCCGTCGCTCAGAGCCCGTGCACCGTGAGGCGAGGAGGCGTAGGGGCGGCAGGAGCTGCGGCTGCTGTTTTGTGGGTAGGTAGAACAGTCAGCGTGTTTAAAATGGATTTTCCTGCTTCCTGGGAACAGAGCAGCCCACTGAGAGCGCCCAGCACTTCCAGCCCTCGCAAACCCAGGGTTTGCACTTGCGGCTTCTGCTGCCTGCCGGGCTTGTGTTTTCCAGCCTTGCCATCAGGAACTGAAAGTAGGGGTGAAAAAATAAAGCAAGAGGATAACGGGCTCCCGGGAGCTGCCGCCCCGAGGCAAACGTCAGGTGCCAGATGTGCCTTGGGCCAGCGCAGGAGTCCTGCGGCTCAGCTCCCACCTTCCCAGTGCGCTGCCGGAGTTACTCCCGTGCCAGAAATACTGTGGAGCGCACTGAGCACGGTGTGCCATAGGACACAGTGATTGCTCGGAACTG
This sequence comes from Nothocercus julius, assembly GCA_013398735.1. NCBI lineage: Eukaryota > Metazoa > Chordata > Aves > Tinamiformes > Tinamidae > Nothocercus > Nothocercus julius. The sequence continues at coordinate 4,789,475 of VZSV01000020.1, read as the reverse complement.
CTGACCTGACCCCAACCAGGGGTGTTTCTGTGCACTGCTAAACACTCCGTACAGACAGATGAGCAGAACCTGAGGCATCGCTGTGCTTAAAAATGAGGTTCCTCACTGCCGTTCGATGTCCCAGACAGGCTGCTCCAGAGCCTCCGGGCAGTTAGGGTGCATCTACGGTGTTTCCCTTTGGATCAGGGATGGGATTTTTAGGTAAATCTCTACTTGCTGTGCTTTGGTTGGCAGCGCGGAGCAGTCCTGGAGTGCGCGAACTGGATCCCTTCTGGATGAAACGAAGGCGGGAGGTAGTGCCAGGAGCGCGTCTCTGCGCTCCAGCCGCCCACGAGCACTCGGTGGAGAACACTGGCAAACTGGAGCTAGTTCAAGGTTAAGAGGCTGCGAAATGTGCGTGGATTGGGCATCGGGCCCTCAGTTGCTGCACTCTGCAGATCTGTTAGGCCTCTCTGCTTGCCGATGTCAAATTATTGACTCCAAAACTTCTTAGGTGAGAAGGAAAGCCCCAGATGATGTCTGCTGTCACAGCTTAAGAAGCTGAATGACGCTTCACAGGAGGTTAAAACCGATCTGCGACGTGGATCCTACTCTGCCAAACTCCCTGTTTGGATAGGGATCTTTCTGTCGTATGGTGTCAGGAGTACATCACATTATCCATAGCTATAAGGACAGCTGACATTGAAGGTCAGCTAAAGACATGACACTGTTGTCTAAAAAGTAGCGAGTGATGCTCCTTGAGGTACTATTAGTGGCTGTGGTGGCTCTTAATTATAACGCTACACCTATGCCCACTCCATGCTAGAAGACACTGGTGCTACAAGTGAAAAATTAAGATAAATTACAGAGCAATACTTTAATGCTTAAAAATAACCCAGTGAATTTCTGGTAACATATGCTAGCAATTAAAACTTTTTTTTTTCTATCAGTGTATCTTGTCAGTTTTAATATGAGACCAGATTATAAGTGGTGCAGCACATGTTGAATTCATGTGAAAAGGCACAGATATATCCATTGCTGTGGCAAAATCTGAGCTTTTTTTTTTTTTTTTTTCATGGTGAATTTGTTGTAATCTACACAAGAACAACTTCCTTTTCCTACAGTGCTTTCCACAGGTAACCAATTTCACATGCTTTACTTGAACGAAGACAGCAGGGGTAGAGTCCATTTTCTTGTGTTCCTGAAATCAAACAGTGTAGCTCGCTTGTCTTCTGGGTTTCTCTAATATTCATCATGTTAATTTTTTTTCATCTTGTGGTTATAACCGCAATGTAAAAATACAAGACTTTTTTTGTTACCGTCACCAAAATCATGATTTTGGTTTCTGCTTAGTCCAAGACTAATTTCAACTCATCTAAAAAGATGGAATTTTCTAATATGAACCCTTGCAAATCAGGCAGGGATCTGGAAGGCAGTCTTTCTGTTTGTTTGTTTTCTGACACGCTCTTCGTGGAGATTTTGTTTTAAGAAACTAGACAAGACTTCACCAATTCCCTAAGACAAGACATTAAAAAAAAAAAAAAAGATGCTTTCCCAGGTAAAATAATCATATATGACTCTACAAATAGAAAGTAGGTCTTATTCATAATCAGATGCATTTTTAGACTTTTTTTTCCTGTAAAAAGCAGAGAAAAATTCACAAACTGGGTCATCTCACTGTTCTTTCCAGGGATTCCTAAGGGGGCTGAGGGGTGTTCCAGCTCAGAGAGACACGCTTGGAGAAGGCAGCTGGATCATCTTGGCTTCCTTTTTTGGTCTCACAGTCCTCAGCTGGCTCGGTGTCAGCTCAGCCCTCCCGTGCAGATCGGAGCAGTCTGATCCGTTCTGCGGGAAGCGCGTGAGGTGCCAAGTCCTGCGTGCGTCTTTTTCAAGGAGCGCGGATGAGTCACTCTGTCGGCTGCACTCCCAGGCAGCTCCCGCTTGGATTGCTCACCGAGGTAATGCTGTCTCAGTAGGACAGGGCTCCTCACCCATTGCACCCCTGTCAAACCACTGGCACTAAGAAACAAGGGTGTGTAAAAGTGATGGGAGCATCAGTGGAAGGGCAGGGGGTGGCAGGCAGATCCTGAGTGAGCAGCATTTCCCATACGGTTTAGGCAGGTATAAATACATGGAGCATGACACTATCATGACATTTTAGAAGAGCCTTTAAACGGGCAAAAATCTATGGGAGTCCTGCCTAGCTGAAAAGTGCAAAAATTGGCACGTGGATAGCAGCAGATTATTCATTATTCTTTCTTTCAGTGACATTTCATTACATACAGAAAAAGCAGAAACCATGAAGAAGTGAATAGATATTGTTTCTTTCCTAGGGTCTTGAGAGAAAACAATGCAACAAAAGGGAGTGATGCTGTTTTTATTGTTATTCTCTATACACTGTCTGTTGCTTTCCCAGGAACCAAGCTCTCAGTTGAGCAGGCAGTAATTTAAAAAAGTATTTCACCATGAATTTGCTATATTGCATTGCATATTTAATATGTGCAGTAAAGGCCGGCAGTCACAATTCTCAGGTGGTAGAGTTTGCTATAGCTACACAGACATCCCTCTACAAAGCTTTTATTTTTTATGTATATTTTAAAATGTGTAATTTCCAAGAACTGCTCTTGAATGGGATCATTTCATTTTGACAAGTGGACTCACGATCCAAAACTTATGGCCTTGTTCCTGTCCGTGCGATCATTTCCATGCAAGGGCTGAAAACCGTTTTTCTCCTCCTCCATGTGGTGGGTGCCGCAACATCCTTCCCAGGAGCAGCAAGCAGCTCGGTCCCCAACGGTTGCCTGGTTTGTGTGCTCATGGGCATCTGAGAGAGGAGGGTTTTCTGTGCAGCAGAAATAGTGCTGGATTGGTGCAAAACATTTTTTGCTATTTTATTGATTGAAGCTTGTTTAGGCTGTGGCAAGTATCACTTGTCTAGAACTTACCCACTCTGTCTTCTCTCTGCCTCCTGGTTTAAAAATGGGTTTACTGTGCGGCTGAGTCGCCTGCTGTGTGCGCCTCGTACGCGTTGCCACTGCTCTTTCATCTGGCTTCCTAAGCTTAGCTGGGGAGACGGCTAGATACACGTGCGGCTTTTATACAACCAGGACTCAACCTGGTAACAACCTTCAAGATGAGAGGTGACTGTTTTCACTTGCAGAAGCAAGGAGGAATAACTGAGCTGCTGCTGTTTAGATTTGTCCAGATACTCTGAATTTACTCCACTTTTTATTTTAACTTACGGTGTTTATAATAGGGCTGATACCTGACGGAAACCATTTACGTGTACAAATCATCATTTTGCAATGTAATTACTGACAAAATAAATTGACTTCTAGCTGAAGTAAAGACACTTTAGTTGTTCTTTTATACTTCTACATTTAATGTGTTTTACAACTTCTCAGCCACAAGAAAATCATACAGAGAATAAAGTTAAATAATATTTCTTTCCAGACTACTATAATTCCGACAGGGTCACAATTCAAAGAACTATATATCTCTACATCAATAATAATGACCAGTTAGGGGTAATGGATTTCATTCATCCTAGTATGTCCTACAGAGTGTAATAGGCAGCTTTCGTGTACACATGGGTAGCTTTGCCCATGAGGTATTTCATCCCTGGATGTAATTCGTAGTTTTACATCAGCATTTGGTAGGAGCAAGCCGGGGGAGATGGCAGGATTGCAGGGTGGCTTTCTGTTGTGGCGCTCTGTCTCTTGAGCTCTGAGGGCAATTCCTGAATGTCTAGACCCACCCAAGTGTCGGCCCTCAGCTCTTCTCAGGGACATTAGCATTATAGTCTTGTGGAGCTGAGATATCCTCAGCAATGAGTTCAGAGTGAAAACAGATTAGGCAGAATAGGTTGCACCTATTTTCTGCGATTATTTTGATGAAGTCAGTTTTTGTTTTCAGAATATTTGTAATTTTCCATAAGCTGTTTCCCAAAGCATGTCCCTCTCCCATTAGTTTCTTCATTTAAATACACTATTTTGCTTTTTTCTGCCTCTTCTCCCTAGTTCTCCCTTCTGTGTTCACTACATTTAAACATTACTATGTAGCTGTTTTACTAGTAGCTGTGACTGAGTTCACCTGTTCTAGTAGTATTACCCACTTGAAGGTTGTCTTACCTGTTTTCAAGGAGAACAGGTCTCCATAGGAGTGAAGAAACATCCTTCCCGTCTAGAAGAATTAGAATTTCCTGTCTTACTAAACCAAGCCTGTTGGAGAGCAAATGCATTGAGCTTCTATGGGCAGGATCCTGAAACTTTTTATATGAAACAATAATATGTGACATACTGCATGTAAGACATCACCCCACTAAAGACAGTATTTGACTAAATCAAAGGTACAACTGATTTTAGTCTTTAAGAAGGGAAAAGAGGCATGTCTTTTGTTGTAAACATTCCCACGTGTAGAAAAACTTGTTCTTCTAAAACAAGAATTTAGATACAGGAGTGATAGATTAACACAAGAATATCACAACACAGCTGACATGCTAAAAAAATCGCTCTATGGTAGCGTTATGTATATCACCACCCCTGTTGTGTCTGTCACATCATCCTGGGCAGGCTGGAGGTAAGAGCCTGAGAGATGACGTGGTGGAGGTAGATCATAAATGGCCTTAAAACGAAAACAGGTACTTTACACTAACCCTAGCAAAAGACCAAAGAAAGGGTTGCAAGAAAACTTACAATCTTTCTGAGTAGTTATGAGGTAGTGCATGCCAAGGGCAAGAAAACAGATGTTGCAGCAATAAATGTGTCACATGGTGAAAGTTTGGATGAGTTTTTAGTATGTAGATGAATGCAAAAAGCCTTATACTAAAAATGTTGTGAAGAAATTCTGGTTGGTATTAAGGCATAATTTGCCTATGAAAAACAAGATGGAGGTGAAAGTAGCAAATAAGTGTCAGGCTAGGTATGATTTGTCCATAGTGATCTGGAAAGGAGGTACAAAGAAATTGTTGTTTTAAACTGCTGTGCTTGAGGTGATGGCTAGATGTCCAAGAAAACCAATTTTGAGCCAGATTTCTTCAGACTTTATTTTGAATAAAAGCAGGCTTACCTAGAGTGAAGAAATAAAAAAGAAACTAACAAATAAATAGTAATAAAAATAATAACATCTAAATCATCATAATGGTAAATCACCATAAATGTAGGAGGCTGGTCTTGGTAGAGCCTCCAAATGGCAGCCAGTGCTAAGGAAGAGACACACAGAGGGAAAACAAGGAAAGGTCACATAAACCCAAGGAGGGCAGGTTTTCAAGAAGGCAGGTGATAGGTTAATGTGCAAATGACAGAATATTATTTCTGACATTTCATTCCATTCAAAATCTGTGAGAGACACAGGTAAGAGCAAGTCGGGATGCATCTGTAAGGAGAAGGCCGGTTTACAGAGGATTGGTATGAAAGTGGTGAAGAAACATGTTTAGCGAGCTTGGAGATGAAAGGAAAAAAAAAGGAGCAGTGTGTGGCTGGTGCGCAAAGGGGATCAGAATAAGCACATTTGTGGTGGGAGTGTGAGAAACGAAGGAGGAGTGAAGAGCAGTTTGCTCGAGATGGAATAACTGAGGCAAACAGAGGAGTCAGGGAAAAGAAATTCTTTATGTGTGACATGGAAGAAGGAAAGGAGTTACAGGAAGGGAAATGATAGAAAGCAGATGTCTTCATGTAGCAGGCATCAGCAAGATCCCAATGTGGCGAGCGAAGGAGAGGCAGCAATGGGATATGAGTGAGGATGAGTCAGGGTAGCAAAAATCCCACTAGAGATGACAGGTGTTGTTCTCAAAGTGGAGAATGAGAATTGCCTAACTAGGAAACTGGGAGAACTGAAGAAGGAAAAATGAACTTGTAGAGGGGAAAGACAGCTTGTCTCAGAGCTAGCTGTTTTGGAGTAGGAGAGAGGTGAAGAATGAAGCAGGGAGAAAGTAAACAACGGTGCTTCGGTGCTTAAGATCAAAAGAGAAAAGAAAGTAGAAATGTGGTAAAGGAGAGACTAATATTGATGTCCTAAAGTTGTGAAAAGATTGAATGACAAAGGATGAGGGAGAAAAGGACTTGGAAAGCTGAAAAATATGTCATTGCTTAAAAGGGAGGACTACAGCAGCAGGAGATCTTAAGAGGGTATCTGCAGAAAATGAATGCAAGACAGTGAGCCTAAGCACGAACGAGGAATGCAGACTGAGTGCAGAAGGCAGACATGGAAATACTCAGCAGAGGGACTGATGGATCACTGAAGGCTTATGTGGGACACTGTGAAAAGAAAATGTCTTGAGCTGAAATCACAGAAAAAAGCTGCATGGAGAACAGAGAGCAAGAAAACAACAGGGGAAAGTGGAGAGGAGTCATATTCAGTGCTGCTAAAAATAAGAGAAAGAGTGGAAAGGGTTTAGCCAGGGAAGACCACAGGCAGCCAGAGAGGGAAAGTCCAGTGTGACTAGCACACAGTGAAGCTGGTGAGGGGAGACATATATGAAAAAGACAAATCTCTGAAAGACAAAAGGATCCAGGGTTTGGTGAGGCTGAAGGGAATGACACGTAAAGGAGTAATGGATGACAGGGGTTCTTTTACAGAGAAAAGGAGAGTGGGAGGAAAGAAGGGTGTGGGTGTGAAATCTGAAGCTGCAAGTAAGACAGGTAGAGGTAGCAATAAAGCAAGAGGTGGCATCAGGTAAGACAAATTTTTCAAGCTTGGGTGGTAAAAATAAAGGTCCCAAGTCCCATTTAGATGTCTCAGTAGAAAGTGGCTTTAAAGCATCATTCCTCAGAAGATTTTTCTCTTTTCTCTTCCAGATACCATCTTCAGACAGTTGCTCAGATGTATAGAGGGAAATGAACTACTAACTCCTGCTCTCTCTTCTTCATTGCATTTATTAGGCATTTGGGAGGGCTGGTAGAAATCATATTTAATAACATTGTAGGGCACTGACTTAGATGAGAGAAGACTTAGTTATTATAGTTCTACCCCAAGCAAATTTATTTCCCTCTGTCTCATCACATTAGGCAGGTATGGTTGGATAATGTACTTTCTAATGTTTAACACTGATTTGAGGTTGAAAAAAACCTAAAGGGCTGCAAATAGGCTTATTTCAACAGTCCACACCGGAGGACTCCGCCACCTCACCTGATTCTGATTCTGATACCTGTGTCTATCTCAGGGGCTTTCTTATTTCTCCAGCTGCTTCTGCAAAGCAGCAGCAACAGCCTTGAAAATGTCCTTCAGTGTGAGCTTTGCTTAGAAGTGGCTACTTCCTTTTCTGAATGTGGGCCTTGCCATTTCTCCATGCTTTTATCAGCTGGAGTTTGGATTTCCGTAGGGAGCCTGTACCCAGCCTATACCACCAACCTATACCCAGATCAGAAGGAGGCTTCCCCACCCAAAAGCAGAAATCCCACTGGCTTGGCCAGTTCCTTTCAACACGTTCCCAGCGGGCAGTCACGGTGCCTGTGAAATTCAAAGTATTTGTTTTTATGTGCACCGAAAGCTTTGGAACAGGATCTGTCCTCCTTGAATAGCTCTCACTCCTTGCAGTAACTCCGCAACGGGTGTTCTTCCCTCGCAGGGCTTCATTTGGCTGATACACCGAGAAGAAGCCTGTCAGTCTCCAATCCTGCCTGTACAACTAGGTGCTCCCAAGATGCGTATTCAGTGATTTTGACTACCCACGAGCCTGAAGCGATGAAGCCTGTTTCCAAGATAAGCTTTCTCCTTCCTGTTTTTGAAAGCGCTGCAGAGCCCTGGAAGAGGCTGCCCAGGGAGGTTGTGGAGTCTCCTTCTCTGGGGATCTTCCAAACCCGCTTGGACGCAGCCCTGAGCCCCATGCTCTAGGTGACCCTGCGTGTGCAGGGGGTTGGACTAGATGATCTCTAGAGGTCCCTTCCAACCTCAACCATTCTGTGATTCTATGATTCTATGATTCTATGAAAGGAGGTTTGTCAGGCTAAGGGAGCCACAGGAGACTGTGGTTCTGGTTTGTTTTCTAGGAATGACTAAGGGAGGAGGAGTTTCTGATTACATTTTGATGACTTTGTTAGCAAATGTATTTCTTTGACAGTACAAGAGCTTGCAGAAATGATTCTCTTTATCATCTTGTAAAACTCTCCTGAATTTCTGCTGTTTCTTCTTACATGCATCCTGTTATTTTCATTTTTAGACTTCAGTCCTTCCATATTTGACATGCAGGCATTTCCATGAATATTTTTAAATGGAAATTTTCAATATTAGTAAACATATTAATTTCAGATATTTTCTGAAAATTGTGGGCTAAGCTCTCAGAATTTCTTGTTTTAAGTGAGAAAAGCCCATCTTGCTCAAAAATAACAGCTCTAAGAACTCAAGCCATTCTAAAGGTGCATTAAAAACTAAAGAACTACTCTGATAGACATTTCTCTTTCATGCTATAGAAAGAAATGCATAGAGGAGAGTTTATTTCTTGATCAGAATAATGCATACATGGGATTAAGGACCTGATCAGAGGTTGCACCAGAAAGAAGGCAGCTGTTTGGGTGTGCAGAAGCAAAATGAATGAGCTGTGCATAAGCTGCTTTCTGTTCAGAATAATGGTTGTTCCAGGCTAGCCTGATTTCAATTGGGTCCAACCATTACAACAAATATTTCCTCCTGTGTTTAGTCCCAGGCAAGAAATAAAGGCATAAAAAGAAATTATGCTGAAAGCGTGAGGACATGAAGCTTCAGCTCTTCAGTGTCCACCACTCCCTAGAAAAGAGCGCTCATGTTTCCTCTTTCCCAGAACTGTGCTGAAACTATTATGCAGCGGTTATTACCCTGTACTGCACTGACATCTACTGAACAAAAGCAAAAAATGCATTCAGGAAAGCAGTGATGGTCTGTCTTGAAGATACTGTGTTTACCAAAGCCTGAAGGTTTATTTAAATGCCAAGGGATTTAACAAATTTTACAAACAAAACTGCGCCCCATTTTTTTCTTGGTTAATGACTCGATTGTGTTACCTGTAGCTGTTTGTGGAGAAAAATCTGTCTTGCTACTGGCAGATGTCTGTGGTCTGCAACTAGTTCACCTGGATACTTTCCTCTCTTTCAGAGGATCTGATCATGGGATCTAATCTTCCTGCCGTTGGCAACAATAGCCGGAGAGCTGTGGATCTGGAGGGGAACATGAGGAAGGATTCATGCGGCTCTTCCACCCTTTCGAAGCAGATAGAATCATGTTGTTTTGGTTGTGAGACCCACCTTGAAGAGATAGGTCTAAGCAGAAGAAGTCCTGTAAGCATATGAATGTGCCAAGCAATCAGTCAGCTTGAAAAAAGCGCTATGGGGCAGCAAAATGTTGCTAGGTTGAGACTACTGTTGCTTGAAAGAGACCCAAAAATTCTGATGAGAAGGTTTTACGGTTCTGCTCTCGTCTGCATTTTTTCCTAGTTTCCCAGAATGCAACCCTTGCAGCCTATAATTAAAACAACTTGCTGCTAGTTGCATTTCCAGGAAAGGAGCCTCTCCTAACATACCGTTCTTAAGTCTTTTATTTGCTATCTGGGAAATTTTCATTTCAAGCTTTTGTTCTTTGCAGATCATTTAACTCTTGATGGCTTTTTAGCCTAGATCTATTGCTGTTTCTGTCTGAGTCTCTCTCTCTCTCTCTCTCTCATTATTTGGTCACCTTTAAGCCATTCCAAACCTATTGGAAAGACAGATTGCAATGACAGAAGTCTGAATTTAGCTATTATGTTCAACAACTCTGGCGTGAGTTCCTACATACTCCTCTAAAAAAATGTCTGTAGTAGAAAACCTAGTGAGGGAAATACAGGCTTCAGGCTATTTACTAATTAAATAGTTCTGTATGACACGGTCAGCACATTTATCTTATATTTAAGAATTCAGAGGCACAGTGAAAGAATACTGTGTTGCATGATACTATCAGAAGGGCTGTATTTGAGATCATATATAAAATTAAAATACAGTGCATATGCTGAGTAGCAGTTACTTTGTACAATACAGCTGAACAAGACATCTCTTAGTAAAGTAATAGCTAACAACAAAGGATGTCTGGCAAGTGGAATTTTCTGTTGATTCTCTCCTTCCCTTTCCTCTTTTTCCTCTTCCTGGCAGAAACAGATGGAATTTTATTTTCTCCCAATTACCATGAACTGAGAATAACAGTTCTTAAATTGGCAGTGAGGAGGTGGAGAGGTGTGGGAAAAAAAAATAAAAACATGCAAATCCTCTCTAACAGTTAGTCTGAACAGTGAAGTGTGGAAATAAAGCTTGTCATAGGAATTAACCATGACTGGTACATGGCTTGTGGATTAAACCCATTGTATAATAACCCATAACTCTTCAAATGATGTATGTGTGCTTAATAATGATATGATTCTATGGTCCTTCTACAAATGATTAGAGCTCCCAAACTGTTATAATAAAAAAAAAGAGGAACATTATCTTGTTATCATGTTATTTACCTAGCACTGAGATGTGTAGAGTTTATTCATCTTTGTAATTGGTGTATAAACATGGTCTATATGGAAGCCATTGACTTTCTTTTAACATTTCCTTTAAGATTCCTCTCTGTCCACTTTTCTCTTTTCCCAGATCAAACCGAATTCTCTGTTTTATTTCTTTTTGCTACTCTTCTCTTACTTCAAAAATCATATTATTTAATCAGGAGAAGGGCAAGACAGTAGGAAACTTACTTTAAAATCTACTCCAACTAGACTGTTCATCTGAGAAGAAAGTGGCTAATTTCATTTCTTTAGGGTTAGCTGTGGAGATAATTTGGATGTGCCCTCTGTGGTGGCCATACTATGACTGTCTGACATGTTCCTCGAGAGTCACACAAAGACTTAGTTCAAAGACTAAGGATAGCTGTATACAGCTATCCTTAGTTTTGAGAAAGAAGATTTTGTAAGTTAAATAGGTTAAAAATCTTAACTCATCTCCAAAGCAGCCCTTATGGCCAGGTGTGGAAATGACTATTCAGAAGACTGCTGAAAAGCCATTTTGTAAACCTAGGCTGTAGGGAGCCAGATCCAAAAGCCGTTTTTGTCACTGAGGACGATCATGAAGATTTCAGCGTGCACTGGACGTGAACCTGCACTAGGGACTGCAAAACCTTTGAGCTGAGGGAGATTTCCCTTTCAGTGCTAATGTGCTGAGGGTAACACCAGAGGAGAAGAGCAGTGAAGGAAAAGATATTGTGGGAAGGAGAGAAAACAGGCAGTTTCCCAAAGAAGCATGAGAAAAAGGATCTAAATCCATATGGTTTTGCTTGGACTTTACAAGGAGCAAGCAATTGTAAATGAAGAGACTATGGAAAAGTCGGGCTTCTGCAGTATCACTGTGATACAAGGAGGCAGTTACAGAAGTTAAGACATTAAAGTTTCTTTATATGTATTTTATCTTCAGATCAAAGAATACTAAGGCAGTGAAAAGAGCACATAGTTAGGGAGTACACTGGCTACTGCTGAATAAGCCATCCTTTTGTTAGGAGGTGTACAAGGGCAAAACAAGTTGTACTTAACTGGCAATACCCAAATATATGAGCTACATCCATTACCTCTTGGCTACATCACCTAAACTGTTAGAGTTACATCCATAGTTTTCTGTATCAGTTCTCCCTTATTTATCCTGTTTACTTTTCTTTTTTACAGGGGTTAATGAAACTAGACTAAGCTCTCTTCCTTTTCTTTAGGGATCACTTACACATTGCAGTCCCGATAAGCAAACCTAAGAATGTTTGAAGCATTGAGTTGTAAAAGCTGTGGTGATGTATTTGAGTAACAGCTCTAAGTGCAATTTCTATAACTTGCATTAAAAGTAATAGAATACTAGGAGCTTTTTCTTACAAAACTTAAATTCTGACCCTTAGCTACCTGACTGCTCTTGATATGTTAGGAGAACTCACTCCAGCTTGAAATTTTCCATGCAATTTCAATGAACTGAGACATTTAAAACAAGAGGTAAGAGAATGAAAGGAAAGATTATTCCGTATTTCATTTCTTACATTCTACATTCTTCTAGGTCTGTGATGGGGGATATTTGATCAGTGCTTCAGAGGGTACCACAGTATATAAACTTCATAATAATTTACTTGATTATTATGAAAAATAAAAAGTCCCAACAGACCTATTCCTTTCTCTGGCTTTGATTTGGTCTCTGATAAAGCTGTTTTGGATATTTTGGATTTTCAAGGAGATCCCTTGTAATTCCATCCCCTGCCTGTTATCACTGTGCCAACAAAAGATGAGGCATTAGTGCCAAAGCTGGTGCCCACTTCCATGTTTTACCCTGGGAAAGGAGAGTGCCACATCCTGGAAAATGCAATGATCATGAGCCCAGGGTACTCCTTCTCCATATGATCATTTGCTGGCCAAGTATTAGGGAAGAGGTGGCTCCTCCTTACCAGGGGCACCTGTCCTCAACAGGAGCTGGAGTATATTCCAAGCTCAGTTTTGGCATTGCACTTGCCATTTGATTTTAATATTGCTGATAATAAGCTACGCTTTCAAGGATGGGGGGATCATTTTTGCTAGTGCTCTGTGTTGAGTCCTCTAGAAATGATTATCAATGACAAATGATAAGGGTGCTGGCTCTGGGCTGACATGTGTGCCCTTCCTCCTCTCACCCCCACCCTTCATGATTCATGCTACCCTTCACTTAGCTTCGCCTACAGAGGGAAGCAGTAGCCGTAGAGACTGTTGGTGGTTCCTTATCATCTCCAAGGAACCTGAAATATGGAGCTTGCTGAAGGTCATGCACCTTAAGAATAAGCAGAGCTTCCATGGAGATTCCTGTGAAGCATGGGATAAGAGATGTTCGGTACACTAAACATACTCAGTAATAATATTTTCTGCCGAGCAGACCCTGAAAGTTCTGGGAGGAATGCCAGAGTGGTGCTGGTGGATGAACACATCTGGTCCATCATGTCCTTGACTGCAGGGAAACAGAAGTGTTGTTGAATCAGGACTTTTTTTCCCCAAGACTACTCTCTCTTTGTTTTTCTTCAGATGGAGTCATGTTAAATGCCATGTAAAAAAAATCTTACTTTTGGTTGTGCCCTTCTTATGGAAAGGCATGGGAGGTGAAGTTATTAGCTATGCAGTTTGCATAGAATGCGCCTTATTTATCTCATGCTTACCTCATGCCAGTGTCACATGCATATTCCTGGCGACTTTTTCAGTTTTCCACGATTTCACTGATTCACTGAGGACAGCATGTTGAGCAGGTGGTACTACTGCTAACTTAATCACCCCGATTCCTTATACTGCATGCCCATTTGGCGGATGCCCCAGCTTCAGTCTATCTTACTGAAACCATTTCTGAAAGGTTTGGCCCCGGTCAGATTTGAAACCTCCTTCTTGGGCATCCACTCAATAGAATTCTGCGCTGCATGTTGCCTTGTAATATGAGGTTTTGCTCCTGCACCTGAAGGTAGGTGTTAGTGCAATTTCTGCCAAGGTAACTCTATCACTTGGAACTGACCTCTGAAATACACCTTGCTTGATTCTCCCAACTATTTCTCTTTACCTAAAATACTAAAAAATATTGCCAATTGTTTGAATTATGATGTTTGCCTCCTGGTAACTCTGATGAGATTGGAATGTTTCTAGATAATGATACATCTTCATTGATTCCTTTGCGGCACCTTAAACTCCTACTGGTATCAGTGTCATCGTTATTATTGCAGTTCTAGAGCTTTCTTTTTTTTTAATCCAGCACAGACATTGTGGAGAAATATTCATTTTATGCCTATTTCAAAATCCTGCCTTTTTTTTTCTGACATTGTAACAGTAGGATTTCTTGCTACATGACTTCAATATCTTACACGGATTCATGTTTCTGAGGCTCTCTTTCATGCTTTACTTCTAATAATTGTAACTGCAGCTTAAATGGGACACTCAGTTCATATTAGCTTCTTGTATTCCAGTGGGATTTTGCAGTGATGTGGAAAAATATTCCAGGCCTTTAAAGAAAGACTCTACATGAAAATGTTTGAGTTCATTTTAAAAATATTTTCTGATCAGGGATCTCCGTGAGAACTGAAGACGCCAAATAAGTATATGCTGAAATATTAAGAATGTTTATTCTATAACATTTACGTTGGCCTGTGAATGGAGAGAAGAAAGTGTGCAGCTGGTTGTCAATGTTCGTTGTGATCTCTCAGAATTACAGAACAGGGTCCTATATGAAACAAAATGTATTTTAATGTGCTCATTAGGAGAAATAAAAACATGAAACCAAACAAGGAGTTAATCCCTTCTCTCGAGACTAGTCTAAAATTTTAATTCTCGGTTACTTAATTCGCTAGTTCACTAATTTGTTAACTTGGTCATTTTTTACTATCATGCACTTCTGAGCAAAATTGTTACGTAACCCAGGAAGAGAGGGCTCATCCTCCCTCCTCCATCACGATGTGGCTGCCTGCATGGCCCTGGGAAGCACCAGAGCCTCGGGAGGCCGGTGTGGGTGGAAAGAAGCCCATTTCTTTAACAATAGGTCCAGCAGTAGAACCAAAACTGAAGGGCAGAGCCAACTGCAAGGCACAGTCTGCTGCCAGGACAGTGGCGATAGCAGCCAAGAAACCTCACGTAGAGTTAGGAGACAGTGCAGCAAAGGCTGTTGTGTGACAAAGCCAAGAAGCTTTATCAGACTGTGCCCTGGAAAGGCAGGCTTGGAGCTGTGGGGGAGACTGTTTTTTGTCCTATTTGCCTCCTGCTGCGTTCAAGGAAACAGGCTGTGTAAAGGTTCTCCGCAAATTGCACCAAAGATGTCAACATAGAAATGTTCATGCATTTAATGACTAATATAATTAGTTTTCATTATAATGGAAGTGACCCACAAAGCTCCAAATACTGCATAGGCATGTAGTGTAAGGGACAGTATAATAATTTGCCAATCCAGAGAATTACTGCAGCTCATCGTTCTACATAGAATAGCTAGGGAAAGCATGAAATGTCTTCGTAATTATCAAAGGGTTGATATATATGGAAAACTACATTGGCATATAAAATTCAACTAAAGGAAAAAAATGCATGTAGAAATCTAACCTTCTTCAGACTTTGATGATGTTTAGACTGAAAGGAGAGTGCAGGGTCATTAGGACTTTTAACATAATGTGTGTTTGGGCTGAAATTATACAAGAGTTCTTCAGAGGAGAGTCGTTCAGACTGAGCGTTATTTGAAGCCATACTACCATAGTGCTAATTCAAGAGAGAAAATTCACTTGGGCTGGGTCCTCTTCTCCTTGTGAATGTGTCTTTGGTGGGATGTATGCATCTTAGAAATTTCTGAGCAAATGCAGTGTCTCATTTTCAATACAAACATAGTTTGTCTGCAGTTTCTTTTGAGGTATGCTAGGCTGTAGCAATGGCTTTCTGGAGCTACGCAGTAAGAACAGGAGTAGCTTCTGATGCTATTCTCTCTGTGGCCTCTTCCTTCTAGTAGAGCAGCCACCATTGCACAAAAGCTTGTGGTCTAATCTTAAGGTTACTACCTTCCTGTGTGATTGCTTTTTTTTTTTTTTTGGAGTAAGGCAATTCGTTGACATATTACACACAAGTTTAATATTTAATATCCTATCACATTTAATCAAGTTCTATCAAGTTTTCAAGATCAAATTATCAAGCTTAATATTCCAGGGCACTTTTTTTTTGCAAAGGATGCTTTATTATAGAAGGTCACATCAAGAAACTTTGAAAACAAAGGTTACGGACTTTATATGTTCAAATAACCTGAGCTTACAATGCTTTCAATAGTGAAAACTTTCTCACTGAATTTCTCCTGTTTTCAAAAGGAATTTCTTGTGATCAGGACTGCATATAGTAGTGATACAGGGATGTGGATGGCGCAATGACCCACCACTTGGGTGCTACAGCCTGAGAGAAATCCACGAGAGAAGAAAAATCAACCACATAAACTATATGCTACATACTGATCTATGTCAGGCTCTTTTCAGTTGGAAGAATGAAAAAGAAGCATTTTGGAAAGACGCAAAATGTGATCTCTGGTCTACGAGGACCAAAAATTGAGCACAGTCCACATGGTTTCTATGGGTTAATCTCCCAGTACACCTCCATTGGGTGCTGGATTCTATACGTGTTTTTGAGGGATGGCTTTTAACCCAGCTTTGTGAATTACAAGGGTGCTTACACCTGCTGCTGCGGTGTGTCTGATCGCAGCACCACCACGTCTCGCAGCGGCTGCAGGAGTGGCACAGGGCACGGGGACAGCATGGCATGAGCGCCATCAGCTGGAATGGCTCTCCATGAACTCAAGCCAGGGGCATAGAAGGCCCTATTCCACATGTGGAAATAGTGCAATTTCTAAATGTAAATATATATATACACACACATACATATATATCTTCAAATGGTCTGGGTGACCACACAAATTTACTACTTAGCACAGATCTGGGGAGGGTTAGAGGGGGGAAAAGTTCAGCGAAATCTTTTGAAAAGCCAAAATAATGAAGCTTCTCAATATGACAAAGCATTTGTATGCAGGACATGAGTAATTTGCCATATGTTTACATGAGCAGTCTTGTAGAAAGATACTTTTAAGCCCAATGGGGAGAGAAAGATACTCAAACAAAGTCTGTCTATGCAATGGCATGACATTATCTGGATAAGCCATGTCCTGTCAACATATTACTGCAACTTGTCCTTCCCTTGTCACTGCTAGTAAAAAAGGTCTTTCTCCTGTGTAAATAGAAAGGCATTTGAGTGCTTCTAAGCACAACTTGGAGAGAAAAAATATTTGCTTGAGACAAACAATTGTTTTGTGACAGAACCATTTCAGGGGAAAAGAATGTAAAAATCTAAGCAATGTGTCTCTGGTATATAAATAAATGCCCTGTAATTGCCTTTGCTGAAAGTGGAGGTAATGGTGTTGAAATAATAGACTCTGTGGAAAAATGAAATCCTGTAAAGTGATAAATGTGTAAGGTCAGCTGAACTATTTGAAGGTAAATCATGTTTCTTTCCTTAGCCATGGGCATCTTTACCTAAGAAAAAAGCCCTTCCAAAATTAACTCCATGCGCTCCCAGGAGTTAGGAAAGGACCTGGATCAGCTATAGGCTCACACCTTCCTGCTCTTTTGAGCTGAACCCCCTCAATGTGCCGCTTCTTGACTGCGCCAGGCGATTGCTAGCACAAAAATGTCACCTCTGTGTTCAGACTTGCTCGGCTGTGGTTAGGGCACTTCCAAGCAGACGGCTGGCATGACTGATGAGGCTGAGGCATTTCTGACCAGCTTGCTGCTCCAGGGCTAATACTTCACATTCTTTTTAAGAGGTTGGGTTGTCCTTTAGATAGACAAGAGGGAAAATGCCCTATGTACAGCCAGACATGGTGATGGGGGATCAGTGGGTCCAAATCCCAGCCAGAACCAGCAGGCAGCAGAGAACTGGCCAGTTGGTGACTTCAGTTTAGGAGCTCACCCTGATCATTGATACAGCTCTCAGATATATAGATATAGATACAAACAAAATCTAGCACTGATGCTGTGCCAGGCAGTGCTGGTATCTTGTTGTGAAGAAGTCTCCACCCCAACTATATAAGTCTTGTGGGTTCAAGAATTGTGCTGCTCGTAAGGAAACATTCCCCTTGTGGTGGAAACAGCAGCTCTGGACACCCACAACCCAGCGCAAACACAGGGCGCTTCATTTCAAAGTTGAGCTTGGGGCTCAGCCTCTTCCTCATAGGCCCCTTTGCTTTGAACACGGGGTAATTTTTCATGAACTAAGGCTTTCAGTATTTTAACAGTAACTTCGCAAGCAAATGGACAAGAACAAAGACATTGTGCAAGAATAAAGATATGGTGAAAGCATAAAGAATAAAACTGTTAATGCCAAGTGTGTAGGAACTTACACAAAAAGTGACTGCTAGGAAGAAAAATGTGTAAGTTTTGTGAATCCAGAACTTTAATATCCTATTTCTTATACAACTCATTTTCTTTACTTACCTGGTGTTTCCATTAGAAATATGATCTTCCCTTCCTGCCTCCTGTTCAGCTGTTATTTTGATCATGACAGCTTTTCATCTTTAGGATGACCATTTTTCATCTTTAGTATCAAATGGAATTTTAGTACTTTATAAGACCAGAGGTTCAGAGAGTCTCATATCTTGTCTTTGACAATGATAACTTCCAAATGATTCTTCCATCCCCCCCCAAAAAAGTAAAAGGAATTCTTACAGGGAAAAAAAAAAAAACACTTTCTTTATTAAATTGGTTTTAAATGAAAACCATGAAGAAATGCTTTGTATTTAAAATTATCTCTGTTAAAACTACTGTTGTAATGTGATGGTGAGGCCCTTTTTAACTCTTACAAGTTTGCTCCTTTGTGATTCCTCTTAACTCTTCCAAATAATGTCAATATTGTGGTAAGTGGCTTCATGGATTGATTGTACTATCGTAACTCTGTAAGTTTTCTGCTATTCAAGTTCAGTGAATATTGTGTCTTTGGAAGTCCATAGGATTTTACATTCATAGTGTTTTTCATTTTTTTAGTCATCAGGTGTTCATCTCTATGTCAGAAGGTCCAACATGTATGGTCTCGCCTTGTAAAAAGTCTCTGGGGAACTCTTACTTTCTTTCATCATCTTGAAATAATTTTATTTCCAGTGTTTTAGAAAGAGGAGAGTAAAACTAAGCACAACATGAAATATACCTTTGATTTGTGTAATGCTAGAATAATACCAGTGTTACTTTCAATGTTGTTTATAGATCTTTTTCTTGATAATGATTCTTTTCTGTAGACACCTCCGAAGGATTTGCCTTAGATACCACTGGCTGGGGATACAACTCCTGGCTGGGAAATATTTGGGAAAAAAAAAATGGGCAGATTTTTTTTTTCTCTGCAAGTTCCTGATACGTATCTATCTATTTGTAGCTTGCTGGGGTCCGTATTATTTTAGTGGCTCCATTGTTTCTTTCAGAACATATAATTTAACTCTGAGGACTTGTCCTTCACCTTATCCTGCCATTTCAACACCTCTTCCTTCAATTCTTCAATTTTCATATGTGAAGATGGTGTCAGGTGAGTTCAACATTTTCCTGCTCTTTTTACCCTTCTTCACAACTAAGCTTTTACTCATATCCTCATGTCTCTAACACAGAATATTTCGATCATCTATGTTTTAAATGTTTTATATAACACAAGGAAAACTTCATGTTAAAACTGAAAGCTAGTTAAAAATAATAGAAATACTTCCTTGTTTTCAATCAAACCTTCCTTTTTTCACCTGTGATTATTTAAAAAAAAAAAAGGCAAGTTAGTAGGTACATGATAAAGGAAATATTGTTTTTACATTTTTGTAAGAAATTCCTCAATTGCAGTAACTTCATTTCTTATGACCTAAAAACACCTAAACAGTAAGTATTTGTTTCTAGTTTTTAATAGGAGTAATTGGACACAGAGAAAAAAAAAAATCTTACTACCTTTATGTAGTACTCATTTGGTTTGCTTGATTAAGGGAGAAGAAAATCCTTATGAGTGAACAAGGAGGCCACATTTGGTACTCCCTCCTCCGCTGCGCCCCAGCGTGAGCCATCCCCTTTGCCTCCCTCGGCCAACACCGTCTCTGCACAAACCCTGCACGGCCCTGGAGGACACCGGCCCCCTGCCCTGTCCCCTCTCCCGTCCCGTTGCCCTTCTGCTCTCCTTCCACATGGCATGGGAGCAGCCCTGTCTGCCAGCAGCCGTGGGCTGCTCCTTGGGCGTTCAACGCGCGTCTCTGGGGCTCCGTGGCGAAGGAGGTGAGAAATGCAGCCCCACAGGCAGCTCCACACGTGCCAGGCTGAATTAACTAAACTCGACTGAATAACTAAATAACCAGTTAAATGAAAAGTTGAATAAATGAAGCATTACTTTATATATTCCAACTACGATGTATTTTTTTAAAAGAAGTCCCTTAAGCAAACAGAGGTCACATTTGTGAGCTTGTGAGCAGAGCGCTGCAAGCAAACTGGCTCTGTCATCGTTTTAAAATGCGATGCTGACAGATCTCTAACCTGACAGTAGCACTAAGCAGGATTAACCACTTTAGCATCTCAGGTTTCATTTCGCTGAAATGGCAAAGAGTGCTGCTCACATGAGGAACGGCCTTTGTCATTCATGCCTGCAACGGCCTCTCAGAGCAGTATGGTCTGGCACATCACACCAGACCACGCATGATTTTAAACTAAACTTTCAAGAGTGCTTTAATGCTCTTATTATCAGCCAAATCTTTTAGTCTGAGTGTATTAACTGAAACATTCAGCAGCCCGTCTCAAAGCACCTGATACGGTTGACTTAAGAGCAGAATTTTGCATTTACTCCTGGGGTACACGTTTGTTCAGCACTTAGTCCCTCCCCAATTAATTGCGTTCTGTCATCACCTGCATTTCATCCAGGGCATTTTCACCATATTATAACTGGCTTAGTGTAAGCAGGGCTCATACAGTAGTAATTGGGAGGCCTGATTCTTTGGATTCTTTGGATTAGAGATCTCAACTTGAGCAGCTCTTTCCCCCTGGCTCTTGCAGGTGGCAGCTGCCCTGAGGGGAGCCCGGCCTGGCGCTCCCGGCTCTTCCCCACTCCCTGGTCACCTGCTGGACTCCAGCTCGGGTGGCTTAACCCTTTCCTGGCTGCCCCGTGGGACAGTCTGTGAGCCAGGCACATTACCCCCAACACAAATCACGGATCCATGTTATTAGGAGCCAGAAGTAAAGGTTTTGTTGGTCGGTGCCACTGTTTTTCTTCAAAGCCCGTGTTTATATCCACACCATAAAACGATTTCTCCCACTTTATTCATGTGTATGACAGTAGCTGTAATGCATCCTGTTCCATTTACACAGATAGTACTGCCTCACCAGAACCGTCTGCAGCAAGGACGTGACTTGGCTGCGGTTCTTAGATACAAACATGCAAACAACAAAGACTGGAAAATACTGTAATTCTTAGAATAGGATATTTTGAATCGGATGTTCTAAAAGCATTTGATTCACAAAACTGCAATTCAAATGTCAGGTAATCTATGTGAAAATATTAAAGAGTCAAAATGGGGTATTTCAAACCACGGAAACAAAACATTTAAATCTGCTGAAAAATAGCACAAGTTGCCCAGTTTATGAATATGTTCAAGATCTTGATTTTTTTAGTCTGAATAAGTATGGAGAAAAATATCTACAAAAAAACACCCAGAAAAGTCTTAGGGAAGAAAGAACAGTTTACTGCCTCACCCTGCATGCTAATTACCTAACCAAGAAGTAGCCTGAATTTGCAGAGGACTTAATAGCTGTCAGTAAAAACAGCCTCCTTATCTCTTCAAATTTTATCCCCTAATTTGGTACTACAAATCTATCTCAGATTTTTGTCCTTGGCATTTTGCAAGTAAACATCTTTTTCTTCTTGCTTGATGTTGTGCAGGAAGTGCACAGCCTATGTAAACATAAAAACAGAGAATGTAAATTCATTTCCTCTTGCTGGGGAAATTTTAATTACTATTCCTCCAATCGCAAAAGATTACTCACAGTTCAAGTCTTATCTGAAATCAGCTCCTCTATGCTTTTGCCCTTACCAATCAGCTTCTAACTAATATAGTAATATTTCGACAACTAGTATGGCCAAGATTCTGGTGCAACTTCTGAGAGCTTTTTGTACGTCAGAGAAACTATTTTCAAGTTTGAAGCCATGAAAACAAAAATAATGTTACTCTTTTCTTTTCAATATAACCAGTTCCTGCATGCGTATCTATGTACATTACGTATATACTGTAATTCCATGTCATTAAATGAAACTGTTTTAGAACATTTGAATTTAGTTACTTACTATAGTTGCAGTGAATGTTCTTTACACTTGTCATCTATAATTATTTCTGTTCTTAATTTACACAGTTTAAAATTGTGAAGGAGGTGATGGCATTTCCTACAGATTTTCTGACAGAAAAGAAAAAAGAAAAAAAAGAAGAAAAATGTTAATGAAGAATGAGTAAGTCACACTTCAGGCCCTTGGAAGACTTCTGAAGCTGTTATTCAGACATAGCCACTCAGCATAATTTCTCTACTCAGAAAAAGGTAAGCTTCTTTCTCAGGGAAGGATGAAATGATACCTTGCCTTCAGATCTTAATCTACATTTTCTGTGGAATTCATATAAGAGTAGAAGTCAGACCTATTCATGTCAAAATTATGGCTCTCTGCATAGTACAATTGTGCAGCCCCTCATATATCTACAATGTACTTACTTATCCAGGACAATCATATTGTGACAGCTTGAATGAAGGAGGATTCAGAAATTATGAAGGCAGTTTAAAAATTGTTATTGAAGAGATTTATTTTTGGAAGCATGTTCATTGTTGCAGAAACCATAAAATCCTTTCCCTGAAGAAGCAGATTCTTTTACATGGCCTTAAAGGAAGTCTGGCATTCATTGAATCATAGCGGTGGCAGGACCTTGCAAGGTCACTCAGTCCATCCCCTGCCATAGGTGACTCTATATGATGGATGGCTGTCCCATCGTTCTTAGTCCAATGTCAAGGGCTCCGCAACCTCCCAGCCAACCTTCTTCCCTATCCTTGCAGTCTCAAAGCTTTGACTTTTGAATCTTTCTTCGCTGCTTTTCACATTTGTTCTTTCTTGATGCATCCACTATGGATCCAGAGAGCAAACTGTTCCCTTCTTCCCTATGGTCATCTTTTAAGTATCTGATACTTATTCCTATCTTCCACCTAGGGCATATTTTCTAGGTATCTGACCATTCTAATTGTTCTTTTCTGCACTATTTATGGTCTATATATTTCTTGAAGACAGCCAACTCACTGCTGCTGAGCTTTTCTAGGGCCATCTACAACAGACTACTGGTTTTACAAAGAAGCTCAGCCGCTGTCTTTATATCCCTGTATGCAGTTTGACTTTTTCACTGCAGCTCTCTAACACTGTCACCTTGCGTTCAGATTGTGAGTCACATGATTAGACATCTTCTGCTTTTGCACATAATTGTAGATCTTCTTCTGCAGAACACCCAGTAGCTCCCCATTTCCCATCTGTACAACTTATCATTCCTGCCTCAGCCCAGTACCATGCAGTAATTCCTGGTGAAGATTACCCTCGTCTTTTCAGATTCTATCTCTAGCTTGTGAAAATTCTTTTAAATCCTACATCTCTCCTTCAGTATACTACAGCCTCCCAGTTTGCCGTTGTGTAAATATGTTCCTGAGCCACTGCTGAGTATAACACCCTTCCATCTCAACAGAGAGCCATGGGTAGCAGATCCTGAAACATCTTCATCTGTATTCTGTTTCCCTTGGTTTGCTCAAAGAATTTCCTAAGATATCATGTCAAAAAAAGTTACTAAACTCAAGATACATGACACACAATATTTCTCATCCACTAACTCTTACTCTCATCCACTCTCCCTCTTACTTTGTTGCAATAAATATTAGATTTCTATGTCATCTTTTCTTCCTTATGAAAGCTATGTTGGCAGTTACTCGTTGCATTAGAGGTGCACTTCTGTTTGATAGTGGAGTCATTGTTTGCTCGATCTTTTCTATTTCTGATAATATACATAGACAGAAAGAACTCCTCTTACTCTCAGTGTCACTTGCTAGTTGCATCTCATTTTGTGCCTTCTTCTTTTTTTTTTTTTTTTCTGGTTTAATCCTGCATGCTGAGGCTACACTTCAGTAGCTGTCCAAAGTAACTCGACCCAGTTACTTCTCTTTATTCCTGTGGCTGAGGTTCAGGAAGAGTTTGTGACAGCAAGGTTGACCTTTTACTATGTTCCTTAGATTTTCTGCATGGAGGGATAGTGTTCACTTATAGACCTAATATTATTTCTTTGAGGAACTGCCAACTCTCTTAAACATCTTTTTAAATTTCATGAACCTTTCAGCCACAAAAGAATATTATGAGTTTACTGGAGCCTACCTCCATAAAACATCCTGTTTTTATTTTGCTATTATTGCTCCTTTCTAAAGGAGCAATAATAGCCCCTTCAAAGCCCCTTCTTCCCCCTACAAAAATCTGTGAAACCAAATACATACATACGTATATATCTGTATGTGTATACACATTTAACCAACTTTGTAAGGAGGACTCAGAGCTTAAAAATTGCCTGTTGCTTGTAACCCAAATAATTCAATTTAGTACCTTTTAAAAGCCGATGAAAGGTGACGGGTGATTCTCCAGAGACCAGCTAATCATACTGGGGGAACAGCAGGTATCCTTATTGTTTTTCTGTAAGGAAATTGTTTGCTTTGCAATAGCTATAGTTAGTAGGTAGAAGACACATGTGAAGGCACTGTGTACCCATTTGACTCCTATATTAGAAAAAAAAGTGCTTTAAAATAGTTTTCTTTTGTTCCGTTCTTAACCTTTTTACTGCTGAAATGCCCTGTGATCTTGTAGACATTTATTCTTATGTCTATTGCTTATTCTCAGTTTCACAACATCAGGGGTCTAAGTATCAGGATTAATGCTGCTCAGGCTTTCTGATTTCAATCTCTTGGGAAAATTATGAGCAGGTCAAGGACTGCCTCAGTTCACATTTGGCAGGCTCTGCAACTATAGCTGCGCAAACTAATGGTGTGGTCACCCACTGGCTCAGAGTGAATAAACCCTTCAGATGTTGTATCTAGCATTGGCCTGAAATTAAAGTAGATCTTAAAAATATTTTTTCTTCTGCCTCTCCTGCAGAGTTATCCTTTGATTCTTGAAATACTTCTGTACCCACCTCTAAATAGGACATGAGCTTTCTTTTATTTTCCTGGAGAAGTTTAAAGCGTCATAAAATGGAAAAGTATTTCCAGTTACATGGCAATCCATTTGTTATTAGCACATCACGCTTGGCTATCACTGTAAAGATGTGTATGTATATATATTTTATATATATGCACAGGAATTTCAACATTTGTCTCTCTCTTGTATACTTGCTAATCACTTGTGTTCACATATTTTTACTAATTTCGCTCATATTGTCTAAACATTTCTGATTTGTGGCAAGCACTTGTTTTCCTCATGCTTCTGAAGGACCATTTACTATGTAGGAAAAGGCTTAAAATGAATTATTAGTAGTCACTCACAACACAGACAGGATATTAATGTGGTCTGCATGAATTTGACTTCCATATAGCACAGTTTGTGTTCTGGGGGTATATATTTGGATTTATTTTTGTGTTTGTTTGCTTTTTTTTTTATTATTTATTTTCCTTAAAAACACTCTGGGCCTCACTCTCATGATCCTAGTTTAGTTTTAGACTCAGTATTTCACTTTGAGTGACGTAGGCAGTGAAGATGACACTCAGGCATGGGAAGCCCCAAACTTCAGTGATATTAGAGAGATGATTTCTGACTGCATTGATACAGTTACGCCTACAGCCTCTAGGGCTCTGCACTGAAATACTTGTAGCTTATAAAATGGGAACTAGCCCTCTTATAACACCAAGGAAGTATTTTTTAAACTGCTACACGTTACTTATAAGCACGGACCTCTAATATCTGTAGAAAATGCCTCCAGTAGATGCACGGATGCTAATATGCATTAAATGACTGTGAGCCTGCGCCTGAATATGGATTACGGCAGAGTATTACTTAAGCAGCCGCATGGATCCTGGCGGCTGTACCTTTACACCAACAGCCGATTTAACACCTACACAACAGGAATTAAGAGCTGCGGCCGTTGGGCAGCACCACACTCGGCTGACATTCCCTATCATAAAGCCCTGCCGCTAGGTGCTCGTAAACTTGACAGGTTTTAACCATTTAAGTTGAACATTTCCTCTATAATACCTGCCTAAAGATAAATTATTTTTATTTCCCCGAGCTGAAATGGCTCAGTCCCAGGACATGGGGCCCGGCACCACCGAGCCCGCTGCCAGCGGCCGTTGCTCAGGCGAGCCCCGCTCCTTCCTCCCCGCCGCCAAGGGGACGGTGACGCTTGGCCGAGCGGCGGCCGATATCTATCTATCTATCTATCTATCTATCTATCTATCTATCTATCTATCTATCTATCTATCTATCTATCTAT
>VZSV01000020.1:4725290-4762822 GCA_013398735.1 Nothocercus julius | reverse complement strand
GAGGAACCTGCCGGGGGCAGCAGGAGGCGCTCGGGCGGGCGCCGCTGCGCTGCGGGCCGGGGCCGCGTTTGACAGGAGCGCGCGGAGGCTGCGCCGTTACCGCCGGTAGCGCGTCAAGCCGGGGCGGGTAGCGCGCGCGGCGGCAGTTGGCGGCCGTTGGCGGCCGTTGGGGCGCCTGCCGCCCTCGTGAGGTGCCGCGAGCCGGGGAAGAAGCAGCAGAAAAAAAGCGGTTAGAACACGAGAAGTTCTTTGGTGACAGTCGTCGGGAGCGCGCTTAGCATCGCCGTCGGCGGCGGAGTCGGGTCGCAAGGTGGAGCGCGGTGGTGAGGCGAAGCCTTCCCGAAGGCAGCGCGTGTGCGCGGCGGGGCTCCCGGCGCAGAGCGCCGCGCTCTGTGCTCGGAGGAGCTGTCTGAGCGTGTATTTATTGCAGTTCAGACCGCAAGCCGTTCCCTGCGGCTATCTTCTCACCGAGCGCTGAGGCTATAAAACGTAGCCTAAGTAATAGCAGTCGAAACAATTCTGAAGCCTGGAAAGCGCAGTGCGCAGGGTAGGTGGTGCCGTCTTGGTGAGGTCTACCAGCGTAAACCCGGCTTGTGACTCACGCGTGTTATATCTAATCTGGGTCTGGAGATTAAACTTCGCAAAACAAACACTTTGTAGCTCTGGTTATAGCTTTTCAGAGCATGCTTTGCCTGGAGGGTAAACAACTTTTCAATACAAGTTTGAATTATTGTGTGTTTATTTATTTATTTAATTGAAGATTACTATTTGAGCAATGGCACTCTTAAACAACTTCTAAAACATTCATGCGGTGGCTCTGTTACGTGGAAGTGACAAGAGCACTCTGGTAGTCACTCGTGGTCAGGTGGGAAAAATAACGGTTAGGAAGTTGTTTTCTGGTGTTTTCTGTATTACAGTTATGTTTGAAGCTGTCATATTAACAGTAGGTAATAAATGGGAGTGTGAGCAGCTTGCGAGTGAGCAGATCTCCAGGATCCGCCACCAGGAGCTGCATGGTGGCGTGATCAGGGAGACTGCTCCTACAACCGGACTGCTTGCCCTGAGGCAGGGGAAACTCTGTATTTCCTCCCTTAGAGTATAATAAAATGTCAGTACTGTTTAAGGATGATGTTTCTTGAATTAATGTAAAGAAAAATTGCTTTGGAAACATCTCTGTTGGTACCCTGTTTATGGGAAGTCTCACAGTTACATAAGCAGGAGGGATTGGGGAAGAGTATGTGGTAAAACTGAAGTTCTGACCTTGAAATATTTAACATTATAAAGCTAACTGCCATTTAACATGGTCTATTTTTTTTGGATATAAAAATGTTTCCTTATTTTGCTTGAGGCTTACCTAACAGAGTTGATACTGTAATTTTCTAGTTTGTGTTCTTACTGCAGTTTGTATAGTGCCTTGTTGGTCAACTGATATTAAATATTTTTATAGTAATGTTCAGAATCTTAAAAAGAAGTTTGATCACTTTTGAGCACGTTACAGTGGGAAGTACAAGCTGCTTTGACACTAACTTGAAGCTGAGTACATATGCAAACTTAAATTTTGGTTCTAATGTCCTGCATCAGGTTACTGTTATTGTTTGATTGTATGTTAAGTGTTGAACATGACTTAAGGAAGTTCAGTGAGAGACCTGTAAAATATATTTCCTCATACTTGGTATGTATTACTACTTAAAATATGTGAATGCTGTTTTTTTTTTTTTTTTTCTTCTTCTCTCTCTGTTTCCCCTGCTGCTGATTTTCTTGCTGTATCCATAAATAATGCTCTATTGAGGTATAGGTATTGTTTTCTGGAGTAGCTAGAGTTCCAGAAAGGCCTTTGAATGTGTTTCCCTCGCAAAACCAAGCACATCTGGCTGCTAGATTCATAGATGCTGGAATTAATACATTCTCAGTACTGTCTAAAAGTAGAATATATAAAATGATAATGTATCTTTCCTGAAGAGGAGAGAATGTGAAGGAGGCTAAAGCAAATGTAGATAGCTCCTTCTGCCCTTTGCATATGAGTGTCCTTTTCTCATTAGTTTTTTTTTCATATTTTTTAATATTTAAATAGGTTTGTGAGCAGAGGGTAGCCATGTCTACTCCCTTTGCTGTTGCAGTCCATCCATAATGCAGTGGATGTATGGGAGAAAATTAAGCTTTCAGTAATTATGCCTTGGCACCAAGAAGAAATTACACTTGTCATTAACTGTCCATTACTGCAGCTGACTTTGTTATTGGTCTGGCTGCATCTGCCTCAAATGGATGAATGAAATGCAGGGCTTTTGCATGTTTTAAGACAGCCTTTTAAGATATCATTTTGTACTGTAATGTTTTCCAAGAGTAAATAGAGAGGAAAATACAGCATGGAGGCTAGTACAGTGCTTCAAGGAGTCTACAGAAGGCAGACTGTTAACCAGCTTCTTGACCTCTGCATCTGCTGAGAATTTAAGTTTTTATTTATTCAAGTTTTAAAGAAATAGCCTTAGGCATCCAATCTTAGTGCAAGTTATTTTCAGAGATTAAAATCTTAATTGTAGAGGACTATGCTGTTACTATTCTCTAAAATATAAGAAATGCATAAAAAATTGTCCAGGAGACCTCTGAGATTTTTCTAGCATTCAGAAAGAGACAAAAAAAAATCCTGTACTAAGTTGCCAAAACTTAGGAGGACAATTTATAAATACATAGCACAAGAAATGTTAAATGTTAAATGATTTATTCTTGTAGGTTATAATGTTTTCATTATATTTAACAGTATTGGTAATTTTGCAAATACTTTTAGTTTGTAGTTTGACTTAGTGTAAATTCAAGTCCGGCAATATTTATTAGCATTCCAATATGATTTGATGAATGATTCTCTTTGACTCTAATTTGCGTTTTGATATATGACAGTGTTTTGCTAATACAGTTTGTATGGCTCATTTTGAAAACTTCTTTTGAGGTCTCAGTCTTCTATAATTTGATGATACCTTGATTTAATGGCAAGTAGAAAACTTTTGAAGCTGGTTTTATATAGTCGACTTTGACTTATCAGTGCAGAAGTCATGGTGAGGTATGAGGTACATGTGCACAGCGTATGATGTTTAAATGGACAGATGCTTTATTTGCAGCAGGTGAAGTTTGTAAAAGTGAGACAGTTAATTCGTTCTGTGCTTTGCCGTTTCTTCACGGAGAGCACGCGTGCGTGAAGCTGCCGCTCGCTGGGGAGCATCATGCGCCCCTGCCGATGCCTGTCCTGCATGGGTAGTGGTGCTGCAAGCAGTGCCCGTGGCAGCGCTGGGCCTGGAGCAGCCCTGCTGTCTCCTGCCCCTGGAGCAGCGAGACAGCAGCTGGTGAGTTGCAGTAAAGGCTGTTTAAAGCTTGTCTTCTTATTTGTAATTTCTCTTAGAATAGGTATTTGTTGTGCAGCTGGGTGAGGAGGGGTTTTCTGCCAGCTGTGTCTTCAGCAGGGACCTTATGAAACTTTATTTTTGTAAGGGCCGGCTGAAGCTGTGGGAGGAGGTGGGGATGGCTTCACATACCTGAGCCAGTGATGAGCACTGGTTGTTTATTTTCTACAGGTTTATAGACAAAGAGTAACCAGTGCATAAATAGTGGTGATGATACTCAGAGTTACTTGCATGTCTTTCTTCTTTGTCATTCTTTTTTTGTTAACAAGAAGATACGTGTGTGTGTGTGTGTGTGTGTGTGTGCATGAATATATGTGTTTAGGAAAGTTAGGACCTGCATCATAGCTGTTTAGACAGCAACAACAAGATTTGCAAATCTTGTTGCCTGTTTTATTTGGGCTTGTTCAGATATTGCCTTTTATATATAGTGAATATTCAGCACGGGTTTGTGCAGCTAAATTATTTGAGGTAGGGAGGGCAGTATCATCTCTTACCTTTAGTGAACCTCATCAAAAGATCCCTATCCCAAAAAGTAACTTTCTTGCTTTAGCTTTTTTTTTTTTTTTTTGTCTTTGGAATAGGACAAAAAAATCTGGGTGCAATACCAAGTGTTTACTTGTGTTTTTTCCTTCCACTTTCTTCTTGCTTTTCTGAATTCTTTCTAGGATAAGCTTAATATTGTGAAGGTACTGAAACAAGTCTGCAGCTGTTACTTCCTTGCAGTTTGGCACCTGAAGAGTGAGACAAGTTTTAAGACTTGCTGGATGCAGCTGTTTCCTTTTTTTAAGGAGGGGTTGCAGAGTGATTATGCTTGATACAGTGTGAGTGTGTACATGGTTTCTGATAACTCTTTAAAGAGTGGAAATAGGACAAATCACTATGTTTTCTTAAGAAGTGAGCATGGTCTGAGTGTGTTACTGAATTTCTCTAAAGAGTTTCTACATACAGAAATACATACATGCATACCTCTTCCCACCTTCATGCACGGTACCTCGTGTAGCCACCCTCATTAGGACATGCTTAACACCTTGAGGCTGTGATCTTGGGTGTCTGCTTTCTGAGTTATCTGATCTATCTCCTGATGGGATAAATAGTTCGCATTCTTTTGGAGCTGACTGCTGCATTGTTAATGGAATTATCATAACTTACTTTCTTGGGGGTCATGATTTTAGTGTTCCATATGCAGTAGTTGCCTGCAATAGAATCTTAAGTTTGTGCAGTAAGGAATTGCCAGGTTCTGATGTTTGTGATTTTAAAAAATTCAGACTGATTTTTGTATATGATGCTTTGAGTTTATGCAAGTTCTTCCTGAAATGCTAAAATATAATATTTAATTTTTTATTTTTATTTATTTATTTATTTATTTTTACTGCTCTTCTGTTTGTTCAGAGACAGCATCTTCCTTTGGGGACAAAAAGGCTGTCTCGATGTCTTGTGTCCAGACTAGTCTTAAAATACTTCTTCACTTTTGTTAGAACAACATTATATGCAGCTTCAGTATGGACAATGTTTTCAAATTGATAGTTTTCCTCCGTGTATGATGTACTTTGTGTGCTGTTCCCCACTGATATGTTGTAATCTAAAAGCAAGTGAGACATTGCATTGGAGGTAGATATTCTAATTAAATCATTTCTTATAGGCCTTCAGCTACACAAATCAGGTGAAATTTTATCTAAGATAACAAGGCAATCTTGTCTTCGGGCAAAAGAGATGAATTTCTCTAGAGGAAGTTTAAGTTCTCTTTCTTCTCTAGGTAATATGATATCCCTTTTTAGCTCAGGATTAAGCCTTGAGCCTGTCATTATCTCTAGCATACATTAGTTCAGGGAGTATCTGAAGTTTATAAAACATGCAAGAGAGTAGCACTGTTTTGATGAGGTACATGAATGAAGTGTGTACCATTATTTATGTAATGTTTGGAGTCTATCATGGATTGACACAAGAAAGTTCAGGGCAATGAGTGCAGTCCTAAGAAGAGCTTTTTAAAAGAATTTAAAAAGAAGAGTTTGTTAAAGTGAATTTTGTATGTGGAGGAATGTGAAAGGGCGTCAGAGCTTTTAAGTTTGGTGAAATATGTCAGTGACGCTGTCATATATTAAAGGTTCAGAGATTAAAAGCGCCGTTAGCACACTTGCTGGCACTTCTGATATTAAATCTTTTGTATACAATGTACTGGAGTGTTTGAAAGAGGCAGGCAGTTTTCTGTAAAGCCCAGAGATATGTATAGGCTTTAATCATGAAATGAACAGCATAATAATAACCTGCTAAATATTATCTGTGTGTTGTGAGTAATATTTTTCCTGGCTTGTTGTAGGAAAAATGCTACCTGGATGAATGGCTGAATTTTCTCCACTTTAAACCCTGTGCAGCAGAGCTGGGGGAATGGCCGCGGCTGCAGTCTTGGCACCACCAGTTGCACAGCTGGTGAATAGGTGAGGAAAGCTGCCCTGTTACACCCGTTCTCATGCTGCTTTGTAGAAGCAGACAGTCATTCCAGAGATTGGGGATGGGGTGATGTTCTCTGATGCTTTGGGATTTTCAGCCTCTCTCTCTCTCTCTTTTTTTTTTTTTTTTTTTTTTTTTTTTTTTGGAGGAGTGTGGCAGATTCTACTGTGGAGTGTTTGTGGCTGTCCAGCCTTTGAGCTGCTTAGCAGTGGCTTGTCTCTTGTGACCTATTAACACTTTGCTATCTGCAGAAATGTCTAGTGACATTTAACAGCACTTATGAGCATCTGTGCAAATATTTGTGACAACGTCTGTGTGGAAGATGATTCCGCTCTCTTTTGGAAGGGTATTGGTGAAGGATTGTTTCTTCCCTAAAGAAGGGGGAAGAGCTGTAACTATCAGTAGCCCAGGTGAGCCCTGGCTGTCCAGGGGCGTGTGGGTGTGCCTGGAATGCAGCTGGGAAGTGAAGGCTGCAATTGGCCTTGTGTTTTCCTCCCCTCAGAAACATCCTGTGCAAGGGTAGGTATCAGGAAATTCCTTGAGGGTTAATTTAGTTGTGTAAATGATGCAAAGGAGCATACACCACAGTGTGTTACAGGATGAGATAGGTGTGGTGAGGCAAGTTTTGCCTTTGGTAATAAGTGCTGGTTGCTAGTCCTGGCTACCAGGGTACTGTTTGGGATCTTGGGAGAGAGGCATGAGGTGCCTCAAACACGGCAGGAAGATGGTGGCAGAAGTAGGTTGCTGCTGTCTTTGAGTACAGCCAGGGAGAGGCAGGTGTCTCTTGCTTCAGAGCAAGCTAACTCTCATGAGACTAATTGTATGCGAAGAGAGTCCAAGACTGTTCTTGGTGTCCCCAATTAAAAAATAAATGCCATGCTCTGTATTTACTGCTAATGGATTTTTGCACCAAATAAAAGGTGGTTGTGTTATAGTCTTTGGTTACTCTGATGGATTAATAATCAAAGTTGTCTGACAGGTTGTCAAATCCCTTTTTTTGCCCTCCCTCCTTTGCTTGTCTTTCTGCCCCTAGCACCCTTGCGTACACACACTCTATGCTTTTGGGGCATGTAAAACTGTTGGTATTGCTTGTTTTCTGTAAAAGGCAAGTACAGAAAAGCTCTATAGGGATCCTGAGCATCCCATTCTATACTAGCCTCTGGACATCTCTTATTATGTTTGCAGTAGCAATCTCTCTTCTCCCTTAACCTGTTTTGTTTGCACTGTGCTAAAGGTATGCCTGGTGCCTCACAGAATAAATAGTTAGAAAGTTTTCTTGTGCTGAAGGGAGGCTCAGCTGAAGGAAGAGAAGATGAATCTGGTCGTATAGAGAATTTGATGCAGAGATTCACCACATAGCCAGTGCTCATCATATGGGTCTTTCTGTGTTCAATCATTTAGTTGGGTTCTTTCACGGCAGAAATCTGAGTTTGATTTGACCTAATTCAGGCTGAATAATAATGATGAATGTTTTTAGAAGTAGTGCTCCAGGCAAAAATAGAAAAGTGCAAATTAACACAGAGGTATAAGAGGGATGAATTTTCCAAAATGTTTAAACAATTTGTCAAAGTCTTATGCTACTGTACATATGTATTTGCAAGTGTAGTCTGACAACAGTCTTATATTTCTATCTAAAGTAAATGCTTTGAGTAATATTTTGAATTTATTTGAATATAACATTAAAAATACCCTTTCATGTGGGAAGAGTGGCATTTTAAGAATATTTAAAGCTGTTAATGAACTGTTTTCCAGCTGCCTGGCTGAACTGCTGACTTCACACATACCGTTTCCTTTTTTATTTTTTTTCAGGTTTTTACAACCCCATATCTTCAAACTTTTCAAGCAGGATTGGTCGGGGGGCGGAGCTGTTTTTATTTTTCCACTGGTAGCCTTAGAGCAGCCCTAAATTTTTTTTTTTTTTTTTTTTTTTAATTACTGACATTAGGTATCAATGAATCTACTTGACATGAGGTATTTCTGTTATTAGTTGATACTGCCTATGTTATTTTACTGAGACATTTATTTTATGCCATTCCCATAGAAGTATTAATTTCTAGTTTCAGGTAGTTTTTGGTCAAGTCTTTGATCTAAATTCAGTTAACTTTTTTTTGTTTGTTTGTTTTGTTAATACATAATGCTTTGTTCTGTTGTTCTGTACAAAATTGGATTGTGGTTTTGAACTTTTGAAGTCTATGACTTACTGTAATTACAGTTGCTCATATTCTGAAGCAGGTTGTATACTTACCTGTAAAGGGCAGAATATTTTCAGATGGTATTTTACTACTGACAGCTTAGAAGTTTATGTTAATTACTTGATAAATATGGAGTTGTGCGCTGTCAACGTGCTTCTAAAACTTTGCAAGTGCAGAAAATTTCACCTAGATGTTAGTGCAAATGCCACTACAAAATATATTTTTTTGAAGTCACTAATGACCTACTCACTTTCCCTAATGCCTCTTTAGAAATAATTGGACTTTGTGGCTATAGTAATACATATAGCTACCTAATACTTGCTCCTCCTGAAAGTCAGTAAATTTGAAAAAAGCCTAGGTCTCCTAGCTCTATTTTTATCAATTAAGAGAGAAGGTGTTCTCATCTATCGATGCATTAGAAAGTCTGTCATATGAAGTACAGAAGTTTGGCTTCCTTTTTTTGAAAGACTCTTACTCTTTTTACAAAGAAGATAAACTAAAAGGAAATCTAATTTAGACTAAATATAGACAACTGATAGTGTACTTGGGCGTATAAGTGAAAGCAAACCTAATCTTTACTATTGTTTTGAAAGTATATAATGATAAATTATGCTGATTTTTACCACTGCAAAGGTTGTGTTACACTTTATTATCTTACGATATGTTTGTGCAAGTGCTTTTCTTTTTTAATCTTCAAAGTCTTTTCTGTAATGGTGAGGGAATATGTTCTGAAAAGTGCTCACTGGTTATCACTACTATAGAAATTAAGGAGGTATGTGCTGTTGCGCCTTAAAGTAGACTCAATGAGTCTGTGCACTAAAATATGCATTGGGTAACTAGCCTGGAAGTAGCTTTTAAGGGGACTTGGAAACATTTAAAATTACAGAAATATTATTTTAAGTCTCCTTTTGTGTGTGTGTGTGTGTTTTTTTTTTTTGTTGTTGTTGTTGTTTTTTTTCCAGGCTCCTACGGTCTTGTGAAAATGGTGTGAAACAGTGAACAGTGGTTTTATTTAAAAGATAAGAGATCAGTAGGTAATTTAAAAAAAAAAAAAGTATTCCATATTAAAAGTATTCCATATTAATGAAGAGCAGCTTTGAAGTAATGCAACACTAAAAAAGTCACGTTTATTTTGGAAACTATTCACGTGTTGTGGTGTGTATATGTATACCTAGATGTTGAAGTCAGAATCATGGCTCTTGCACTGTACGTTAGGCCACAGAGGAGAGCACGATGGTCCTTGCTGTGGAGCAGATGAAGAGGAGGAATGGTAACGGCCATAAGAACTTGGCAACACTGCCCGGTAGTTTCAGCTGGTAACTCCATGTTTCTGAAACTAAGAGCACTTCAGTGCTGGAGGTAAAAGCCAAGTGTAGGTCAGGTGTAAGTGAAAGATCAGGAGGGCATACTGGTCTGTTTATATTGTGCCTTTTCTTTGGCTCAACTGGTTTGGCTTTTATGTATAATTCTTTTGCCCCTTGCGTATGGGTGTTTGATCTAGAAGCATCTGGAGAAGAAAAAGAGTGAGGGGAAAGTATAACTCCCTGTTCAGATACAGTCTCAAACATGAATTAGAAGATTGATAGATATCCTAGAATTAAGAAGACAGATATTTCAGAGCAGGTTTCTTACTAGTTTGCTACTGAGTGCTGGATGTCTTATAGCTTTCTATCTGTCTTTATAGAAGAAGAACATTGGCCCTTGCCCAGTTGCAACTGCCCATGGGTACCTGTCCCTTCCTCCCCCAAGGACCCCCCAGCTGAGCTCTGATTTATTCCATTTATACCAGTGACAGGTTTAAAAGTTGACTGCCTCTAACATTGGTTTCTTGTCTTGTCTACAAGTCATTAACCCAAGTGCAGGGTACTAAGCCACACTATACTTGGTGCTTAAGCTTCTTTTAAATATTATATCTCCATAATGCTGTGCCATACGTTTTTATGAGCAGGTTTGCTCTCAAGATAATCTTGCTCTGGGAAGCTCTAAATACGTTGTTGTTTTTTTTTTTTTTTTTTTTTTCAGAACACTTATCTGGTTAGTTTGGTTGAGTGACTCGCTTGGAGTGAGAAGGATAATGGAGACGTGAAAATCATTCTGTGTTTTTGTTTAATGCACATTTTCTGTAAAATGTTAGCTTCTTTGAAATGCAGGAACACATTTCCAAAATTAGAAGAGCAATGCCAGACAGGAAGCATGTTTTCCATCCTGTTTTCTGATACCTAGTATTATGTGGTAGCAACTTGGGAGAGGATGGTTTGAGCTTGTGCAGTAGGAGGTGGCTAGCAGAAGTGATTTAGGGCTACACAATTAAAAATCTTAGTAAAGAATTAAAGGTAGATAAAGTCTTTCCATCTGATTTTAATACAAGTATCTAGTGTAGGAAAAGCTAAGCAAAGAAGGAATAAAACAGAATTTCAGGATAACATGAAACCTTGATATAAATACTCTTATAAGGATTCTGCATGGCTCTTTTAATTAGAAATATTCTAATCATGAATATAATGGATTCTATTAATAGATTTTTTCCCTCAGCTTTTTAAATCCTGAAGTTTACCACAAACTGTTTCTCGGAATCTGTGTTCCCGCATATTCCCTGGATGGATGCTTTTTGGCTGTTTTTGTTTGCTTTGTTTTGCATGTGACCAGCAAGTATTGCTCCTAGTTTGGCTTTTGTACCTTTGCTTTACATTCTGTTCCTTTGCACTTCCGAACTCCATTGCCTTCAGCCTGGCCATTGCGCTTCTGTCTTTGTATGTTGTTGGCCTGATTTTGTTGCATTTCTTTTTTCTCTTCATTTCTAAAAGCTGCTAGATTATGGTCTTAACCCAAACTTTCTGTTCCCTTGCTCTGTTTTCTTGCAGAGTTGCATGTACAAAAATGCTTTGAGCTCTGTGCTTTCTCTGTATGCTTTCCCCAAAGCTCCTGGAGGTTTCTCTTCCATATTTACTGGTTGTCCTTTTTTTTTCTGTTCGTGAGAGGGTGGGCTCTGACTCGCGTCAGACTGGTGGTGTTGAGAGCAACATGAAAGGACTTGTGTTGGTTAGCAAAGGACGTAACTGCCTTGCTCACAGTTTGCTGCTTAATTACAAGTGGTAATCGAGAGCTGTTTCTAGGTCTGCCCCTGCAAAAGAAGCTGCACTTCATTTCAGACTGACCCAGCTGTGTTTCGGAGGAAACTGGCTTTCACTGTGTTATTTTTCAGTAACGTATATATAAGAGGCTCAGAAATACCCTTCTTCTGTAACAGATAGCACTGTCTATAAGTTAGTTTAATAGTGACTCTGAATTGACTGCAGTAGGTGCAAGTGTGTTTTCGGTAGCACCTCTTCTAAACAGAAGTATATTGTATTCGTGCTGTAGAATTTGCCCTATTTTAAACAGCATTCTCAGACTTTTCAATTGTCTTATATTTTTAACGGGCTTGTGGGCATGCTGTAAAATAGCCTATGTGGTACAACACAAGCTAATGAAATGCTGGAATCCTTTTTATGTTCTGACAGACGTTCCAGTTGTGCTAAACTTGATGACTATCACTGCAGGGTTGGAATCTTTATGACTGCACCAAGTGCAATCTGGTACTTGGAACAAAAAGATAAAAACCATGCGCTGTTTTAAAGTAATCTGTAAAAACAGCTACTTTGACTCGGCATCACCTTTCACAATTTATTACTTGGAGAGGAAAAGCTTTGAATTTTTGGGGGAGTCTACAAAGTATCAAGTATTTCAAATTTATTTCATGGCTTAAAAGGATTTCTGTTCTTAATCCTGCTGATCACTTATGTGAATGCTATTGTGTAGCAAAAACTGCTTCCTTTATGTTAGTATTCAGTTTTATTTATAACCGCTTTCAAGCCTCAGTCTTTTGAGTTTGTGTAATAACTGTGCAGCATGTTCACACACAGTCCTCACACTAAAAGATTTTTTCATTGGTTGGTATTTTCAAAACCATATTTAATTTTAGCCATGGGACTTTCACTGTATGAGTGGTTTTCATTATGCAATCCATTATTATAGTGTACAGGTTGATCTAAATTTTGCAGAAATGTCCCAGTTGAAGAAAAAAACTCTTTTGTACTGCAGTTCTTTTGTTATATGCTGTATGTGTGTGTAACTTTTTTTTTTTTTTTTTTTTTTTTTTTTGAATGTGCTTATAAGATTAAAGAGATTCCAAATCAATTCCTTGCTTTTCAGCTACTGTTCCTTTTGTGTAACGTTGTCAAGTGTGGCTTCTAAAAATGTTGCTTCTCACCAAACCTAATTTTGGAAAAATGTGCACGTATTTTAAGTTAAGAAAATCTTGAACTTTTGATTGATTGATATTAACTTTAACCTCATGGGAATTCCTTGAAAGGAATTGGTCAAAAATAATACTTCAGAACTTTTAATATTTTTTTTCACCCTTTATCACTTTAGTAGACTGAAAATGGCAGTAAACCAGATGATTTTGTTACTTCCAGGCTTAATAGTTTCAAGTGAGTTTGATTTGAGCTGAACAATTTGAGGAAAAAAAAAAAAGTCAATTTGAAAAATTAGATGCTGGAGTGGAAAAACACAGAAGCAAGAGGGAGCAAAAAAGTTACATTTGGTGTTTTATAGTGGTTTAGCTAAGTTGGTACTTGTGGTTTATAAAACCTACCAGCATGTGGATCACTGCTTCTGTGTGAAGTCAATGTACCCCTAACAGATTCTCCTCACTGTCTTACGAGCTGCAATGGCAAGTAGTCTAAGTGAACAGACACACCTCAGTGTAGGTTTCTTACATGAGTGCTGCTGATCCCCCTTCTGCTATAGTTCCAAAATCCATCGGGCTTCATCCAGAGGTGTTTGCGGTGATGATTGTTAAACTGTGTGTGTGTGTGTGTGTGTGTGTGATAGAAGAGTGTCTGACATTTTTCTGTAATACGCTTTTTGTTTGAGGGGAGGGCGGGGAGGAGGAGAATAAAGTATGTTTTGTATCTTTCTGTGTAGTAGTAACCCACTGAAAATGCAAAACATTAAACAATAAACAGTCTAAAACAATGAAATAAAATTTTGATTTCTTTGTACCCTTTCTGCGTGGATATACCCATTGTTTACACAGTGTTCCTCTACAAATAGCTTGTTAAACCTTTCCTGTGTTAAACCTGCAAGATAATTATAGTCTATACAAAAAAATCCTCGTTTCCAAAAAAAATCCCACACCCCAAATCACAGCAGCCCTCCCCTAACATGTTGTATTACTACTCCACAGGAAACTGTTGTGCTGAAAGGAAGAATTAACTGGTCTTTCAACTTCAGCCTTTTTATTGTGAGGGAAGATCACAGAAGTGTTACCATGGGGAAAACAGCAGCTAAAGGTAAGGCCTGCTAGCCTTTATCCAAGAGGAAAGAAAATAGGGAAACTATTAACTCTTTTTTGAAAGTGGTGGGATATTACTTAATAATTACTGTTAGACTGAAGAAGGGAAATTATGATATGATTTGAACACAAATAACTTCATACTTTGCATCATTTAAGAGCAACTGCTAACTTAAGCTTATCTTGGACGTGTTCTGTAGAATTCAGTGAAAGCAGCTTTGTCCTCTGATGGTCTTCATACCACTGTCCTATCTAAAAATTGAGAGTGTGTCTAGATGTGATATTAAATAACAAGTAGTCATTTATTCTGTAACTACTGCTTAATTTAGCAGAAGGGTAACTGGTTATACCAGGAATTAAATTTTACCAAAACAAGTAACATCACCAGCTATGTTTCACAATTTCTTGAAAGTAAAATTAACTTTTTTAAATACATTCATTTACAAATACACAGTGTACTATGAAGGTTTGATTTCTGCTGTATCATCTCTAGAGAATTTAATCATGAATTAACTTAAATATGAAAATAAAGAATGAAGCTTAAGCAGTAACAAGTGTGTTTGGGTTAGTGGAACAAAGAGAATGTAATAAGAGAAAGTCCTGCTGTCCGAAGCTGGGCTGCTGTTGCTTTTCAAAGCTTTCAAATGAGTAGCTGTCCCCCATAAAACATTGCTAACACTTTTGTGTAACACTCTTGAGCTTTCTTCCACCTTCAGCCCAAGTTGCTTTATGTGCTTGTGTGCTTCCTTGGTAAATAATTGTCTCTTGCTATAATAATAGCCGTGGCCATCCATGTAATTGTTGCACCAGGAGTTTATGGAGGAAGCCTACCCCCTTCTGTTGTGGATTTTCTGCATGGCTGTTGTCTAAATATACTAAAAGAGACACTCTGTTCCTGGCAGATAAGATAAGATAAACCCCTTGGGAAAGCACGAAAAGAAGTCTCAGATTCACTCAGTCTTGAGATCTTTAGCTTTGTGCATTGAGGTTTGGTGAAGGGCAGCTAAAAGGTGCTCACAGCCCTGTCTATTAGGGAGTTAAGGCCCCTTCTTGGGCTGTGATAGGTCTTAAGAGTCTTGGACTCATCTTTGTATAGGAATATTGGCACATCTTAGTAATTCGCCTTTGGATGAAATTTACTGTATGGTGCGGGAAGATCAAATGCTTTTATCACCCAAAGGTGTTTAACATCTGTTGCAAAGACGCAACAAATTTCTTTGAGGAAAAGGGTCTCCTGGCCGTGTTTTGAGCACAAGCTAGTCTATCTGAAGTATCCTAAGAAATAGCTGTACAAATTCTGAAAAAGTGACTGCCAGCTTGTTTTTCTTCCACAGTGAGCAGCAAGACAATATGCAAGTCTAAGGCAAAAAACATACGTCTGCTCTTGTAGCACACTCCTCTTTTTGCCTGGTACAAACAAGTATGGTCTAAGGAGATTCTTGCCAGCATGCAGACAAAGCTGTTGTCCTGATGGTTGAAAGCGTAACTCTTCCCAGAGGGAAGATTTTGCTTCTTTTTTAGGATCTTAGGCAAGAAACTGGTATTCAATATGGCAGTATTTAACAGGAAATGTAAATTGGTCACCAGCATTATCTTTTACTAAACTTTATGTTCTAAAGGTGCCTTTTCTGCTTGTAGTTCTCTTTGTCTCATTCACAAGCCGGTAGAGATAGCTTTGTCTAGTTTCTTCCTTGTCTCTGCTTTCTTGGGTGATAGATGTGGTTAGTCTTGCCTGTCTTCTGCCGGGTAATCTTATCACCAGAAGAATTCTGTGGTTACAGATAGGGTAGAGTGCTGTAAACAAAGTGAGCTTTGAGTCAGTAAGCAGAAAACATCATGCTAAATAATCAATTCTCATCTTGTTTTGTATCTGCTGCATTAGTTTATAAAGTGTTCTGTTGAAAACTTTTATTTGGTGAACATAAATTAGCATACTGCTTTCATAAATTAATATATCCTATACTCTGATATTGCTACTTAGAAGAAACTGTTTCATGTGGTTTAAAATTACATATATAGGGTCTAAATGCCTATGTGTATTAATATGTATATATATTTCATATATCAACATTGTAGAACAATATTTCATGTTTTTTTGTGTGTGTGTGGTTTAAGAGCTGAGTAGTGTGTAATTAAGTCCAAAACAAAAGCATTTCATTTTTGTTGTTTTGATAAAACTACTTTAAAAACATTGTGTATTCTATGAAAGTAAACTCAGATTTGTCTCTTAAAAAATGGACTTTCTGAGCAGAAGACAAATAATGGATTCAACTGATTTGTTTTTTGTCACGATGAACTCAAATACTTTGGAACTAATAGGTCTCTTCTATCTCTTACTTAGAAATAAAGTTCCCATTTTCAAGTCAATCTTTCAGCTTTTAAAGGAATCGATCCCTGAACATAGCTAGCTATAGGAGTTGAAAAGAAGATATTCTTTGTACCTGCAGAAGAATTGCCCTCTTTCATAACCTCATGTAAAGTTGCACAGAACTGTATATGCTTACATAGAGATCTCCCTCAGCCCAGTGATTGATATAATACTCTTCCAATTCTTAATCTTATTTTCAGTAATCTTTTGAAATGAAATGTATTAGAATTTGAGCTATCAGGATTGCAAACATAGATGGGCAATTTTTTTTAAATGTATTTCTTTATAAAATTATATTTTAATAAAATCTTGCGGTTTTAATTTTTTTTATTTTAAAAATAATCCTTACATTTTTATCCACCCTTTTCCAGTTACATCACTTCAGACAGATCATAAATCTGTGTAGACTGTGCAGACTTCTTTTCTGAGTGGTGGGAGGTGGTAGTGGATATAGAGTGTCTCACTTGAAGACAGATAAGTAATTTTTACTGTTAATAGTTTTTTTTTTTTTTTTTTTTTATCTACTTAGATAAAATACTCAACTTTGTAACAGCCTTCCAACCTTGAAGGCTGGAATGCATAAAGGCAAGGGGAGCCTTTGAGGGGAAGGGAAAAAAAAAAATCTTGCTTTTATTCAAACACATTTTTGGACACTTTAGCATGTGCTGGGTGAGTTTTGTTCAAAGATCTTAAGGTACACATTTCTGGCTGTCAAGAGCAACTGATAGTGATGGGGCTTCACGTTTATTATAAATGAAGGTGTCTTCACTAGGAACAGGAGAGATATTTAAACTACTACTGAAGAATCCATTTCCTTTCATTGATGTCTTCATCTCTTGTTCTCACAATTTCTTTGCTGTTTGGTTATAGAAGAAATGTGTGCCTGCAAGTGTCTCATTTCAGCATTTAGGTTTGCTGCAGTATTTCTAAGATACGCATTAACCTCACTGTGATATAGGAACTAGATGGGGTGGTGATGGTCAGCAAAAAACCATCTGGTGTGCAGGCTGTGGTCTTTCAGATTCTTTCATTTGGCCTTGATTTTTCTGATCATGAAAGGCTGTCATCTCGTTTGAGATCTTACACTGGTGGAAAGATGTTCTTTCATGTCTCCTTTCCTTCTCAAAGGAAGGAGTCACTCTTTCACCCTCACAGGAAAAAGGTTTTTCCTTCAGTTCAGATGGCATTTCCTGTGCTTCAGTTTGTGCCCACTGCCTTTCATCCTATTGCTGGGCACCACTGAGAAGAGTCTGTCCCCACTGTCTTTACATCGTCCCATCAGATATTTATATGTATCGATCAGATCCTTCCTGAGCCTTTTCTTCTCCAGGCTAAACAATCCCAACTCTCACAGGCTTTTCTTTTTTTCTCTTTATATGAGAGATGCTCCAATCTCATCATAATCTTTGTGGCCTTTTGTTAGACTCATTCCAGTAGTTCCATATATCTTTTACATTGCAGAGCCCAGAGTAACACTTGCGTGTCCTTTAACAAACCAGAGGCAGGCATCTGCATAATTGTTTTATGGGTAATCATGCTTAGTCTTTTTTATAGGAAAGTGGAAAAGGGCGGAAGAAGCAGCAGGGAAAATTTAGGTCAGGGCAGTAAGTATCCAACCACTGTGAGCTGATGGATCAGTGATTCATTGAGCTCTGTGTTCTTTTCAGGACAGTGCACTGTCAGGGATGACCAGAAGATTTTATTTCTAACAATGCCTGACCTCAGATTCCATAATTCTCTCTAGAGTCGCTATACTGCTACTTATTTGGCTTGCTGTTTTAAAAAATATTAAAAGAAGATCTTTTTTTTTCTGTATGCTTTAGCTAGATAGACTGCTCATGAAATGCCAAGTTTGTCATGCATGTGAATGTGTTAGCTATAATATCTTTGCTTAAAAAAAGTTAAAACTTGTTTAATATAGCTAAAACTAAAACTTTTATATAACTTTTTTCTTTAAAAAAAAAAAAAAGAAATCTGCTGAAATAAAATGGAATAAAAAGGAAGCAACATGGCCTTTCCTTGGGGAAAAAAAAATCATCAGAAGGCATTTACTTTCTCTTATCTTCAGGAACATGGTTTAGCAGTCATGGTGCTGAAGAGTTTGCAGCTGGACTCAATGATCTTGAAGGTCTTTTTCAACCATAATGATTCTGTAATTCTGTGATCTGTGTACAGATGCATGCGTGCGCGCGCGCGCACACACACACACACACACACACACACACAGAAAGGAGTCTATCATATTACATTTTCTGCCTGATTTTATTGTATATATGTGTGCATGCTTGAGAGAGAGATGCTGTATCTGTAATTTAGAATAAGAGACAG
The DNA here is from genome assembly GCA_013398735.1 of Nothocercus julius. Lineage (NCBI taxonomy): Eukaryota > Metazoa > Chordata > Aves > Tinamiformes > Tinamidae > Nothocercus > Nothocercus julius. Next base: position 4,744,762 of record VZSV01000020.1, on the reverse strand, counting down.
CCAGTGCCACCCGCCATTGAGTAAACTGTTAAAATCAGAGCAGGGTTACTTTTTATAGAGCTAATAAGTTGTTTTCTGCAATATGGAATACTCAAAAGCTCTGCTTTTTCATGCTTTGCTTTGCTATATTTTAAAAGAAGAAATAGTGCCATGAGTAAAATTATAATATAAATACCTTTCTGATTAGTCACTGAGATGAATTTGAAAAAGTCATTGGAACAACACACTTGGTATTTGAAAGCATTCTGTGTTTTACTGGACATCATTATGAGGTGAATCGTACATTGATTTTGTAATGGAATCTTGTCTTTTAGATTCAAAGAATATTAAAAAAGAGAAACATGGGAAGAATCAGCAGGCAAACAACCCATCTTTAAAAAATGGTAGGTATTGCAGCTGTCAGGTTATTAGTTAAGATATTGTTTTCTTAAAAAAAAGTATATATTTGGATTATACTTTCTCTCAAGGCTTTTTATTTCTTTTTTTCTTTTTTTCCCAACCTCCTTGGCTATTACTGATGGGTAGTTTAGTTTTTAACTTCTGTCTACCTCCATTAACGAAGCATGTCCTGCTACAACAAATGGTGCTTGAAATGGCTTGACTTCAGCCTGCTAGTTTTCCTAGCCTAAGGCAAATATTGGTTGTCTATATAATCCAAACGTTCTTTTTTTTAAGATGATTTATTAATTTGCCTGTTTTTCTGATCATATTCGACCTCTTTCTGTGCCTCTTCTGGCTTCTCTTTCTTGCATATATGTTGGATCCAGAGTAACGCTTTTCACTTTAATAATCTGAATGTTTACTATTGCTGACTGGATTAAATTGCCTGGGATTTTAATTTTTGCTTTAAGCAAGTTCTGTTTTCAACTCAACTGTGTATTTTTATTAAACTGAGGAAGCTGCACTTGTCAGAAATGATCCTGCTTCTTACCAGATTGAGACACCTACTTTCCGCAACAGGTACAATAGGGCATGTGCACTGGGAGTGCTGCCAGCTCTTCTGTTCAGCTTTAACATTATGCTTTAATGCATAAATGGGCACTCTGGGCATTGTGAGTTGCACTAAGAGGATGGCAGCTTCATTTGCTTTTTATGAGTTCGCGTTGATTGCTTGATAATGGAGCAGTAAGAAATACCACAAATCCTGTTGGCTGAAGTAGGAAATGTTTTTCTGAGTCCGTAGTTAATTCTTGATAAAATATCACCAGGTTACTTAAAATCTCACTTGCCTTCTGGTCCCATGCCCTTTCATTCCTAATAGGTGGCCTAGTACAGAGACTTTTCTTGGATACCAGAGGAGGAATGACTTTGTGCAGTATAATCATTGGAACGTGGAAGTAGTAACATGATTAATGGTTAGCTGAAGCAATGACATCACATACAAGTGTGATATTCTGTAATCACCAGCCGTAGTAGGCTTTCTGCTATTCCTTTGGTCAGACTCTTGCAGTTTCTTCTATTGTTCTTGAATATTGGCAGTGATTTCTGATATTCCTCCTTGTTACTTTGAGACATGAGAGGAAATGGTGGTGTGTCTTGTTTTCCATCTCTAGCAATGCCAAGTCAAACTGAAGTCAAATAGCATGTCTGTGTTTTAAAACAATGTCGTTTAATACAACATAAGCCTCCCACCCTCAACACTTTTCATATGTGAATAAGATAACAAAACTCGGAGTCACTCTAAAGCTTCCCTGCCTTTTTCTGTAGTAGAGCAGGGTCTTGAAAAGGCTTTGTGCAGAAATTGTGCTAGGCAGACAAGCCTCATTCCGTCATCTTTGTTCTTCCACTGAGGACTGTGCTGTTAGTGCACTGTCTGAGCACTGAATTTACGCATGAGATCTACCCTCAATTCTGTCAGGCATCCAGAGGAAGTGACTTGCTCAAGATCACATGCCATCTCTGATTATATATGAATGACGTGATAATTTTTGAAGTACTTTAAGTATTTAAGTACTTCAGGCTAACATCCACCAAATCTCAAGACTTTTTAGGATGATGTGTGGTAGGAGAAGTTGAAGAGGAGAGGAAACAGAGGTGTGAGAAGAAAAGAAAGAAAAATAAATAGACTAAAGTGGCTAGGGAAATACAGGAGGAGGAAATTTCTATTTGAATGATCGCAGCATACGAATGGAAGTATAATGGATGATATAAAATATTTTATACTTACTATATTTGCAAGAATACGTGAGCCAAAACTGAAGAGAAACTTTGTCATCTTTGAAAAAGATGGTGCAATGTAGACTAGAAAAGACACTGTTATGTGTCAGAAGTCTCTGGTCTATGCCAGGAAACGTAGGGATGAGATGAGATCTGCTTAAACAGCATTTAGGCTTTGGCGATACTGTATTAAACTAAATGAAATAAACCAGAATCTTAGCTGTTTAAAAGTGACAAAAATCACAGCTTAAATCTTTAATTAAAAAATATTTAAACTAAACTGAAGTGTTATGTACAGTAAAGGAAGATAGAGGTCCTTTGGCACATCCATGGAAGCAGACGGGATGCCTGCGAGTGCTGAAGCTACTGACTGATGTCACTGCAAGGCCCCTCTCTATCGCTTTGGAGAGGTTGCAGTACTTAGGGATGTTTCCCCATGAATAAAAAAGCCAAACAATACGCCAGGCTTCCGGAAGGAGAGTATCTGGGTAGCTGCAGGCTGCTGTGCCTAACCTCAGTCTGCTGGAAAACTGAGGCAACTCCTGGAAGCCATTGCCAAGGAAATAGAGGACAAGCCTATGCTTAGGAACAGCCAACATGGATTTACCAAGCGCAAGCCAGGCCTGACTGATCTGACTGCCTTCCTGGTAGGACAACCGATTCTGTGGACACAGAGCGAGCGGTGGGTGCGGGTGATCTCTGCTTACGCAAGGCCTTGGGCACGGTCTTTCCCAGTGCTTTTGCAGCCAAACTGGAGAGGTGTGATTTGGATAGATGGGTAGAAAATTGGCTCAATTGCCGAGCTCGAAGATTTTTGAGCAGCAGCAGGGAGTCCAGGCAGCAGCTGTTAGCCGTGGCATTTCTCAAGCTTGATGCTAGGGCTGATACTCATAGACGAGTATGAGAGGAAAGGGCACCCCACCAGCTAGTTTGTGCGTGATACCAGCGTGGGATGAACGGCTGAGGTGTTGGAGGGCAGTGTTGCTATTCAGAGGAACCTGGACATGCTAGAGACATGAGCCCATAGGAACCTGAGGAAATTCAAAGGCAAGTGCAGAGGCCTTGCACCTGTGGGAGGCCTAACCCCACGCAACAGTGCAGTGGGAAAGTGGCTGGCAGGACAGCGGGGTGGCGGAGCAGGCCCTGGGGGCTGCCGGGCGCCGAGCTGAGCGCGAGGCAGCAGGGCGCTCTTGTGGGCACGAGCGGCAACTGCAGAGCGGGCTCCCCGGCCGCCGCGCGGTCCGCTCCTCCCTTCTGCGCCTTGCGAGGCGGTGTTTGCAGCACTGTGGGCAGTGCTGGGCACCCAGCAAGCCCGCTGGCAGGCCAGCAGGAAAATGGAGGAGCTGGAGCATACGATGCATGAGGCGAGAGGCTGAGGAAACTGGTGTCGTCAGTCTTAAATGGAGGAAGCTGACGGGAGAGTGTCTTGCCATCTTCAGTTACCTGGCAGGTGTGTGTAGAGGAGACTCTTCTGAGAGGTGCTGTGGAAGGACAAGAAGCAACAACAAACAAATTGGAGCATGGGGAATTCCTATTTTTATAAGGAAAAAATTCTTCCCAGTGAGGGTGGTAAAACCCTGGAAAGGGGGTCTGGAGCAACTGTGCTATCTTTGTCCATAGAAACCCTCAAAAGCCATCAGGGCCTCAAGCAGCGTTGTCCTTGTTGGGCCTACTTTGAGCAGGGGGTTGTGCTGGAGACTTCCATGGGCCACTTTGGGTTTAAGTTACTTTGTGATTGGCAGAATTTGTCAGGAAGCAATGCAGTATTGGGGTAGTATGGGAAAGAACATCATGGGTCACTCACTGAGTTGCATGAGGCAACCATGTCATAAACATATATTCTCTATATTTAAACTAATCAGGCCATTCATCCGTACTGGCTGTGTTGGATCACTTTTTTTAACATCATTCTGGAATTGGTTACAAACTTTATTTTATTCTTTACAAAAATCTTAATTATGTTCATTTTTTCCTTCCTACATTTTCAGTATATGCTGATTTGTTCTTACCATATTATTTCAGCATAAAAATGCTTTTGCTCTCCAGTTTTCATTTTGCTCCTGAGTTCATAGAAAATGTTGTGCTTGGTGCACAACAGATTTTTCTAAAGCTATTTTATTCAGCCTACAGGTTTGAGTGGGAAGAGAAGTGCAAGTTAAATCATCGTGTGAGCTAATTTTCTTAAAGGCTTTCATTTCTCAGAACTTGTATGCTTTCTGGGGCTTTAGAATTAGAAATAAATAGAAATGTGCAGAAAACAATTGCCTCTCTACCTGTGCATGCTAGATACAGAGAAGCGTTTCTTGTGGAGTGAGTTTCATTTGATTATCTCCCAAGACATGCATGTTATGCATTACAAATGTATTTTCATATCCTTTATTTTAACACTGCAGTAATTAAATTATAATAAGGGCTATCTCTGAGAACTTGGCTTTAATTTACTGCAGCATGTCTTCACAGGTGGAGTAATTCTGCAGTAAACCTCTGGCTGTTGTTTGGTAAAAATGTGGTTTCAGTATCCAAGGTTTAAGGAAAGGAGCCAGTGTGGAGTTCTCCTTGGATTTGTGCACAGCTAGCTGCATGTGCTACTTTATGTATGTTGTGCTACTTTACTTCTTAAAAAAAGAACTTTTACAAAGCAAAACTTTGCTTCATCATATTTATATTTGCAGCCTTCTTGGCTGCAACCATCCTTGTCACACTCACCCTAAAGACAGTGCAGTCCCCCAAATTAGCCCTTTTTGAGATTTTGTTTTATTGTTTTGTTATGTAGTAAACAGCCAGATGTTCTCTGCAGCCAAATGTCTCCAGCGGTCTCGTGGACAGATCATTCCCATCCCCTTGACGCTGTTATGCCCCAAAATGAACAAACAAACCAATCCCCCCCAAAACCAAAAACAAAACCTCATTTGGCCCAGTAGTCCTGTTTTCTTCTGCTTGAGGCACTGCACCTTTTCAGCTAAATATTACGGTAATAAAACACAGTGCTTTCAAACCAACAAGTATCCTTCAGAGAAGCAGTATGCAAGCGACTGAAAACACTGTTTTTTCTGCTCGATTTTTTTTTTTTTTTTCTTTCTTCCCCTCTCCCGATCGTGGTGAAATGTGTTTAGCTGTGCCCTGGCGTGTGCTTGAGGGGGGCACAAGAAACTGAATTGAATTCCAGCTTCACTGCCGCGTTGGAATTGGGATCCAGGCTTTGGAGAGTGACGCTGGAGCAAGCGCTAGGTGGCACCATGGTACCATTTGGGGTCACCTGCTGCCGAGTTGCTTGGGAAGATGCCAGGTGCCCAAACAGGAAAAATGAGGAAAAGAGCTCACTTAGATAATTGCATGAACAAAAATTTTAGCTGAACTACTGTAGTTGTCGTCTTGTGCTTTGCATTCATTTAAGTAAATCCTCTCATATCTTTGATGTTAGTATTTCATACTATTAGGTTAAAAAATAGCGTAAAAATGTGTAACGCTGAGTAAATGTAATGTACAATACTCCCACCCACCTATGCACAAAAAAGGTCTCAACATTAGCATTGGAAAAAAAAGAACAAGGTGTGATGATGCTGAAGCTACTTGTTGCTGAACATTATAGTGTTATCTACTTCACCTTACAAGCATTAACCTTTAGGAGACTTTGGATAAAAAGTCATAAAAATGAAGTTAGAAGCCTTTTTTTTTTTTTTTTAAACTTTTGTTTGTATGTTTGTTTTGTTAAGATCACAGACTAGGCTAATCCTTTTAATTTCTAGTGGATTTGGGATAGTATATGATTTTTAATTTACATTTCAAATCATGTAAGCACAGAGTCTCAGTGGCTGTACTTTTCAAAATACATCATCCCAGCTGTCCTATGAGGTAGGAAATGCAGCTGTTCCCATGCTACACTTAGGGAGACAAAGGTGCAAAGATTAATGTGGTTTGTGAAAGGATGTTTGAGACATCCTTGAGCAGGTGACTGAATCTAGATATCCTTGACTAGTATCTTTTATGTGAACTACAAGAAGAGAATGTGAAGGAGGCTTGCATTCATTTTGCCTGTTGTGCGATCAACGCTATGGATTAACAGAACTCCTAAGATTACTTCAGGAGCTGTGTATTTTAAACAGGTGGAGTTTCCATTTTAAAGTAATTCTGTTCTGAGAAAAAAAAATGTAATCTACCAAATAGTTGAGGTTTTCTCCCCCTCTTTCCTAAGAGCTCTTTACTGTGTCCTTTAAAAACTGTATTTCTTTTAATTTTTTGTGTCTTCCAGAACAGTTTAATTGGGATGATTATCTGAAAGAGACTGAATCAGTAGCTGCCCCTCTACATTGTTTCAGACAGGTATGCTAACTACTCTTCTGCAAATCTGTGTGAATGTGTGCATGTTGATAGGGTGATGCTGCAGCAACCTTTATATGTACACTGCTTGTAAACGTCCTATTTAATTTCTTTTGATCTCTAGTTATAATCTGATGGACGTGCTCTGTTGAAACTTCCTATTCTTGATATGTGGCTCAAGCCAAACTTTGAGCGTTTCACTAACATGGTAGCAATGGTTTTTAAGGAAGACTAGATGTGTGTGTGTGTGTGTGTATTTTTTTTTTTTTCCTGGATCTTCCAAATATGTTTAATTTTGGATGCTCCTGAGCGGAGTGACTATTTCCAAGGAGCAGTAGATATTGAAGATTTAAAAAAAAAAAAAGGGGCGGGGGAGGGGAGCTATAATGGGGAATACTGAAGCAGTGCTGGTTGTACAATGAAGAATATTATTTGCCCCTAACCTTCTGTGGTACAGAGCTCTTGTTGCTGGTGTGTTGCTTTTGCTATACAGAATGTGAGTAATGGCTAAGCCTGAACATTTCAGAGAGACTTCAAAAAAAAGAAAAAAGTTTATCGAAGAGTGGACATGTGTTGACTATGTTTTCTGAAGTTAACAGCATTATTAATTGTTTAGTAAGAGCTAGAAGGAATGGCTAATGATCATAGAAGAAAAGTTTCTACTTACTGTTGCATACTGCCCTGTACATTTGATTTCATCTCTGCCTGATATTTTTATATGCATGCCAAGATGAAATTTAAATCTATCATCCTGTGTGAGCTAATGATCTCCAGTGGTTCAGCCCTCTGGAGACTAAGTCAACATCTGCAAGCCTCTTTCTCTCTGTAGAGGGGCATGGGGACCAGTGTGTTCCTAACTTGAGCACTAGCTTAGTTAGCTGCATAATGATACACAGGATGAGCTTTGGTTTGCCTGGCTTCGCTGTATTAGAAAGGTAAGTACTGAAGGAATTGCATAGTTCAGATAGGAGTGACAAGTGGCAAACGTAGTTTAGTGGATGGGGTATGTGCAGAGAGGTATCTTCTTGGATGTGTTGGTAGTTCCCACTGAAAGAAGGCCAGTATTGCTCACAGCAGCAGACTAACACAAAGCAATGTGAACAAATTACTCTGAGGAGGAGGGGAACTGTTAACACAGTGAATTTGAAGCAGCTTGTGGAATTGGAGACTGAGGAGAGAGGAAACCAGGTGCAAACACTTCCTCATGCTACATCTTGAATCTCAGCTTGTTCTGGGGAGGTTGAAGTTCAAGGACAAAGAGTCTCTTATGTGTTGGTTTCACATAGCAAGCAAGGAAGGTTAGAGTGGGCTACGAGTAGCAATGTCCATAGCTCCATTTGGATGGAGCACCTATAACTGATTATCTTCAGTAAACAATTGTATAGTATCCCTTTTTCATAGCGAATACCAGCTCAAGGCAGAGACCCCAAACTGTGTGGGCAAGGGCAGAGATCAGTGGCACCACCTTTGGTCGTTCTGAAGCTGATAACTGTCCTCACACGCCATGGACCATCATGGCAACAGCATCTACTCTTGGATCATGGAGCTACTGCAGAAACCTGTCTACAAGCCTTTCATTGTGGTTTGTGTGCTTGAATCTTTCTCTTTGCTATGAGTGCTCAAGATTTCCAAAGTGAGCAGCTGAGTAATGCCTTAAATAAAGGTGGTTAAGTGACATGATCGACTGACTTCAGTGTGAGTGGCTTCGGTTGCTTGAAGTGTGTGGAGGAGCTAGAGGAACTTTAATTTCTGTGCATAGCAAATTTCAAAACAATTTGCCTGTGCAGATTTATAGGTTCTTCTAAGTGTTGACCTTTAAGCAGAAAGCGGTCTGTAATGTTAATTATTGCAGAGCTGACTCCTCTCACTAATTAACGGTTGCAGATTTTAGAAGCAAAAGTGCTTGAGCTTTGTGTAGGACTAATTGGACATTATTGGGTTGCACATGGCTTGTACATGTCATTATCACTCTGTGTAATTTGAAGAAATACTCTGCAGTGGCAGACCAAATACAACCAAGCAGAGAGAAGCTTAACTTGACTTAAAATCAGAATTTGTAACTTGTGGATGTTTTATAAAACTTAAATTTTATATTAAAATTTAAATTAAAATGGCTCAGGGAACAAGATAAGTGTCATAAGTGTCTATTGTAAGTTAATATACAGGTGTAGACAGCTAATAAAAATTGATGAAATATATTCTACATTTAGATAAATACTTTAATCTTTTGCTCTCCATTGTTTCTAATTACCATTTAAAGTTTTGAAATAATCCACATCTATTTCTCTTACAGTATCACTTTCTTTCAAACAGTTGAAAATTGTAAATAAAAAAGAACAGTCCCTTCTGGTTTGAACAGAGCTTAAAAGAAGGTTGTTATTCAACTACTTTTTCTCTCTGGGTGCAAATAAGAACCGGTATGGAGGTGACACCTTTTTAGCACAGTGTCCTGAGTTATTGCAGTTTAAACAAGCTCATCTTTTTTAAAAACAAACAAACCCCTCCAACTTTTCACTTTCAATTGCTTTTCATGGTTGTAGAAAATAACAGCTTGACAAGCAATATCCTGAAATTGAATTGCCCTTTAAATTTAATATGCTGAGGTTCCCCCCTCAGCCAGCCTGCTGTCTAAATGTTCTGCTGGCAGATGCTGCACTCGGCGTTCGCTGAATATTGCTCGTCTCTTTGGTTTGGAAGCCCTGACTCTTTCAGGGCTCCTGCTGTTGATCTGAGGCCTGCTTCAAATAGAGCACCTGCACACAGTAGCACAAGCACAGCAAGATATATATTAAAAATTAAAGGTAGTGGAGGCAAAATATCACCAACGCTTTAGAGTAATAGAGAATACCTTTGCCTTTTTCTGTATGCCCAGATGTATAAATGTGCCAGTCCAAAAATGTGTAGGGATGGGACCTTTTTATCTAGGGAGTGTGAATGCTCACGTTTCTTACTTGTCTACCTGACTCTGTGTTAGGTTTCCAGTTGACCCTAGTGCCTGTGTGGGAGAACTAGGGGGTTGAAATGCCATGGGGAGCTCTGCCTACATTTTTTAATCACCTGTGTTCAAAACCAGCTTGTAGTAGAAGAGATGCAGCAAAGGACTTGCAGGGTGGTAGGGGAATAGTTGTTCTCCCTTAGAGAAATTCTCCCCAAGAAACTACAGTTTTTGCTTATTCAATTTGATGAATGAATGCTGAGAAAGAATTAGATTACCCTCTATCAATAGCGTGCAGATTTTGCTGTCATTTGTAAAAGATCTAAGGTGAAAGATAAGATTGGCAAAAGTTTCCATGAATACGTGTAGTCTTGAAATCAGGAGGTTTCTGGAGATTCTGGACTAATCCTTCTGTGTGACAGAAGCAACCAGTCCCATTTAGTTTTAATAAAAAAGTTCTGAAGAGCATTATATGATGTGACTGTCTGCAGTACTGTTGTCATAGGTAGTCATCAGTTGTGGTGATCCAGTGGTTTTCTGCCCCTGCTGTTATGGCAGTTTTTCCATCTTCTTAGCAACAGTCCTGTAAAAAAATATTCCCTTGGCTCTTCTTAATCTCTAGCTTTTCACAAAAAGCTTAGATCAAAGACTGAATTGCATTGTCACATTTCTTCTCCCTTGTGCCAGTGTCTTTTTCAAAAATCTGATGCCTGCTGATTAAATTGGTGTTTCACTCTGTGTGTATATGTATGCATTCAGTTTTCTATGGATAAGCACAAGCTATGATTCCCATCTTAGCCAAGAAGTTTCATATGTCTTTGGGACTGTATTTCCTTTCTGTAAAATTTAAATTAACATTAAGATTAACTCCTTTCTCTCATTTTTTTTTTTTTTTTTTCTCTTTCCTCTAGATATTTAGCAGTTGAATGATATTTATGGACGAAGAAGGCTGTACATTGAATTAGCTGGTAAATTTAGCAGTACTAACAAAAATAAGAAACATGTCTTTTGCTTCTTACTGTAGTCCAGAATTCCACCTACGAATGATTTCAAAGTTGGTATGAAGCTGGAAGCGCGTGACCCTCGCAATGTCACCTCGGTTTGTATAGCTACAGTAATCGGAATCACTGGTGCCAGGTTAAGGCTGCGACTCGATGGAAGTGACAACAAAAATGATTTTTGGAGGCTTGTGGATTCCTTGGACATACAGCCGATCGGCACCTGTGAAAAGAAAGGGGGGATGCTCCAGCCTCCTCTTGGTAAGAAACAAAGTTTCTGAACTGTCGCATCTGGAATAGTGCTTTCATACAGGCAGGTTTGTTTTTTCGTGCTGGCAAATTTGATGGTACTTCCCTGAACCATTATTTATGTACAAAGGAGAGGTAAGAAAGTCAGTTCAGAGTAAATCAATTGCCACTTTTGTTGGTTTGGATTTTTTGGACATAAGAATAAGCAGAATAATTAGATTTTAAGCTGTGATTTTTATAAAATCTTTTATTATTAAATGAGTGTGTCAGACTGACAGCTCTTTTTAATGTCCAAATGTATTGTCTTCTGCAGCAGTCTAAAAATATTCCCTGATACACACCCTATCCTGTGGGTGTGGATGGATATAGTATTTTACGGCTTTAGGTGTATGCTCCTTTTAGCAGGCCTTGGTAAGAATAGAGTAACGCTGGTGAAAGCCGGGTGATGTTTTTTTCCTTTTTCTTCAGCTGAATAAAGTGTCCCACTAGAAGGCGCTCCCTGTTAACCTAAATGTGAAGTGCTCAGCTGGGCGTCAGGAGACGCATCAGTTCAGGACTATATGAATATTTTTTTCAAGCTCTCAGAGAAAATTGTTTGTGATCTGGGAAAGGCAGCGTAGGAAGGCTGGCTGCAATGTAGTAACGTTCTGCTCAGAGGTGGGAGAAAAGTGCTCCAGGGATTTGGCAAACTGTAAACTTATATTGCATACAATTCTGGTCTCATCTAATCCACGCATCTTGGGGGATGCCTGATCAGTTTTTTATGACTGGATTATGAGCACTGTGAACACTCGTAAACAAGATATAGCTTTCCTGTGTTTAGAAATAGTACAAAACCTAAAATAGTGTGCAGAATATCTCTTGCCTTCTGTGGGCGGTATAAGCTATGACATTGTGATTCCCCAAACTGAGGAAACAGTACTTAGGCTTTCTCAAAAAAGATTTGAGGGGGTTAATTAAAGGGGGAACTGTATAAAGGAATTACTTATTATAGGTGAACAGTGTCGAAGTTAACTTGACTGACCACTGTGGTTAATGCAATTGTTTTGCAACTTTTCTTTGTATGATTAATCTGTATATTGAACCATATTTGTTATAGAATAAATTCTAGGTTTGAACATTTTTGAGGCAAAACATTTTTCACCTTGGTTTGGAAATAGTTCTGCTTAAATATATTTCCCTTAAAAAAAAAAAAAAAAAAAAACGCACAACAGCAACCCCCTTGCCCAAATTGGTAACATTCTACAGAGAAATAATGTTCTTAATGTAAGAATGTTACTATTGTTTACCCATCTTATGGTTATAAACCTCCTTCTGGCTTTGGTATCATTAGTAATTCTTGCACATGAGAAAACAGGGGTTCAGTAAAGATAAGAATTCTCTCTATATTTTTTTATTTAAAATAAAAAGTGTCTTAAATTTGTGAATATTAGATGCTACTGACTTTCAGATCCACGTGAACATTACCGTATTGCCACAATATGAAACTTGATTTGCTTTTAAAGAAACAAGCAGTTACAGCAATACAGTATATGAGCATATGCAACCTTTGAGACACTTAAACTGTAAAGACAGAATTTTGCGCTGCTTTGCTGCCTTAGAAGCACAAGGAAGGCAATGCAACAGGATGGCTGTCTGGAAAAAATACTATTTAGGATGGAAAGATGTAGTTTGAGTCCAGAGTGGGATTTTCCTTCTTTCTTTGGAACATATTAAGCTTTAAATGAAAACATTGTAAATTCGTAAAGAAAATCTAAAGCTTTTTTTATTTTTGGGGGAGTTTAATCTCTCTGGCGTTCTTGGTGCACCCTCGTAGAACGAATGCTGTACTACCAGTATGAAACAGGATGGTTAGAGGAATGAGTAGACTTCTTTCTTCAGATGTCTACTTTATATGTATGGCTTTAATTCAGGGGCCTAGTACTTTTATAAACCTGTTGCTAAACCAGCATGATATACGAAACAACTCTGGCTTATGTTTAATGGGGTCAGCTTAGCCATTACGAGCAACTTTTTGTGCTCCTCAACAGCAGGGTTGATGGATACCCTTTGGCTACTGTCTGGCACTTGCGTTCAGTCAGGCTCCTGGTTGTACTGTACCTGACAAGATGTTTCCAAACCACCAGGAATGCAAGCGTATCTGCCCTCAGAACAATTGCTGGTTATTCAGAAAAGAATGCAAGTGCCCTTATTTTGTCCCTCCTGTCCTAGATCTTCCTAGAGATAGGCCATGGTCCAGCCAGCAGGCCTTCTGCTATACCTAGATAAATTTTTGAAAAAGCCTTTTTGGCTGTTGTACAGCATCCTGTTCCTGGGCAAAGCTGGGAACTAATTGGGTGTATAATTACCTCCTGTTAGACATCTAAACTGATTTTTTTTTTTTTTTTCTCTCCTGAGTAGTAGGGAGCCTTCTGGATGCTAATGTTCTATTTCTTTCATAATAGCAAGTTAAAAATCTTCCCTCCTACCTGATTGTTACATAGGTTTAATTATGCATATTACATCAGGTTTCTGAAAGTGATTAATGTAGCAAAGGTTTCCTATCCTAGCTTCCATTTGTCAAAGGTGATTTCTTGTTGTTCTTGCTGTTTTCAGCAACTTAATGTTTTCAGAAAACTCCCTTGAGGATAACGTTTTCTGTGTTTTTTACCAGAGCAATTCAAAGACCAAATGAAGTTAACTTAAGCTGTTGCTCAGCTGTCATGCTGCTGTCTCATGTATAAGTCATTTCTGTGGTAGCTGGCTAGGAATATGGTATTTCAAGAATCAAATGTGTTTAGAGCATGCAAAGATTCTGGTATCAAACCAGGACTGATGATTATCAGCTCAGTAGTCCTCATGTTAGGGCATCATTTGTCAGGCATGAGTTTTGTATTCATTTAGGGGTAGTTCCAACCAGAAGGCTCTTTATTCAGCAAAATACAAAGCTACAAGGTAAAGGGCTGTTACACCACACAGTTCAATTTGAAGTGATTTAATTATTTGGCAAATTGAAAGTTGCAGGTCATGATCCACTTTTGCACTTCTTAAATGGTTCATGGAGGCTGGTTATGAGGAAACACCTCAGTTTCTGGCATATTCTAGAAATATGTGCTTTGTGGAGAGGTTTCCCATTTGTCTTATGTCTATTCTTCCATAGAGCTGTGCCAGGTGTTTACCTGCTAAAGACAGAGAACCAAATGCCTACTGTGTCTTTTACTTCATTCATTACTTTGAAGCCTACCTTTGGAAAGCTCAGAAAGCAAAGAGTGTGTTTTTAACCAGAAAGGAGTTGGTTCTCAGGGAGGATTACCTGGAATGAAAGTGGTTTCAGCCAAACCTTTGTTCTGCCTGAATAAGGTCATTAATCTAAATGGATCTGATTATTATTTGTACTTTTTTTTCATTTCTTTTAATGGAGAATTTAAAACCAAAAACAACTTACATTATGTTTTGCGGTACAGTATATACTTTTATTAAATTCACTGTATATTCTTGGTCTGTAGGAGTGGATGTAGGTATGCATATGTATGTATGTATTTTTGTTTGTTTATGGAGGAAGGAGAAGAAACCAGTTCTATTTCTTGTCTGTGTTCTGGTGAAAGGATTACAGTAGCCTTAAAAATGAAAAGGTATCTCTAATAAATGAGAAGAGTGGGAACTGAGAATGTGTTTTTGAGAATGAGAGTGGAAAATGGCTCAGAAAAGTGAACTGGGTATTTGCTTTGGGGAAGCTCCACTGGATCAGGGAATGTGCCAGGTGACTCGGTTATCACCTCCCATATCTCAGAGTTAGACTGTGACAAGTGATCTGCAGGCAAACCACTCAAAATGGAAATGCATGCACAGCCTTCTGCACCAACAGCTGCCTTATCGGTCCCTTCTTGGCTACATTTATTTCAAGCCAAGTGCAAAATACAAGGAATTAGACATTAGTAAGGCAAATTTTATATCCTTCCATTTGATATTCTATATGCAAAATCTCTGCTTTCTGTTTCTAAGTAATGTGTTTGTTGCTTAGGATTCCAGATGAATGCATCTTCTTGGCCAATGTTTCTCTTAAGAACGCTGAATGGAGCTGAAATGGCACCTGCAGCTTTCTTTAAGAAGGTAAGAAAAGGACTCTGAGATATTGTCAGATGGTTCATGGTTACTTTTGTTACTGAGGAAGCCAAGATACTAAGCTGTGCTCTCCCGTGTGAGAAGGCAAGAATATTAAAATTATTTTGAATTGGTTTGGCAGGCTACAAAGCTAGACAGGAGGTGATCATCTGATCCGTTGAATGGTCATCCTTTTTTTTTTTCCCGAGTCTGGACCTTTAAAGTGTGCTGTGCTATTTAGAAAAAAAAAATGTTGACTCCTTTTTTTCTCTCAAGGATTTAGTATGTGATGCAGCTCGCATCTGTTAGCAGCACCATATTCATGTGGTTGTGTGCAGGAGTACAAGTTTTTAGTGGTAATTAAGAGCCACTGGATTACCACAGTGCTTGGAAAGGTTTTGGTACAAGTTTTCTTTGGATATGTATCGATCCTTTAAAATGTAGTGGGAATGTAGTTTAAAGTAATAGTAAAAGGTATTCTGACACTTTTTGAAACGTATTTGAAACATAAATTAAAAAAAATATATATTTAGGAACAATAGTCACAGTATCACAGTATCACAGAACGGTTGAGGTTGGAAGAGACCTCTAGAGATCATGTAGTCCAACCCCCCTGCTCCAGCAGGGACACCCAGTGCACGGGGCACAGGGTGGCAGCCAGGCGGATTTGGAAGATCTCCAGAGACGGAGACTGCACAGCCTCCTATCAAAACGTCTTGTTGGTTCAATCTTTTTGCCTTGCTGTTTCTGTCAGGGTGCTAAAATGCTGCTGTCACATTGAGTGACTTCATCCCTGATACTGAGAATGGGATTTACTAGTATGGCAGCGGATTGAACAGTTTGGTTTAGACCTGCAGCCACATTGCTTCCATGCTAACTTCGAACTTTTTTGAGCTGTAATAATTCCTACATCAGTGTACTAGCTTGTCAGAGATCTTTTGGGGATTTTTTTTTTTTTTTTTTTTTTTTTTTTTTTTTTTTTTTTTTTTTTTTTTTTTTTTTTGGTATGATGTGCTTCCTAAGGTGATAGATAATTCAGATTCCATTTAGTCACCGCTATGCTCTGAGGGTAACTTCTGATGGTCACATTGACTTGATGTTTGTTTTGCTATTGTCTACTTGGAATTGATCCAAGGCCAGCCTGGCTCACAGAGGCCTGTAAATAATGTCCAATGTTAATGAATTTTTTCCATGGCTTAATTGAGAAGTGAAGTTTGTACCAGACAATTGTCAGTATTAATATGCAATAATTTCATTTTAGACTTTCTGTTGTCTTGTTACCCATAGTGTGTTGGATGCAACCTATTGCTTATGAAAATAGTCTTTCTGTCACGAGCATTTTTTCCTGCTGTGATCATGAATATACAATCTAGCCTTTATAGTGCAGAAGAGCAAAAACAAATTTGATGCATGAAAAAAGATTTTTTTAAAATATATATTACACTATCTTCAGAACTTTGTACGAAGTAAGAATTGTGAAGAAAAATGCTTGTTTGTTTGTAAGAGGTAATACAAAGACAAATGTTCTCCCACCCTTCCTTTCATAGGAACCGCCAAAGCCTGCACCAAATTCTTTTAAAGCTGGCATGAAACTTGAAGCTATAGATAGAAAGAACCCATATTTAATTTGCCCAGCAACCATTGGGGATGTTAAAGGAGATGAAGTTTTTGTTACATTTGATGGCTGGAGAGGAGCATTTGACTACTGGTGCAGATATGATTCTCGAGATATTTTCCCGGTTGGATGGTGTAGCTTGACAGGAGATGCATTACAGCCACCAGGGAGCAATGGTAAGATGACTAATAATATTGCTTGATTATTCTTCCCCTCAGTTATAGCAGAATTTTAAAAAGCATCTGGCTGTATGCAAATAAGACTGAAGGTTTGGTATACAGGTAGCTGATGAGGCTGAAATATTGTTCCCTTTTTTTTTTTTTTTTTTTTTTTTTTTTAAAGTAATTTAAAGCTAATGGTGCAGTTTCTGGGAAATTATTTTTGTCACCTCTTATTAACTCTGGAAATATATTTTATTTAATAATTACTGTTACAAGTGTGCTTGATAATCTTTATTTTTTTCTGTACTCAGGGAGAATCTTGGTTTTAACCTACGTTAACTGTTTATATTTCAGGTGGTTAAATGTTTAATGACACTAATACAGTCTCTGCAGCCGTGCCTTATATTAATCTAACTGCTACAAAAGGGAGGCAAAATAGATGATAAGAACATATTGTAATAGCTTTACTGCTTTGATATTTGAACATTTAAACTATGTATTAAGTGTCTCTTGCTTCACACCCAAAATTCTGCTTCAGAGGTTTGTATTCTGCATGCTTTATCATGCTCATACCTGTGTAGATGCTTGAGCAGGTGGCTATAGAGTTTCTTTAACTAACAGCCCCTGTGTGTTACAAGCTGTAGCCATCTACCCTGGGAACCTTTGCTTCTCTGGGGACTTCTGGCCAAGGTTCTGGCATCTAAAGTTTTGCTGCTAAAGAGCTTGGGCCTTTTTACTCTGCTCCCTTCAGATTCGAGATAAGGAGAGGTTTGAAAGGAGGAGCTGTATTTTCACTTGAAGTACTGAAAAAACAGAAGGAAGAAAGCAAAAAATCAGTCACTCTCTCTGCCTTCTCCCTCCCTGTTATTTTTTCTTGGTCTTATACAAGCAGGTCAAGAACTGATTGGAGAATCCAAGTGAGATTAGTTGTTACCTTTCTCAGCTGCTTGCTGTTTTCTTTGCATCCCTGCCCTCATTTCCCTGTCACTAATTATTGCCTTCAGTTGTTGCCAGTGTGACAAAGTAACTGTGATCTAGTTGAGTCTTCCTTAGCAGCTTCCAGCCAGGGAGCAGCTCTGCATGCAGCTCTGCTGGCAGAGCCATGAGGAGCAGGCAAAAACCTGCTGCGCGACAGCAACCGCATTGGATCGGGGGTAATGCCATGGGTACGAAGCAGACTAGGGTGTTAGTGTGCTTCACTTCCACTCTTGGGAGTGTATTTCTCGGCTTCATACAAAGGTCACCTGTGTCTTGACGGATAAAGAAGAGCAGGTGTTACCATGGGAAGTCAATGATGTTAATTCTGAGGAAATAAAATGCCTTTATACAAAAGGGGGCTGTGGAAACAAGTGACAGATTATTATTATTATTTTTAGAAGATGTTTTTGTGGCACTTGAGATTGCTGCATCCCATTGCATCTCCTGGGAAGGAGCTCTGTTGAATAACCTGGACTGCTCCAGTGTCAGTGCTGGAGAAAGAGCAGTGTTTTGAGATACTGCGTAGGAAGTTTCCTTCCTTGGCCGTTTGGTGTTTGACAGAGATCAGATGTAAGAGTCATATAGCAAGTAGTAAAGATGATTGCAATTGTTCAGGTAATACAATGAACAAACAGAATTCTACAGTATATTCACGGTTTCTGAAGGCCTGGAATACCTAAGGTGGAAAATTTTGATGAAGTCTATTGCTTTGTTATTAAAAAGAATAGTTCGTTAAATGCTGCTAAGACCTGAGGCAAGAATTTGCCTTTAATCAAAATGGAGAATTTTGGTTATGTGCAGGGATGTGCAGGCTCGTGGGGATTTGGTTATCTGTAATTCTAAAAGTGAGCCTAAAGTATTAAAAAGTGTGGCTTTATTAAATTTTTTAGATTTACTTCTTTTTCCTTATGCTGAGCCCTAAGAATTTTTTGGGTTTTAAATTGTGCTTCATGTCCTCATTTGTTAAACATGCATGTTATATTCATTTGTCTAGTTTACATAGCTAGATGAAATATCTACTGTTCTTGGGGGTTTTTTTTCAGCACAGTTTTATCTCTTGAGTCATTAAAGAACTATAATGATAGCCCTTTATTAAGATGTAAATAATAGTTTCAAGGAGAATATAATCAAATAATTTAATCCGGGAATATGAAAATATTGTCGGAATTCTTGAATTAAGTCATGATATAGACTGCATCTTCCTCTGTAAAGGAAGAAAGTGTGAGAAATACTATATTGTAAGAATTCACTTGAAATTATGTAATGTCATTCTGGCCCTTTTTTCTTTTTTTTTTTTTCCTGCAGATTGGTTTAGTATCTCTGTCTTAATTTTATCACAATAGGAAATGAGAATACTTGACTGAGCGTGGCTTAGAATTTTGAGTGAATGAAGTGGGAAGTTAAGTCTTTTCAACTACTTTTTTTTCTTCTTTTTTTTTTTTTCTTCTGAAAGGATATAAATGTGATAAACTACTCTTGAAGGACCACTACACCTCACAGATCTTGGTACCCATGCAAAAACGATATCTCTTAATCTAGGTATGAGGGTGCTTACGTGATTCTCTAAGTATCAGCCATTCCTAAAATGACAGCCTCCTGCCAAGAGACTTACATTTCTCAGATCTAGTTTAATCCCCAGGAAGAGAAGTGAAGAGTTGCAGTAAGGGGGGCCTCTAGAATCTGGGGAAGGTCTCATTCCAGCATTTCAGCCAGTTTGGGTCTCTGGAAGGAATGTAGACTTTTGTCTTAGGAGATTTTTAGGACAAATTAATACACAGACTTCTTAAATATGGTTGAATTTACTTCAGAAAAATTTAAGGGACATGTTTTGCCTTTTCAGCCCTATCTTGTAGGACTTCCATTCTTTCTAGAAAGATAGAAAGATGACCTCAACAACTGAGCCACAATTGCTAGAAGATAAAAAGGAGAAGTTAGGTAAAAGTGGGTTTTTTTTTTTTTTTTTTTTTTTTTTTTTTTTTTTT
>VZSV01000020.1:4702693-4715271 GCA_013398735.1 Nothocercus julius | reverse complement strand
AAAAAAAAAAAAAAAAAAAAAAAAAAAAAAATCCCATTTTGACCTTTTGTTTCCCTTTTCTTTAATAGAAACCAGAAATGCAGTCCTCTCTGGACTTGGTTATTGCTTTTAGTCTAGTATGGTGTGGAGCATCTCTTTGTGGAGGACATATAGCTCCTGTCTGACCTACTCCTGTAGTTTTAATCAGTCTGCTGCAAAGGGAATCTTTAAAATAAAATTCTTATTACTTTGGAGAAATGTGAGATGTGTGAGAAATGATTGCTAACTAGGAAATTTTACTCAATAAAATATGATTACAGCTTGCTGGTTCATATCAGATTATAATGTTGTCACATCCTCTAGATGCTGGATCAATTTTGTATTGGGTTGGGAGGAGAACCTCCTGTCAGGGAATCAGTGGGGATTCAGCAGGGAAACAATTCCATATAAGAATCAATAAAAAGGATATTTTTCATTTTATTTTGTTTCTGGAAGTCCTTTCTTCAAATAAAATTTGAAGTCTGAATGGCTCCGGGTAGAAAATGTCAGGGAATAGTCATGTGAGCTTCAGCTTTTAACCTGGCATCTCAGACAAATATTAAGTAAGGATACTTTTCTTCTCATCAGTTTCTTCCCTTTAGTTGGATTATTTTCTTCACTGCCCCAGTTTTTTGTTGTAGCTCCCTAGGAGTAGTTGGCCTGTCTTGTATTTGTAGAAGCTGCTCTTATAGGAGGATGACTATTGTGGGCTATATCTTTTGTAAGGTATTTCGAAGGCTGCCTAGATGAATGGCACCTTATAAATATCTTAGTAGTAGTAACATTGAAAATTGTAGGAAGCATTTATAAGGTGAGTGGATTAATTCTTTTTAATTTATATTTTAATGTTTTTTTTTTCTCTGAAGGAAGTCCCTCTAAAACAATGAGTATAAAGAGTTCACTTCTTAGATTTAATAAAGTTATGTAGTTTCATGTTAGACACTTAAAGTCAAAATATCCAAATATATTATTTATTTTAGAATGTAAATTATGCGCTACACGTTTTTTAAGCCTTTGTTAGAAAAGTTACATTCCATCATTCATTTTGAGGTTTTTCCCCCCTTCCCTTTTGTTTTTGTTTTTCCTCAGTTTCCATTACAAAGAGCAGTGCAAAAATCCAATCTTCCCCTTCCAAAGTGACCCGACGTTCAATGCAGTCTCCACAGAAATCTGCTCCAGTACCGGCGCAACGGGGCAGGAAGCCAGGTGGGGGCAAACCCCCTGGACAGTCTGCAGTTCCCAAGAAGGGCAGGTCTCCTAAAAATATTCCCCTGACAAAAAGCACCTCTCATACTGAGAATCTTAAAACAAGGAAAAAAAGTTTAAAACCTGGAAAAAAGGTTAGTCTTTATCTACTACTTTATTTTGTATTGCAGAATTTTGTAGAGAGATTTTTTTTTCTTTTTCTTTTTTCCTAATTTCTGTCTTCAGCCTTAAGGGCTTTATTGGATTCAGAAACTAATTACAAAAAAACCTCTGGAGTAGCTGCTGTGGATTATTCATTTCAGTACTAGCTTCTGTGCATAGCCTAATTCTAGAACAAGATTACCAGTTTAAGTTAATTTATGGTTGAGTTGTTGGGGAAAAAAAAAAAAAAAAAACTATTTGGGAACAGCTATTTCCAGTAAAATTCCAAGAATAGGGAAGCCTCTAGGCTAATTAGTCTGTGTTATTTTGTTACTGAACCAAATATGAGTTATCTTAATGTTGTTCCATTTCTTGCGTAGAAGCAGTTAGAACCGTGGTGGGCGTCTAGGGGCAAAATTTAAGCGTACGACTGGATTTGCAGAAAGAGTCTCTTTAATACTCCCTAATCCTGGAGATACTAGTGTGCAAGAGGAAGCTTCTCTCAAGGCAGTAACATCCTTGGGTGTCTCTGAGCTAGTCTGGAAGAGCTGGTGTTTTTCTCCTTTGGATGTGCCGTGCGAGAGCCAGGTGCTCCTGTGAACCACATACCCACTGCTGCTTCAGCACGTGCTCACATAAGTCCTCCCTTCCCTGCTCCTGGGACACCCGAGCTGGCAGATAGAGGATCCCAGTGGAGCCCATGCAGGGCGCTGAACTGGTGGGAAACAGACCCAAAGTTTTTCCCCTCTTTTTGTCCACTCCTTCGGCTCAGTAAATAAATGACTAAAGAAATAAGAGGTACAAATGCTGCTACAAAGAAGGATAGGATTGCAGCAGGACAAATTTAAGCAACTCTTTTATCACCATGGAAGTAACTTTCTAAATTTTCTAAGACTTGTTCAGCCACTGGGTTTCTAGCAGTGCTTCAGGGGCCAGGCCATCTAAAAACGCAATCCTGAAGCATCTCTCCCTAGGCAGCTTGGGCCTTACCCCTGCACTGCTCCCTCCTCCGTGCTGTGGGAGGCGTTTGCTCTTGAGTCCTCTTCCCTGCCTCCAAGTTCACTGGGTGGCTCTGGGGATGTTTGTAGTGATGCATGGGAGGGGATGGGCTAATAGCATGAGTGGGGCTTCTCCCCTCACTGACAGTGATGATTAATTTAAAATAGTAATAAAGTAACATTAATAGAGTGTGCCTTAAAAGCACTAGCACCGGGTTTTTCCCTTGCTGGGAATAGGGAGCTGCACAGAGACCCACGTTCAAGCAGTGGAGGGTGCTGCCACAAAGACTCCGCTGATGGATAGGTGCTCTCTGTTGGTGTGAGGGGGGTTGGAGATCATTGACCATGGGCCTCTCCTGTCCTGAGGAGGTAGTCAGAAAGGGCAGGGTATGTTTCATATAAGAGTTTTCTTCTCTCTTTTGTGCGAAGGAAATCAACAAACTTCAGGTGTCCTTTGAAAGAACAGTTGGAGAGGTTTTGGAGCTCTGAAGTCTCTGTGGTTGCAGCACTGACTTTGGCCCCTCACCATGTTCAGTGTAAAAGAGCCTGTCCTGTGTGCTGCTGACTGGGAAGGGGGCTACTGCCCATGCTCCCCCGTGCTCAAGCAGCACATCTGGTGCAGTGAAACATGCTCCTGATTTCCCCCTGGGAGCAGCCAGCTAGGGCTTAGGTTGTGTAGTACCCAAGTTTGAGGTATCTTCGAATATTTCTATATTAACTTTTATGTGGAAGAAATTAAAATGAGCTCCTTTTAAGAATCAGTGGAAGGGTTTTGACTGCTATTGTGATAAGGTTGGCAACATGTTCTGCATGCGATTTAATGCAGTCTGGCAACTGCCAAGTACAACCTGTATTCACTCAATAAATGTGCTCACCAGCATGAGTTCGTTACTGCATCTTGATGTACTGTTTGAGGGAAGTTTAGGTTTATATAAGATGGTGATTTCTGTTAATGTCTTTTTCTCAACAAGATGCATTTAAAAGGTAGTGCATATGTGCATGCTTTACTTCGGAGTATTAGAGCTGCTAGTATAAAAGTGAAGAGGAAAATGTTATGGGGAAGTTCTCCACATACACATGTACATGTGCCATACCGCCTGTAGGCTCGAATGATATAGGTGCTGGAATGTGATTTTTTTTTTTTTTTTTTTTTTTTTTTTTGCTCTTTCTTTTTAAGTCAAGTGAGGAGGAAAAAAAAAAAAATCAGGCTAAGTAATTGTGCAAAAGTGTCAGCTAACTACGTGCTGCTTTGAAACTTGCATATTTAGAGAGATTGGTCTATGCCTGAAACACTGTAGATTTGTTTGACTTTTTAAATCTTACATTGAAGAAGCAGTCTGAGACTCTTTGCCTTTTTAAGTTTGTTACACTACAATGTTTATCATTATGCAGGCATTAATTTTTATTATATAGTTAGGAATGTTAAGCTTTGGTGTCATTTTCTCCTTTATCTAAATGTTTCCTAAGCCTCTCCTTAAGAGTGACAAGCACGTCGGGTTTCATTTTCCATTCTTCTTTCCCAGTTTGGACTACATGGTATCACTCTGACATAATGAGAAAGAAATCTTTACATTTATTTCATGACTTTTAAAAGTACACTCTGATATAAAGTGCAGAGAATTCCTTCCAGACCAAGTGGGAACACAGGCTTGCTTGAATAACAGCCTTGGTTTAAGTATGGATCGCAGCCCTAACTTCGCCCCTGCAACTACACGATTTTAAAGTATCTACGTGCAGTGTGTGTCAGCCTTCCCCGTGTGCAGGCTGTCTCCCCAGGCTGGCCAGTGCCAGCGGGCAAAGCTCTGTGCCCGGGAAAATGGGCCGTGTTTCCCTGTGGGGAGCTGGGCCCGCCTCGGGAAGCGTCATGGCTTCTGCGTCACCGTTGGCTGCTCTGCAGTTTGGGGTTGCAAAATGAGAAGCTCTGCTGAGCAAGCGTAACGTGCTGTCTTTCCAAAACACATGCTTTTTCCCCATTCTGGAGAAGCGAGTAGGAAATGACTGGCTAGTCTGATCACTTTCGTGTGTTGCATGTGGAAGATAGATAGTTGTTCTGTCTTGTAGTTCAGTATTTGTATTTAATTTTCATGCCTCTGTGCCATGCCTCCCCTTCCCTTCCCTCTCCCAGTCATTTGACCACCCATGCTTTGCAGCACGATGAAGGACTAATGGTCCCCAGGAGAGTAAGTCTCCTCTCCAGAGAGCCCTTCTGGAATGCCAGACTTAAGATCAAAAGCTCAAACTTCCTAACAGCATTTTTATTCTCCGTATTAAGGATGACAAGAGACCTTTCCACTACCCAAAGCTAAGATGCACTGGCAGTTTGTGCCAAGCGATACGTGACTGCTTGGTTCGGTATCTGAGCTGGCCACTTCCGCTCATTCACCTGGCAGTGCCAGGCCGTGCCAGGGCAGCCCCTGTGTTCCTGGTGATTCCCCTTGGCACCACGTTGTCAGATAGCTTCTCCAGCCAAACTTGCCATCTTTCATCCGTGGGCACAGAAATGATCTTATTCAGAATCTTTCTCTGATTTCAGGAAAAAAAAAAAAAAAAGTTAAAAGCTCTTTATTGTGTAGAGGTTAAGCACTAACTGCACTAGGGAAGGTGTGTCCTTTCATTGCTAACAGAATGATTTTTGTAATATATTATCTAATAAATACACAGGTTACAAAGTTTTATGCATTAATACTGCTAAGTGGAAAACACTTGCATTTTCTTCATTTGATATAAATAGATGGTTCAGGCTCAGTCTATAAAGATAAATGGCTACTTTGTTCTACTCCCTTAGGTTGAAGTGGGAAAGCAATTCCATCCAGCATTTTCATGAACTCTCTCCTTGCTTAGACCACTAATGTTTTTATCTCTTTCCTTCAAATTGAACAGGAGCTGGCAGAAAACTAGTTTACCTGATGTAAAAGTTGTCTTCATTAATGACTGTTTTTCTTTTTTTCCCTGAAGTTGACCTGTATTATTCCACATGTTAAGAGATCTTTTTCTAGTCACAATTATGCGGACCCATTCCCCCTTACTGGGGTATCATCACAGAACAGTTGAGGTTGGAAGGGACCTTCTAGGTCATCTAGTCCAAGCCCCCTGCTCAAGCAGGGACAACTAGAGCACATGGCACAGGACTGAGTCCATAGGGTTTTGGAATATCTCTGAGGATGCAGCTTCTGTCTGTCAACAGTAACTTTGCTTGCAGAGCACAGCAGTGCTGGAAAGCGCTCCTGGTACAGTTCTCAAGAAACACTGAAGGAACTGGGTTCCCAAATACCACTGCCTTCCTTGAAACTGTTGAGCAGGGGGGTTGGACTAGGTGATCTCTAGAGGTCCCTTCCAACCCGAATGGTTCTGTGATTCTGTGAAACTACAGCTTGACTGAATTTTCTCTAGATTGTAGATCAGTGTTAGAAATAATCCTTTCCACATGAGTAGCCAGGTCTGTGCTGCGTTCAGTGATGTAAAATCCTTGGGTTATCTCCGAAATTTGTAATTTTGGGGGGTAGATAAATTTCTCTTATTTCCATGTATCTTTATAACACTTCTAAACCTGTTAGAAATGCATGTCTCTTTTCTAACCCCTAGTCTAAATCAAATGATAACAAAGAACTCCCATTACCTCAAGTGGAAGGTAAAGCACGCTGACCAAATTAAAAATCTTAGGACTATAGATTGTGATACCCTGTCGTATGATAGACTGCAAAGGAGTTGAATACGGGAAAGGATAAGTTTTGACAACCAGTGCGATTAGATTACAAGTCTAATGATCGTGAGATGTCTTGCTTAAAGAACCAGTTACAGAAGGCTGATTATTTGAGAATTCCAACCCTTTCTGAAGGAAAATCTGGAAGCTCTGTAAAGTTGACAACTAAATTTGAATCAGGCTTTGTATAGGAATAGCTGCTCTGCCCAACTAATTTATTGGAATTGTGATAAACTTAGATGATTGGAAGATTATGGATAAGAAAGTAACTTAAAACACTACTTCTATAATTCCAGGGCTTAGAAGGGTCATTGTTTGATATGTAAACCTTTTATTTTTTTTTCCTGTTCCTTTTCAGATAGAGTTGGGTTTCTCTTTAAGTCCATTATCTTCCATTGCCTTACTTAAGTAGCTGTAAGTGAACACTAACAGTTTCTGCTACTCCTTTCCTGGACTTTTTTCTTTGTGTGTAGTACTTCTGTAGTAACTGCATCTTCAGAAGTACTATAATTGGTAGTATTTTTGCAAACTCCTTTAAGAAAAAAAGATGAAGAAGGAAAAAAAGCAATATCTTGACTTTGGACTTTTTGTTTAAACAGAAAAAAAATCTGCCAGAACAACAGACTCCTGCACCACCACCACCTCTTTCTTCTTCTGATGGGGACAGTAGCACAAAGCAGATGCTTAAAGATGGAATTAGTTTGTCTGGGACAACTGCAGCAGTTATATCCACAGGTAAAAGGAAGAAGAAAAAGGGGGGTTGGGGGAGGACAAAGAACATACACTTCGTGTGAAATGGCTTCCCTGTCAAGAATACCATATTATGGAAAATGTACTGCTAACATATTATTGTAAATCATTATTCCACTGCCTTATTTTTTAAGGATATTAGTGGGTGCCAGCTGGTATTTTGATGCTTGCACTGTAGAAAGAGTTGCTGGGACAGTAGGGCTTTTCGTAGTTCTATTAAACCTGGCATTTTGCTCCTGCCTGAAGGATGTTTGGAACAGTTCTTTCATGTCTGTCCTACTCTTTAATATATGAAATGGCAATAGATGTAGTTAAAAACCCATAGGATATTTTAGTGTCTTGCAGACCATATATGATAATATCTATATCTCTATATAGCCTTACGTTAAAAGAAAAAACTCAGATTATTCTAACCCAGTAAAGGCAATAAGGAGAAATAAAATTGCTGCTTCCTTCCCTGTTTGTTTTTGAATGTAATAAAATGATTTTGAAAGAAGTGTAAGCAAAATAAAATAATCTAGTTAATGAACTAACTCACTGAGGAAATTGTAACCGTGCAATTAAACAATTTATAAGTTTCAACAGAAATCTCAGAACTATCTGGATTATTACTATTACAATCCAGAACTTGGATTATTACTACAAATAATGTGCAAATGTATAAATATGTTTCCTCTATTTTATAGATATCAGAGAGTGGACAGATATGTGTGAAGATATGTGGACAGATATGTGTGAAGATATAACATCATTAAAACACCTTTTAGAAATACATCAATTTTTTAAATCAAGTGTTTTTTTTTTTTCTTTAATAATACTATAGTTCAGAAAATATGAGAGCCTTTTATATATTGAATGGTTAAAATGTTTGCTTAATCACCACTGTGGTGCACTTTTTCATGAGGCCTTAATAAATGTTTTGGATGTGCTCCTGGTCTTAGGGCAGTCAAAGCCAGAAGGAAGTAAGAAAAAAAAACCTTGCGTTAGGACAAAAATCTTGCATTTTGCCTTGCTGTTCCTTTTGAAAGAGAGTCTTGTTTAGCCTATATAGTCAATATAGAAAGCATTTTCAAAAGTTCTACTTTATTGCTTTTGTGATGAGCTTTAATTTGGCATGCACTATTTCCAGAGAATTATGTTTATTTTGCTTAGCAGAGAAGGCCAATCTGCAGAGTGGAAATCCTATATGTTTTGAGTGGTTTGGGGCTACTGAAGTTGTGGATACCGAGCGTTATATATGCACACATTAATGCTACATAGATGCTTCAGAATGAGCATCCCTGGCAGACACACACTATAGGGTTGTTGCAACTCTCAGATATGAGAAAAATAAAGGCAGCAAGTTGGTAAGGCCTGCTTTTTAGCATTAGGTCTTTGTAGTTTAGAGTGTCTGTCAGTAATTCTTACTTTGCTGGAACTAGTGTGTGAATGGAACTTAGTCAAAAAGGAGATAAGCACAGTTATGTGCTCTGTATAAGCACTTTGTTATGGTGGCTGGATAGAGAAGGGCTTTAGAACATAGAGTGGGTTTGGGACTATCTAGGAGAACCCTGACATAGTACAGGGAACTTTTTGTTTGCTCAAGAAGTGTGTATGCCTGCCTGCATGTATGTTCAGCTTCTTTACTGGAACAGGATGTCTCTTCATCAAGAGTTAAATTTAAAAAAATGGTTTGCAGCTCTAACTTGTGAAACAAATTTCAGTTCCTTTATGTGCACCAACTGTGATTTAAGTAGAAAAACTCAGCAGTAAATATGGCTTGATCTTTTTCAGTGTGTGTGTATGTCAACAAGCATGGGAACGCTGGGCCTCATCTGGATAAGAAGAAGGTTCAGCAGCTTCCAGATCACTTTGGACCAGGTCCTGTCAATGTGGTGCTTCAGCAGGCTGTACAGGCTTGTGTGGATTGCGCCTATCAATCTAAAACAGTCTTTGGATTTCTGAAGTCTGGCCATCATGGAGGGGAAATGATAACTGGTATGCAAAGTTGTGTTGTTTTTTCCCTTTTCTTCACTTAGTTTTGGAATTGTGGTAAGGCTGAAGAGTGGAAATAGTTGCGATGGTTTTGTATTACTTTTGTAACTCTTTAAGCACAGTCAAGAATGCTTTCTGTGACTTCCTTCACTACGTGAGTATTGATGGTCCTTAATTTATTTTAGTGTGGAGCCAGAATGACTTGAACTGTTTTTTATATTAAAAATTCAACTCCAGCAATTCAAAGTTACATATAGACAGCTGTGTACACTGTTGAATTCTTTTTGCTAAGGAGGCCTTGTGCACCTCTTAACAGCTGTAGCCAAGCATTTGTCAAGTAAATTCAGTGCAAGTCAAATATTGGCTTTATTAATTAAAGTCATTCGCATAATCTTATCCATACCTAGTGTTCGTGTCCTTAATGCCTTAACCAGTTGAAAAGTTTCAGCCTAATCCATTTAGTTTCCAGGTAAATGATTCCATATGTTAAAAAATGCTGCTTCTTCCTTTTTCCCTTCTCCAGAATATGAGCAGTATCTTAGGTCACTGTTCATCCACCTATGTCTTCCATTATGGAATAGCTTTATTTCTTCTACGAATTAATGACCAGTCTACAGATAAATTATCCCTATTATCTCAAACTGAATAGCTGCTACTTGGCTTTTTTTTCCCTTCTAGGAAATATTCCGTATAGCTGTTAGCACATTAATTCATAATTCCATCAGTGGCAGTAAAAAGGCTTTGTGTTACATTAATCTCCTTACTTTAACGCTAGATGTGATGGATAATTAGTGGAATACAGATTTAATTAAATCTTCATTCCTATCTAACAATATCTAAAGCACAGCATCCTTACCTGCACATACCGCAGCTTCAGTCATCCTTGCTTATGCTTCTCTATGAGTTTGTTCACAAAGTGGAAGTTTCTTCTCTGCTGTAGAGTAAACATTTAACTACACCGTCTGGTTTTGAAATCTATATTACTTTATCTTTGCAAGATACATGAAAAAAATTATTAATAATGTCCTGCTCTACCTATTTCAGACAAATCACTTGAACAAATCCCTTCCGAGATGTGCACTGTCAGGGTTCTGTTGGTGATCATTTATCTTGAGGGACTAAATCCTAGGCTGGTGGCCTATCCGCCACTATGACTGACTGAAAGCAAGTATTTCACAGAGGAGATATTTTAATTCTAATTTGTTTCGATACAAAAATTTTATATGAAAATTAATGTCAATTCTGTACCTAACCTCACTACACAGCCTGGATTTAGAGAAGGCTGCTCAGTAGCTCTAAATTTGAGGAACTTGGCTCCATAGAGTGCTCCTGAAGCTGGGTCTTGGAGATTACTAGGTTTTAGAGAGCTGCAAGACATTTTTTCATTTTCTTTTTTTCTGAAATATTTTTAGGGCCACAAAATGTGAATTAGGTTAATGCTGCACATCACAATCAGCTGTATGTGTGAACAATAAGGGAGAAGGGGAAATACACAGTAGAATAAAATGAAGAATTACAGAATAAAGCAGAGCTTTTTCCTTGAAAGTAGTTTTGGTGCATTTTGAGAAACTAAAAAAAACAGTTGCAGCAGAGAATAACCAAAAGTGTGTCTTGTGGACTCCTGAACTTTCCTATCTGCCATAGGAAGCAACTGTATGCTGATGAGGACATGGATAAAATAATCTTGCGAGGATACATGTGAATAATTAGAGGGTTCTTTTGGTTCAGCTGCCAAAGTTTTGAATGGAACTGAATTTAGCATTTTTTTCATCTTTTCTCACTCAAAAGCACAAACTGTTTTAGTTTTGCTTGATGCATAAGGTTTCAATTCAAGCAAATGTAATTGAAAGGAAATTAAAGACTTGATTAACAAGGCCAGTAATGGTGGTGGTGTCAGGCTCTCTTCTCCTTTTAGCTAACAGCTCATAGACTATGGCATTTGGTGGGGTGAAATAGACTGTGGTTCAGATTAATTCTCTGCTTGAGAAGATTTAAATCAGACTCTTGGGTGAATTTCCTCACTATCAGACACAAACATTTAGTTCAGGTCTCCTTAGCCTTTCTCCTGGCTCAGACCTTCTCTTTAAAATGCACTTACACAATGAAAGGTAAAGAAATCAGAATGGCCCTTCCTCCTAGGGGCTGATGTGCATGTAAGATCTAGTACCTGTTTGTTTGTCATTAAAGGCTGGGCTGAGTGCACCTTAGAAATACCCTTTTTATGTTTTCCCCTAGCATTGATCTGGGAAGTGAGGGGCCTCTGCAGGCAGAGGAGCCAGAAGCGCTTATGGATCCGGATCCTCCAGCCTCGGTGGGAGTTGTAGGGGCTGCTCCCAGATATTTAGGGGAACAAGGGAGCTGTATCCCTGTGTATGCACTGTGTAGGCACTGGATACTTATGTGTGCGTGTTTCCCATAGTATGTAACGCTGGAAAAATGAGATTGCCCCAGTTATTTCTTGCTGTACCCACCTGGAAACTCTAAGATAATATTGTTCTTTTCAGCAATTCTTTTTGAAATGGAAAGTAAGGCTCAGAGAGTAAGTAAATTCCCCAAGGTCACATGCGAAGACCCATAAGGCTATTATAAAGCATTTTGCATTTTTGCTGTAGCTGACAGTACTGGCTCACAGTAAATTTGTCAGGAGATTAGGCTGCGTTCAGCCTTGCAGCCTGGTTGCTCGCTGTAGCTGGTTGACTTCCAAGGAAAAACATGCCTTCTAAAATCCCTTCTCAATCCCCCTTGCCCAAACAGGAAGTAGGGGACTCTGTGTCTGAGCCACATGTGGGGCTGTGAATCATAAGGATTTCATTTGAGCACACTAGAGTCTGGATAAACCAAACAGGCTGTGGAAAAAAAGCTCTTCCAGGATTTGCCCCTGTCGTACTGACTCTCAACCTCAAGCACTTGCATGGGCCCATTCCGGCAGGGAAGCAAGGGAAAGAGGTGATCCGCCTCTTTTGTAAAGCAGCATAGGAAGTTCCTTAATTCAGCTTCTGTGAGTAAAGGCTTTCTTATCACTCCTGGGTTTTGGAAATGCACATGCCACCAACAAAATGTTGATCCTTTAAAGCTCTCCTGCTGCTGGGAATCTAGTGTTGCAGCAGAAAGTGGCCCAGTAGGCCAGAAAATCAGGAAGAGGAAGTGATACGTAATGGGATGTTTATGTTGCTGCTTTCTAACTCTAAGCTTTAGTTACAAGTTTAACTGCTTTGTTGTAATGTCTTTCTAAAGAGAAATGACTAATATTTTCACCTAAAGTAATGGTAGTTATTTACCTCTTTGCTGGTATTAGCAATATTAAATCTTTCCAAAATCCTAAGAATTCTCACTAAGAAAAGGAAAACGTCCTTAGCTGTATCAGTCTGACTTTTGTGGTGATCAAGGAAGGTGACCAGCAATTAAAGGTGCGGGCCTATGTCCAATCCCTTTGGAATCAGTCAGCTTAACAGGCACTGAATTGC
The DNA here is from genome assembly GCA_013398735.1 of Nothocercus julius. Taxonomy (NCBI): domain Eukaryota; kingdom Metazoa; phylum Chordata; class Aves; order Tinamiformes; family Tinamidae; genus Nothocercus; species Nothocercus julius. Next base: position 4,703,020 of record VZSV01000020.1, on the reverse strand, counting down.
TTGATGCCTGGTGTGGTGGCATGTCCGCTGCCCAGCTCCTGGTGAAAGGAATGGGGAGTTGAGCAGCGGGGCATCGACAGCAGCGTTGATTTCTCCAAGGGTGAAAATAACAAACGGCCAAACAGTTTCTGCCACCAGAATTTCAACGATGATAGGTGCCAGCATACCACCACGAGCATGCGCAGTTCAATCAGAAGCTGCCAAAAAAGACATTTTAAACTCCTGTTTACTTGCTTGCTTTCTTGCTTTTGAACAGATACTGTGAAGAGTCTTTTTTGTGTTATTTCCTGTACTTTTTTGGGTGTGCATGTGTGTGTGTTTTTCTTT
>VZSV01000020.1:4676838-4697439 GCA_013398735.1 Nothocercus julius | reverse complement strand
AGAGTAAAACTTATTTCAGAACCTGGTTTCACAGAGTGTAACCAGAAGAGCAGGCTGCTTCACTTGTGTGTGTTTTATAACTTTCCTGAAGTAACTTTCAAGATCACAATGTGGAGTTTGCACCTCTGTGGACCAGTTAGCTACGTTTTCCAACTCTTCCAGCTCTGGTGGCAAAGAAACATTTATTTCTTTTAGATTCATACCTGGTGCTTCCAGCTTCTTTCCCATGTGGGATACTGGGCTAGTTCGATGGAGAAGAAAGAATGGAATTGTTAGAGGCCGGAGGGATGTTCAGTGATTCACCCGCTTTGCCCCCATGTAGGCTGTTGCTCCCTATCAGGCCTGAATTGGGGTAGGGTAAGAACGGAAATTTTTAGTAATCAAACAGACCCAACGCCTGTCCTTGGGCAGAGAGAAAGGAACCAACTGAGCTCCCTTCAGCTGGTTTAGGAGTAGTTTTAATAGAACTTCTAGGCAGAGGTTGTTTGTATTTTCAAGAGTAGAAAATAGCAGACAACTGATCAAAATGGGCAAGGGGAATGTGTTTACACTCCTTTCCTGAGGAAAAATTTCAACTTTATTTTTTACAGTGGATTCGCTTGTTTACATTTATCTTTAGTTTAACTTTGCACAAACGAAGGTGCACAGATGTTGTGTTATACCCTCAGCAAAAAACTAACTATGTGTAGATACAGCATTGTGGTCCGTTTGTATTCGGGTTAGTTTACCTGTAGCTGGGATTCAGAGCTTTCTGCAGCTTGGGCATATAACCTCTTCTATTTTCAATGGCAGCCACTGTGTCTGAGTGTACTGTGATCTGTGAAGGACAATTGGCCACTTGTTTTGCTTTTGAAATTAATGGTTCCCTCTTGTTCAGAACAAATTGAAGAACTGGTAGCACAAGAACTTTTATTAGAAACTTATTGCAAGATAAACACAATTGTAGTGATTGATTATCTCATTAATGATTTTGAGAAAACATTTAAAAAAGATTATGAGAATGCTGACCGATCTTGCATATGTGTCCAAATTAATATTAGACATTTTTACAAAGCAGATTTTTATTGTACTCCTTTCCTGGTTGTCTTGCAAACATGACTGAAGCCATTTATGGAAGTCTGTCTCAAATTTGACTTGTTCGTTTTTTACTGTAAATATACTATGAACCCAGTGATTACGTGAAGAAAAGGGCAAAGACTCTCTCGCTGTGCATGCCTTACAGATTTTTCGACAGGCTTAGAATCTGCTCTTAGCTGGAAGAGAGCACAGGCTGGAATTAAATAAGAAGATTACCAAGTCCAGCACTTCCAACAGATCACTATTTGTTTTTATGTAGCAGAGACGTTACCTATAGAAGAAAACAGCACTTCCAAAGAACATCGGTTTTCTGAGGACTCTATGGATTCTGCCCTGAATTCAGTAAATCCTTCAAGCCCAGCGCGGCGAAACTCCACAGAATACCGCGCTCCAGGGAGCGCACCGCACTACAGGAGCTCCCTTCAGCCAGGCACTGCTACCTCACACTCGGCCCCAGTCCTCCGCCGGCTCTCCCTGAGCTCTGCTGGGAACAGCAATTACTACGAAGTTAGCAGGAATCGAATACAGAGGCGGATTGAAGGTATGCTGCATGCCTAAACTTTCCCAAGAATATAGCTGCTTTCATTAATGCACAAAATCCAAGAGTTAACGCATAAAGAAGTACTTTGCCCTAGAAAAGCTGGCAGATGGAGTGAAATGCTATGCTGTTGCCAAACGCGTCAAGCCTGCTAACGTAGCTTCCAATACAGAATTTAAGCTTATTAAAACTAGTAGTGCCGTGAAAGCCAGAGGGATTTTGCCTGCTGCACTTTCCTCTCACTGCTGTTACGGACCCTGCAAGAGACCTAACTGGGGAGTGCTAGTTATGCAGCCCTCCTCTTGAGCATCTTACTCTTACTGTGTTACTGAAGTACGGGGATAGGGTTTCTTCCTGTCCCTCCCTCTGCCTGCACAGTTTAATGTGCCTTTACTACGTTGCCCATTACTGGGACCCAGGAACCAAACATTAAACTAATCCCTCTAGTTATGACAGAATGCTAATGCTTATGCTGCTAAAAATAGGAGCAGTTACATAAGGCATTTAAAGACGAACAAAACTGTTTACTGTTATTTGGAGGAAAATAAAAGCATCTTTCATGTTAATATAATGCAGAAGAGTGAACAAAAGTCTGTTGTATTAAGACTGTCTTTTTGTAAAATGGAATGTGTTGTCCCTGTATAGACTAGTGATACTTCTTCCTTTCACAATATTTTTATGCTATAAGCTGCAAGTTCCACAACTGGACCAGATGTGAACACACTAAAAAGGGAACCTTCAAGAATGTTGAATAAGGATCCTTCTGCGTGGTCAATAGAGGAAGTAATGCGCTTTGTGAAAGAAGCTGATCCACAGGCACTAGCTCCACATGCAGAACTCTTTAGGAGACATGTATGATGCATATCCATTCTTTCTTGTAGATTTTACATACCACATTAATTGTTAGGATACACCTTTCATGTCTATCACTGTGTTTACAATTAAAGATAAAGCAGACTGTACCCACTTGTATGTTAGAGACTGAAAATTATTTTTTTCATCCGGAACTCCTACTGCAGTGTGTGTTGTCTGTGTTCCAGCCTTGTTAGACTAAAGTAAATTGCTATTGCTTTCCACTTTATATAGAGAAATACTGGAATTCCATATTCTGATGGCCACTGTTAAGTCCCTAGTAGCCCTGGAGAAGTTACAGTGCAGTATAGGCTACATAGTCCATGTGGACGTCTGCCGTCTGAGACAGTCTCTTTGTAGACTGATTATCCCAAAGTAAACAAGCTATTGGGCCTTTTGAGCTTTGTACTTGAACATTAACTGTAGAATTCAGAGGATCAGTTAAAAAGTTTGTCTGTTTTAACAATATGCAACATCTCATGGGATCTAACTTGATCTCCTATAATTAGCGAAAATCTGTTGGTTTTTGGTTTTAGTTTCTCCTCTTCCTTCCCACTCTGCTTCTCTGGCAGACTGCTCAGCTTTGTTATTTCATCATAGATGATGAAATTAACCCTCTCAAAAAGAGTTTGGGTTCTCCTTAGCACGTTCTGTCGCCAGACCCTCCATTGATCTGTCTTGTGTATGCTCTTTTGCATGAGGTCAAAGGCATTTATTTCATCCTTGTTCTGAACCAGATTTTACCAACAGTTACTTTGCAGAGTATGCTCGATTTGAAGGGGAAAATTTCAAAATAAGTTTTTAACAGGACTTCCTGTCTGATGTGTTAGTTGTCTAACAAGACTAAATATCACTTGTTTTGTTAGATCTATGTTTTGTTTGTTTTTTAAGTGGCTTTCTTCATGCTGTTCTAGGGAACTAACTGCTTGTCTACAGTATGTAATGCTGCCAAGGGCTTAGGCTATTTCAACAACGCTGTTGAAATTTGGCTAAGTTGTCGTGGGTCTTGATCCTAACAATGTCTGGTTTAACCTGAGCATAGATTTGTCTTGTTTCACAGATGCAGATGGTCGGTAACCCCTTCTTCCATGTGACTGTTTGCATGAGCATGCCAGAATCCTCCCACAGCTGTGTTCAAGGTTCACTGCAAGGCCTCTGTGCTTGGATCATTTAATCTCTGACTGCATGGGCCTTCTTTTTCTGCTTTTTTTCCTTGACCCATTCACTTTTTGTTTCACTTGGTACCTAATTCCAAAGGCTATTTGGTCTTTTTTTTTTTTTTTTTTTAGTATCTCAAATAGCTAACTCATACATTAAAAATACTTTGACCATCAGTATTATTAGGGTTGTGCTAAGTTACTGCCTTGATTTTGCTACTTGCTAGTATAGATAATAATGTACTCTTCAGTTTCATCATGAGTCTTGTTAAAGCAGTTTTGTGTTTTGTTTATTCTCTTCCTTCTGCAGGAAATTGATGGGAAGGCACTACTGTTACTGAGGAGTGATATGATAATGAAATATATGGGACTGAAGCTGGGGCCTGCACTAAAGTTGTGCTACCACATTGAAAGACTTAAGCAAGGAAAGTACTAGCTACCAGGGATACCACAACGTGTGTTTGTATCACACTAATCTCTCAGGTTCACAGTTATTTTCTTTATTTGAAAATGTTTTGCTGCCATAAACCACCTTTAGTTTTTGGAAGTTCTCTCAAATTGCAATAAAATTTTCAGCATAAAGAGTTGAAAAACAGAGAAGTCTGTAGTACGTTTGGTACCTGTTTCATTCCGTCTGCAAGGAGGGACAGTTTGGTATGCTGTGTTTGGATTTTTGTTGCTGTTGCTGAAAACAGTGATCTCAGTGCTGCTTTTGTCACCAAATTCTGAAAAGTGTATTCTCCATTACAGACTTTAGTCTACACTTTTATATTCAGGACCAAAACAGCTGAATCCCAAAGGAAAAAAAAAAAAAAAAAAAAAATCATCAGGTGATCATCAGGTGTTGATAACTTTTTCAGGGGTGGCTGTAATCTTTTACATTGCAAGAAAAAATAAAATAGGTGATCTAATTTCTCTAGTTAATACTGTATCTGGTCTTCCAGGAGAGTAATTCTCAGCTGGGTTATTCTTCGTAGGTTTTCATAAAGGGAATAGCAATATGAATTGTTCTTGGGTGAGGGAGATATGGGGAAGGAAGGGCTGTGTAGGAAAGGGCTTAATACAAGTACAGGCTTTTATAAAGTGTGATTATCAGTCCTTCATTAAGTAAGGACAAGTGCACAGGATATTGCCAATTTATGGAGGCAATTTTCCTGTTGTATTGAGAAGGGCATTTGGGCTAGGCTGCTCCCAGCCAGTTATGGAACAAACATATTTGTACATCCGCATTTTAAACACTCCATCTTTTGCCAAGTTTGGCATGGATATGTATGTTCATGCTGGTTATATATACACATGTATGTGTTGGGGAAATACATACTATATATATAAGAAAATGCATGCATGCTGTACATATATATTCATTTTTAATGTGTTTTAAGGTACTTTGCACTGCACCAGAGAGAACTGTACATTTTTTTTTTTTTTTAACCAGTAAACTTAGTTGTGTACTTCTTCCATATTCCTTAGCACTCGTTTAGTGTGTTGTCCATCCCTGGAGTAGGAAGGTGACAACAGCCAGTGGGTGAGTGGGTGGATTTGTGCAGGCGAGAGCCCTGTGCTATGCAATGCCCCTGGTTGCTCATCACTGAACTCTGAGCCACATATTCTGGTGTCTTTCTGGAGATGCACATTTGATTCTGATGTTTTGGGCTTAGCTTTCCTGTGAGGCAGTGTTACTGTGTAACTGGTAAGTGGTTGTGGGGGTAAATTTCGTGCTGTTTGTATAAGCCACAAGAATGAGTGGTGATAATAAGCTGGTTTGTTGTCACTGCCAGTGGTAACATACATCAGGGACAAGAAAGTATCCTTTCTGTGTAGGACTGAATATACTGTGCATAATAGTGCAAGTGATAAAAACTATTTGCTAGGGAAGGTGTAGTCCTAAAATGGTAGGTTTTATTATATTTCTTACTGCCTTTTTATATGAAAGCATATAGTAAAAACGTATTTTTTTGCAATTTTCTTGTTCAAAAATGCCTTGTTTTACCAAGAGTCTGATGTTTCTCAGGTTTCAGCAGAGATGCTGCTGAATGCTGCATGTTGTGACTCCAAGTGTTCAGGTGTGTTTTGAGTTTATATGACTGCAATGCAATTTTAATTCAGCAGGTCATTGGGACTTTGAGGATTGTTTTTGTCACTCCGTCATTAGACATTTGACACTAAAGGTTATCTGCATTGATTTGTTATGCATATCTTTTGTGGTGCATGTATGCTTAGATGAATAATACAGACGTGATCTTTATAATAAGAAAAGGTCAGCGCCCTGACTGGAGAAAATGTGTTTTTTCTGTGTGGTGAGTGTCGGTCTAATGATATGAAAGTTACAGCTCGCATCACAGGGGAAGCATCATTCCCTGGGTGCTCACTGTGTTGCTTATACTTCCATGCTTTACTATGCAGAATTTCAGGAAGTTTTAGTGTAAAAAGACCAGTTGTACCATTTATCTGAAAGCAATTGACTGAAAATTGTGGAGTTTGCTTGTTTTTATATTGTCGTATAATTGCTGTAAGAGCAACAAAGATGCTTGAATTTTCTGTTGGGGAATTATGGAATGAACTGTGTTGTACGTGGCAGTGTTAAGGGTAGAAATCCCTGTTCAGGGTTTTGTGGGCACCTCTGGGCATCGATCGCATTGCCGTGCCAGAATTTCCTCCTGTGCCACAGTATGAGATTCAAGCCTGCACACAGTTGTAGCAGAATATATTCTGGATTCCTTGTTTTCAATGGGATGTTCTTATATATCAACAAAAATAAAATAGTTTGTTCGTTGTTGTAACTGTCCGTTTTGTTTGACGTTGTGTATATGGGGAGCACCATTTGTGTAGGCAAGGGCTGCTGTCTTGCCTGGCAGTTGGCAGCTCCTGCCAGTTCATGTAAACATGCAATGTAAGGAGAGTTTAATCCATAGGATGAAATAATTCCAGCAGTGTTTATCTAATGCAATTAATATTTAATCTTGGGCTGGTCTGTGCTTTTAAAATAACAATTTAGAAGTGTATTCAAATGTGTAGCTTTGCATATAGGCTTTATGCATATAGCCTCTTTTGGTTTACAGTATTCCTTTGTGATCAATAATGGAGAAGAGGCCACTAAAAACTATGATTTTTCCACTACTTGTATTTTCTATACAAAAACTGAAAATTGATTAGAGTATCTTTTTTCTTTTTTCCTGATTATTTGGTATTTGACTTGATTTAAATGTGATTCAGAACTGGCGTGACAGTTACATCAGCAGAATACAGTTTTAGATTTATGCTTGAATTTCACTCTGTCTCATTAGATTGCAACATACAGGCCATAACTTGCAAGTAGAACTTAAAGCATTTTCATTTCTGCATGTAGCACCCTTTCTTTCCTTTCTTTCAGCTGCTGCTGCATTTTGGCTCTGGAGATGGGCCTGGCTGCTTGCGCGGCCGCCCCGGAGCCTCCGAGGTTTCAGAGGCTCATGCAGGGTCCAGCTCTCTCCCTGGTCCTGCTCCACTGGGACTGCAGTGGGGTGGGATCTTCCGGCAGCCCTCTTGTGAGTTCGTGCCTGCCAAGGGCTTCTGCGTCTCCAGCTCTGGTTCTTGCAGCGTTACCGAATGCTTGTTCTGCATTCACATGAAGACCTGAAGTACTTTAAATCAAAGCTGTTAGTCCCCACAGGTCTGAACTTCATATACCTTGGGTTTTAAAGGAGTTTGCTTGTCCTCATGCCTGTTCCTAGTGGCGAGCTTGCGTCTGAAAGCTTAAATAGGGTTAATGGTAGCATCAAATCCTCTGTAGGCAAATTATGGAGCTTGGAAGCACCAAAAGCCCAGAGACATTTTGCATCTGTTCTCCGTCAGAAGATACCGAATATCCTTTTATTTTGGTGTATACATATCAAAAAAGCGTAGTATTTTCTCATTGTTTCTCTAAGTTGCTTTTCTGTCTGCAGGGTTTCATCTGCTAAAGTGGTTTATTTAGACTGTAACTCCTCAGTGTTTCGTAAGACTTCCTCCATTTCAAATTAAATGGTGTTGCTGGTGAGAACTAGCTGCTCTCCTGCATTTCTTGAAGCAGCAGCAACAATGTGCACTGCCAGGTCTGGCGAGTGCTGTGCAGCAAGTGCTGTTGCAGCATTACAGTTGACATCACTGCAGTTCTGACAAGTTCTCTGCAGCAACAGACACCTTGCAAGACTTCTTCAGGAGGGACTGTTGAAGACAGCAGCATCACATTTTAAATTTTCACTCAAAGGGTGAGGGAGTCTTCCCTTTTTTTGTTGCCTTTAATAAAGGCACACCATTTTTTACTGCAGGTCATAGAGGGAAAGATGTTCCTCAGGCAAGTTCTTCTGCCTACTCACACTATTTGTGGAAACACGGCTTCCTTTCCAACCATTTAGGGCTAAAATCTTCTCAGGAGCTGTGTTGACTTTCTCTGTAATTCTGATGACAGTTGTATGGGAGTCTGCAGACGTGACTGTGTGTCCTGGATGTGGTATAAAAACTCTCTCTTTGGGTATTTCAAATACTCCTTGTAGTGGAAAACAAAGCCTCAAGCAAGGGTGGCCAAAATACCCAAGCTTGAATTTAGTCAGATAAAATAACATACTTATTTGTCTCTGTTTTCATTGGAGGTGATATTGGGAGGTTTGAAGCATGGGTCTGCTGTTGAATTAAGAGTTCACTGTCTTGCCTGACTCAGAGGACTTGGTCACGTTTTCCTGTTCAAATAATATTCCAATGTGCCAACCTGGGATCATGTTTCCTTTTAAATATGAGGAAGTAATGGAAGGAAAGTGCTCATATATCCATATATGTATGTGTGTGTGTATGTATGTGTATATGAATTTATAATATAAACATTTTTTTACTTCAAATGGTTTGGCATCCAGAAGCAAGGAGTCAAAAGTGGCATGTGTCAAGCCAACATGAAGCAGAGGTTGGGAGTCACTGTTTTAAGTTAATTTGTATTTTACTATTTCTCGTATCCATTTTGAAATGATGGATTTTTCTCTGTGTGTGTGTGTGTGCGCTGCATTATCATGGAATCACCTTAAGGTCTGCTCAGTGTTTCTATTTGCAACACTTTCAAAACGCCTATGCGTGGCTTTCCATACTAATTGCCAATTACTCTGAAGGTAGGTTTTTTTTTGTTTGTTTTGTTTTGGGTTTTTTTAAGTCTTTTTTTTTCTCCTATAGATTTAAAATAGTAACTGAAAGTAGTAATTGCATGTAAGTTGAACAGAGGGCAGTGGTACAAAGTTGCTGCTGAGCAGAGACCTGAGAGCTTTCAGACTGCATGTGCAGTCATTTGTGTTCCTAGGTTTCCCGTGTCCCTGCTGCAGCCTTTGTAAGGAGGCCTTGGGAAGTGCGGGCTGCTGTAATGCAGTAGCAGGTAGCTAAGCACATTTTAAAAAGTGGATAGCTGTATCTTTTCTTCAGGTGGTTAGCTAGTTACATAATAGGGAAAAATGAGCATCCAATTACAGTATTGGATAGTTGATCCTCTTGCAAAAGGCGCAGGCATCTTCACGGTTCTGCTGCTCCTTCAGCAGAGTCAGAGCTATGTGGAGTTAGACTTGCATTTTTCTAAGGCCCCTAGAGATCAATTTTGAAGGTCACGTATTCCTCCTCTCCTTTTTACTGCATATAAAACTATTGGAGTGAATAAGAGATGCTCATCCGGAACTGCCCAAGTACTATAGTGATGCAGGGAGGCAGAAGATGATTTCACATCCCTTTCTGTGGTGAAGCTGTTGCTGCTGCTTTCACAAGCCTCGATTATATGATCTTTCGCTCTGTAAAGCTTATTAGCTAGTCTGTAATCCTGGGATCTGGTTCCCCAGCTGTCAGTGCTGCTGCCCCTTCTTTCTTTATTTTTAACACTGGAAACCTCTGAGGTTCCTGTTTTAGTAGCTGCAAAATATATTTCAAAGCTTCCTGCTCTGAGGGCTTCCCTTAAATTCTTGTTGCTGTGGGTGGTGTGATGCAAGTTCTACATACACTTCAGCTATGACATTACACTGGCCCAGGAGGCCTTTAAATCCCTCACTTGGAGTCATCCATCCCTGCCCTAGCAGATCATTTTGATTAGCTGTGATTTTTCCCATCTGAATCAGAGTTAGCTGCCACTAGCTCCAAAATCTCCCAGTGCTGCTGCGCGAGGCAAGGAGCCCTCTGTGAGACTCTTCTGTGTGAGACGCTCACGGCTTCATTTTGACTCCCGTTGCCTGCAGTGGAGCCGCTCAGCGCTCGTGGCCACAGTCACTCAGCTCTTTTTAGCTGCTTCTTTTTAAAATGCAAAAAGACTTTTTCTGATACCAAATGTCTTTTCTCAGCCTCCCAAATCAACGCCTTTCCAGGACAAATAGTACGAGCCAGCAGATGCCAGCACAAGACGCAGGAGCGATCACATCCCGTGTGCTGTGAACGGACAAATGCAAACAGATGTACAGCTTGAAACTGGCAGAAACACACTGCTGCCAACGGTTCCTGTCTAGTTATGACAGCTGGAAGGAAGCGAATGCACCACAAAACCACCATGGTAATTGCCATTACCCTGGCTCGGCAGCATGAGGTCAAGAACTGGAAAGACACAGACTTGTCTACCCCCGCAGGTGGAAGCTGAGACAGATTGGCCGGCACTGGGACAGTCTCACTGAATGGTGACTGGTGTTCAAAGGTAAAAGACTGGATTTTCACTAAACTTGTCCTTTTCTTGTATTTTTTTCCATAGCCCTGCAGGTGCTCTGCTCTCCCAAGTAGCAGTGCTAGTGCTCTTCAGATGCCCCCGAGTGGAGTTTTCAGCCAGGTCTGTGACTGAACTCTCCTTCCCTCAACTTCCAGCTCTCCAAACCAGTGCTGTCAGGCAGGACTTCCACTTACCAAGACCCTCTGTTCTCATGGCAGGATCCTTGCATGTGCCTTTTATTCCTGCACGTGAGGAAAAATAATAAGGACCACGCAACTTCCTTGCTTGGCCTCTGATGCAGGTATGAGCTGTTGTTACTGACTCTGCTTCTTGCTGGGAAGGCTGGTGCTACTCCCTCGTTGACAGGTGCCGCTCACCTTGGCCAGTATCACTCCAAGGGTGGTCTGCAAAGTATTTGTACCCTGTTTTGGTGGCTCAGACCCACCGCGGAGCCCTCAGAGGCCTGGAAGGAGCCAGGCCCACGTGGAAGGCGACCAGTCCGTGCAAGACAGACACGGGAGCCTCCGAGCGACAGGCCCCGACACCGCTCGTGCAGCAACGCATAGCTGCGCTGGGAGAGTCGGCAGCTCCCGCTCCAGCTTTTGCCATGCGCTTGAGGAAGGGCCTCAGTCTCACTGCCAGCTTCCTCCCTGTGCCTTTCCTGGGCTTCTCCTGCAGGATGGGGTGCTCTGTCCCCGTGCTCTTAGCGTGCCCTGCGCACAGCTCTTCCTGTTGGCATTTTACCCCTGCAAGCCCAGAGGTGCGTTTGGCCAATTTAAGCAATGCACCAAGATACTGCTGGGGCTGTGCCTGAGACACTCAGCTCTTTTTCCATGCTTACCAGCCTCTTTTTTCTTTTTTTCCTCCTATCTGAAATCATGTTGCCCACTATTTATTTTCTTTCAGTGGCCCATCGCAGTGTGCTCCTGGCCCAGCCGGAGGAGCGTATTGCTTCCATGTATCTTTGCATTCATCATCCTGTATGAATTGCAAACTGTCTTGGCCTGGGTAGTGTTTGGCTACAGGAAATGAACAGGTTGGGGAAAGTTTAAATGTTTTCAGAGAAAACAGAAATGGAAGCCTGAGATGAGTGATACGGTTTTCGTGCAACATGGGAAAGAAAATGTATGGAAAACATGGGAAAAAGTAATGGAAAATCAGAAGCCAGGTGGAGATACTGACTTAAACTGTTTGAGATTCAAATGCATTGACTGCTGAGCCATAACCAGTGTCTTTGGCCATTTGTGTTGAACTGGGTTTTTAAAGAAGAAAATTAAGAGATTAACATTTTAAGCATATCAGTAGTGTGTGGTATTTTGTGTCAAAAATGACTTTTTTGGTCTATTTTAGTGTTCAGAGGTAACAAAAATTCATAACCTGCTTTTTTAACATACGCACCAGTGTTTTTGGTTAAAGTAAGATTCTGGGGCCTGTCCCTCTGAGGTCAATAATTTCTAATGCTAATGACATCTTGATGTGATTTTATCTGGAAACATAAGCTGAGTCCTTATTCCCTACCTGAGTTTTGGGGCATCTCTTTGTTTCCTCCGATTTTATGAAAGAACAACTCCTGCTGCCAACTCTTACTGATGTGATTTCTTTCAAAGTCAGATGAGTTTAGGAGCCAAAACCTGGGAATAGGGGCTAGGTTTGACTTGGGATAGTGTCAGGGTCTCTCATGGCTCTCACTGTGATCCCCGGAGGTCTCTTTGTTGGAGTTGAGGGTAGGAGTGATCTGACCAGACACCTCTCATCATAAAGCAGTAGATGCTTGTACAGTTCCCTTAAGTCCCCTTGTTTTAATGATAGATCCTCATCATCTGTCATGGGAGCTTCAATATCCTTCTTAATTCGTTCTCCGACCTAAAGCTCTTTCCGTCGCAGCCCAGGTGGAACAGTCCGCTTTGAGTCCTGCATGAAAGGCCCCGTCGGCACTCGGACGGAAATGCTCGGATGTGTGTTTTGTTAGCAAGAAGTTACTTTATTACAAAAAGCAGAAAGCAAAACCCATGGTCTACCACACAGGGTGACTTGTTCAAAAGTCCCATTGCCCAGGATTTCTGTCCCTCGAAGTCCCTGAGCGCTGAGGCTGTTCCTGCGAGGCTTGGCCTGCTCTTGGATCCTCTGTGTTGCTCACTTAGCTCGGCAGAGCACAGCTCGTGTTTAAAGTGGCAAAAGGTGGGAACCAGTATTGGCTGCTTTTGATTAGTCTGTAGGCGTGTTTTTTTTTTTTTAAACCCCCTTTAAGTAGGTACTGGGAAGGTGCTGAGTGAACGCGGCGTAGGGACGATCAGGCTGCACACGGAGCTCTGCTGTCGTGGTTGGGTGATGGAGGGTCTGCAAAGGGCAGGCGGCAAGCGCTGCTGCTGTGTGTCCCCAGGGCTCCCGTTCCCCACGGGTCAAGTCCTCAAGGTATTTTATTTTGAAATACCTTGATTTTGATTATTTAAAATAAAAAGAATCCAGTTTGGTACCTTTATAGGTGTGAATGCAGGTGAGCTGTGTTTTTTTTTTTTTTTTTCTCTCTATTTACTTGATGTTGTTTCACAGGAAGCAATTTGCATGTCAGAAACCTCAAAAAAATCACTTAATAAGTTTTCTGTGCCTTCCGATGAGATTTTGGGGGGTTTCTTGCAGTACATGGTAAGTGGGAAGAAATTACCCCTCATTTAGTGTCACGGCCCTGGTCTGTGAGATTGCAGACTGCAACAAATCGCTGCCCATCTCCACTTGCTTAGCGATTGAGGACGGGAATCCCATGGCGAGGCTGTGGCGGGAAGGCTAAAAGGCTGCAGCAAATGCAGCCGTTCTGAGGCAGCCGTGAGCGGAGGGACCCACTGATGCCAGGAGCGAAGGGGCGCCGCGCATGGGCTGGCGAGGCCGCCCGGTGCCCGCACTGCATCGGGGCTGGGAAGCGACAGCTGCCTCATTTCTCAAAAGTGAAAACTGCTGCAGCCCGGGCACAAACACCTTGCCTTTTGCCTGGGAAATAGTGCTCCCTTCAGATGCTGTGTTAGATCATATCCTGCCATTTGCTCCTTCAGTTTTCTTCACTTAGCTTGAAAGTATCCTAATAATTTGAATACCACGGTATTATGCTGTTCTTGTAGGAGAACTTGTGGGAGTTCTTAGGAGAACTTGGAGTTACAAGGAGAACTTGTAGGAGAACTGTATACGGGCACAAATGCTGAATATTTTAGTGTTTAGTAATTTTTCTCTCCTAACATGTAGGAATGTTTCAGATGATTCAACAATAGAATGGATTATCTAGCAGGAGTACGTAGTCAGGATTTTAACAACTGTGGAAAATACGTTATACGCACTAAAATGCCTGTGTTGTCTAGGACAGCCCCAGACTATTCTGAATTGCAAACTTCAGCTGCAACAACTTGGGTATATTCAGAGGGAAAAGAAACACCGAATAAGGGTGGGTGGGAAGTGCTGCAGTAGTGAGGGGTGAGGATAAACCGCAAATCGCCCAAGTCCACGTTATTAACATGGCAGTGGCAGCCTGGCTGCATGCAGGAGGGCAGGAACTGAGCCCAGCCAGATGAAATCAGCGTCTCGGGGCGCTTCAGCACGTTCTTAGGAGCTTGAGCACAAAAAGAACCTGAAACATCTGGCACCAGGATATTATGTCATGTTGCTTTGTGCTCTCTGTGTTGCTCAGGGCTTGGCACGAGGGCTAGTAGCGAGTCACTCACAGTTGTCACATGGCCGTCCACAGGCGCCTCCATGGAAGTGAAGGAGCCCAGGCTTCTCTAAAGTGCTTCCTCCTGCGCTCAGCGGCCGTCCCGGGGCTGGCCGCTTTCCCACGTGAGCCTGGAATGTGCCAGAGAGCTTTTGCGAGGCCCTTCTGTGAACCCAGTGGGTCACAGCCCCATGGGAACGCGCAGGGAGGCAGAACGTGTCCCAGGGCCCTGGCACACGAGCGGGTGGGCAGAAGTGCTTAACAAAGAGCAGCTCGCGCTGACCGGGAGGTGCCTCGGCCGGTCCGGCCTAGGGGGGCAGGCGTGTGTGGCAGAGGCCTGGCGCCCTCGCCTTGCTTGGTGGACACGGCGCCGCAAGCACACGCGTAACTGCACACCCGTGACGTGCAGGAGCTGCCGCAGGTTGTGCCTTGTGCATTGTGCTGGGAAGGGGATGGGCCGCACCTGGGTACTGAGCAGGGTGGCTCAGCTGCCTGCCCGGAAAAGCTCCCGGCGCTCACGTCTTTGAGCTCTCCTGTGCCTGAGGCTACCGCCTATAGTGGCCTCCACTTGAGGCCCACAGCCCTGCTGCTCTCCATCAGCCAGGTGCCTGGGGATGCTTGCAAAACCCTCTACCTGATGATGGGAAGAGAGTCAAGGGAGAGGAAGGTGACCCAGGCCCTCACGCCGCGCACTGGGAGCCTCTGCCCCGGCCGCACCCCAAGTACAAGCCCAAGGAAGGGTGGAGCTCACAGGGGTTGCCCTCGGGGCCCGTACAGCTCTTCTCTCTCCTATGCGCTTGCCCATCACTGTAGAGCAGCCTCCTGCTCCTGCCATTAGGGCTTAACGACCTTCCCCCAGCTTCAGGAGCAGCATTAATGTCTCCGTTAGCAGCCCCCAGAAAGGGAAGCGCTGTGTATCACCAGCACGGCGGCCCTGCTTCCTTCTCCCTCTTCAGAAGTTTCAGAAGCAGTTAGAGGGGAGCTGTGTAGGAAATTAATGGCCCGGGGTATAAAACCTGTAATCCCTGCGAGCGGTGAGGAGGAGGTGGAAGTGCTCGGTCCTGATATAATTAGGTGTCTTGTTCTGTGGCTGCTTCTCCCCCCTGCAGACAGCGCGTAGGCCCTGTGCTGTAAACGCGCGAGGGGCGGCGGGAGGCAAATGGCCCCGGGTTGGCATGGTTCAGCCCCCGCGTGAGTGTCCCGAGAGGTGGTGGTGTGGGGCTGCTGCTGTCACAGCGTGGAGTCCCCTGGGAGGGAGCGCGGCCGCCGGAGCCGTCCTACGCCTTCCTGGCGGGGAGGCAGCTCTTCGGAATAGCCCTCCTGCCACTGTAATTTAAGCAATCCAGAAAAAAACAGGCCCTGGGGTGGACGAGCCAAGGAAGCCCATGAGGTTTATGTGTTTATAGGGGGGTGTCTGTACAGTTGGGGTGCCAGCGGGCAAACCAGTGCTGACCAAGAGTGCAGGAGAGCTCAGCCCTTCTGAAAGCAGCCCCAGGCAGCGGGCGGAGAGGGGCCACAGGCACGCGTCAATCCTCTCTGCTTTCTCCTTAGCTCTGTTGCGGAGGGTGGGGAGGCTGCAGTTCACTCGCCTTTCTTAGTGGGGTTGTGGTCTGAACTGGGTCAAGCTGGAGTGCAGCATGCAGAGAGCAGGCCAGGAGCTGGCCTGGGAACCGCAGCCAGCCGGGGGCGCCGAGAGCAGCAAGGGCGAGGAGGGAGGCTCCCGGACGCAGAAGCTCCTCCGCTGCCGCCACGTTGGGCACCTCCGCCCCTCCCTGGGGCTGCGGGAGGCGTGTGGGTCACCGCGTCACCTGCTGCCACGCAGGGAGGACGGGCGTCAAGGCTAGCGCGGCACCTGCGTGAGCAGCCTCTGCTTCAAAAAGCGACCGCCTCCCTAGAACTCCCTGCCCTGATCCATCGCACTTTCCTCAAACCTACTCATGTTTATTGAGAATAAAAACAGCAGACGAGTCTGTGACTTCCGTCCTCTACAGTAACGTGGTAGCCCCAGCGCTGCCACCTTTGCAGAGAGCTGACGGCGCCTGGCTCGCACAGAGAGGAGCTGCGACCCTGGGGGCGGCCGTCCCAGGCACCTCCTCGGCGGCCGCAGTTCTTTAGCCTAACCACAGCAGGAGGCCTTTCCTAACGTCCCGCTGAGGATGCCTTTTCTGGCAGTGAATTTGTACCCGTGTTTGCAGCCGGAGTTTCAGCCCGTTTCGGAATCAGAGCTCTGCCTGCAGCCGAGGCGATATTTCTAACTGGAAGCTGCTTCTTTGGACGGCATCTCCTTGAAAGAGGTCCTGTAAAAGCCTTCCCCAAGCTGCCCAGGAGGCATCGGGGAAGTAGTTTGGCTGCACATAGGTAAAGGGAGGTGATCCAGCTGAGGTGGTGTAAAATTGGCTCCCCCCCCCGCCTATTTTTTTTTCTTGTCTATCTTTTAAAGACAATTCTGGTGCTGTTTTGGCAGCGCATCCTATGAAACAAGGGAGTTTTGCCAAAGGCCCCGGCCCGGCGCCAGAGGGGGAGCGCCCATCGCAACCCGCTCTCTCGTGCTCGGTGCTCCGCGGGCTGCGTTTTGGCCGGCGAGCCGGGCGCATCTCCAAGCAGACCCGCAGTACCGCGGCTCCGTGCCACACACCAGTGCGAAGCTGTGACCTACCAGAACTTTTATTTTAATTATACATTCACATTTCTCCATGTATGTGGGTGGCTTGTACACTGTCAAGTAATAAAGTTACATAGTTCTACTCTTGTATGTGCATTGATTTCAGCCATCAAAGAAAATTATAAAACTAACAATGAACAACTTTTCCATAGCTCTAGAGTCAGGCTGGGAAAAATTATGTGACTTTTCCTCACCCTCCGGCCACCGAATTCCCCTGACTTTTAGGGTTTTCTTTTTGAAGTGATTGCTAATATGACTTAATATTTTCAAAGTGCTTCCTACGTGTCTCTAGGAAGGAAACGGGCATTAGCTGTTGCTGCTCCCTTGCCCTTGCTTTTACAGGAGCTGCTCGAGGCCTGTGCACAGCGGCTGCTCAGCAGTGCTCTCTCCTAGCGCACTCGGGCAATATAATTTTTCTTAGCCTGGTGATCCGAAAGCATTTGAGGATCGTCACAAATCAATTGTAGCGCTTTACAGTTTACAGACTTTTGCCAAACCTTTTCCATATAACGAAAACAATTCAGAAACGACAGAAATGCCGCAACCGATTAGCACGTACAAACATTTATTTTGAAATTTCCATTCTAACCGTTATGAAGAATTACATCATCAAAGCACTTTATGGCAGTGAAAATAGCTCTTACCCCTCTGACTCATCCGTTATTCCATTAAAGCTGCAAAATGTGCAATCTGCTTGAAAAATAGGTTGCTTTTTATTCAGTATTTTCATGAAAAGTCAAAATTCGATAACAAAAAAACAAAAGAAAAACGCCCAGCTTATAGGCAATCTACATCTGATCCTCTCCCCCTTCCCCCAAAAATAACTTACAAAGATAGTTTAAAGTTTTAAATGAGTTTAAAACCAAGTGCATCTTTTTTATTATTTTTTTCCATAATAATCTTAAAATTCTAAAAACCCATAATTTACTTTCTTGGAAAAAAGGCAGCAAGCCGTTGCTTTTTGATTGGAAGAATATGTATTTCTGGCGAGTTCATTTTCTTTAACTTTACACTCCTGTTTTTTACGGGTTTCCTAAGAGCTTCGGCGTTGTCCCGCGGCTCCGGCTGGTTCTTCACGTCGTAGCACTGCAGCACAGAGTCCTGGGGCATGTCCCTTTTGAAGGAAAAGTTTTTAGTGGATACTCCCGAGAGGCCTTTGATCTTGCCGCAGAAGATAGTGGGCACGGCGTCCTTGACGGACACGATCACCTTGGCCGTCTGCGACGTGCTCACTATCTCGATGTTATTGCCGCCCTTGGGCTCGCAGGCCGCTCGGCCCGCCTGGTCCACCAGCCACTTCTGCTGCTGCCGCAGGAGCTCGGCCGAGCTGCCAGCCGGGCCCCGGCCCTCAGCCTTGCCGGGGCTCTCATGTGGTTTCGCGGGGGCAAAGGGGGCGGGCGCGCTGGAGAGCTTGTCCAGCGTGCCATGAGCAGCGCCGTCCAGCACGGGGCCCGAGCAGGCGGCGCCGGCGGCCTCGGCGAGGCCCGCGCTGCCGCCCGCCTTGCGGCATGACGCCAGCGACAGGTCCAGCGCACCGTCCTCCGGCGGCGCCGGCAGGCTGGGCTCGCCGGCCCTGGGCAGCGGCGCCGTTTTCATGGAGAGGTCCAGGGCCTCATTCTCGTTGCTCATCTTGATGACCGTGTGGCGGCTGAGCTGGGAAAACTCCCGCTGGTGGATGAAGTCAAAGGGCTTCGATTCCTCTTTCTCCAGGGGCGTCTGGGTGCCCTTGCAGGAATGTGGGGTGAACAGAGGCGGTTTGGGGTAGTCCGGGGCCACCTTGGTTTCGGCGTCGTGAGGCACGGGGATGGGGATGGGAATGGGGATGGGCACGGGCACGGGCAGGGGCACGATCACGGGGTAGGGCACCAGCAGGGTGGCTGGCGGCACCAGCGGCGACAGCGGCGAGCTGAAGGCCTGCGGCGGGAGGGACGCGTAGTCGGGGGGCGGCTGGCAGGGGCCCGAGCCCAGGGTGCCCTGCGGGGGGAACAGGTCCTGCAGGACGGCAGCAAAGCCGGGCGTCTGAAACACGGGCGGCAGGACGGGCTCCGGGGCCTGGCTTGACGGCTTCGGATCCAGCAGCTGGGGCTGCCCCACGGGGGCCGAGGAGCCCTGGAAGAGGCTGCCGTGGAGAGGGCCGGCGGCGCAGGGGGCGCCCGGGGGCAGCACCAGGGGCGAGTTCAAGTGCTGGAAGACGTGCTGCTCGAGGAGCAGGGGCAGCGGCACGGGGCCCTGGCTCGTCATGACGTAGGGCGTGCTGCCGCCGGGCGCCAGCTGCGGCGCCGCGCTGCCGGCCACCTGCAGGTGGATGGGCAGCACCACGGGGCTGTCGCCCAGGCAGATGGGCTGCAGCACCGTGGCGGCCACCTTGAGCGCCACGCCGCCGCTCTGCGACTCGGCCGGCGGCGTGAGGATGGAGGGCGCGGGCACCGTCACGAGCGGCGAGAGCGCCTTCTTCATCAGGTCCGTGGAGTTGATGTTCCAGGCCTCGGCCGTTATGAGCTGCGCCACCCCATTCTCCAGCTTGTTGTTGGCGATGGTCGGCGGTGAGCTCGTCACGTCCATGGGCAGGTTTTGGCCGTCCTTGTACAGCTCCTCCATTTTGCAGGGCTCGTGAGGCTCCGCGGGCTCCA
Organism: Nothocercus julius; assembly: GCA_013398735.1. NCBI lineage: Eukaryota > Metazoa > Chordata > Aves > Tinamiformes > Tinamidae > Nothocercus > Nothocercus julius. Next base: position 4,678,168 of record VZSV01000020.1, on the reverse strand, counting down.
CGTTTACATCGCTGTCACCAGGACCCGCAGGGGCTCCGCGCTGCCAGAAGCATCTGCACAGGCATAATTTGGCCTGCAAAACAGAAACACATTTCAGGCACTGCATAAATCTCCTCCTTAAAATAATATTTGCAATTGCCTCTAAAGAGCCCATCACCGAAGAAAACCTGCTAAATGTTTCCACACTTCAGGGTAACGGCTCTGTGGTACCATATGGTACATACGCGTACGCTGTATATACATACAGCCATGAGTGGTGTGCGGAGAGCTCTCAGGAACTTGTATTTAGCCGTAAACACAGATAATGTGAAGGGGCTGGAGAGCTGCGGGCAGCGACGGAGCAGCCCCTCTGCGGTGCGGGGCAGCCGCCCGGGCCGCCCGCTTGACGTCTTCAAACACGACGGCTCCACGTGACGGTCGCGTGCGGCAGGCCCGGGGACAGGGCGCCGCTCTAACTCAACAGCAGCACAAAAACAAACGCACCCCAAAATAAACGGCCAGGAAGGTCGCGGGCGGCTCAGGCTCCCCGTGCCCCCAGGACCAGCAGCCCTTTCTTGTCCTTGCGGAGGGTGACGCGACCAGTGCCCGTGCGCTCTCCCGGCACCTCCGCCACGCGCGAGGTGACAAAGGAGCCACCTGCACCTCCGGCAACACGGCCACTCAGCTCTGCCCTGCTTGTGGTGAAGAAACATGCACAACAAAACACAAAAATACCGCCCCCTCCTTCTCCCCAAACCACCTCCCCAGGGCTCGCCCTGCTCCTGAGCTAGATACGGGCAGGCCAGACACCTGGTTAATAAAAATCAAAGCAACTTTAAATTCACTTTGGCAGCCTAATCCCTTATCTTAACTAGGCAAATGTTAGCTGAGAAAAACAAAAATAAAGGGCAGAGATGTCTGTTGGGCAGCTCTGTGAAACGCCCAGCCTGTTTGCTACCAGGATGCCCGCTCTCCCTCCCCAGGGCAGGAATTCAACGCGAGGCCTGTGCGCGTCCTCGGCAGGGTGGGTAACTGGCACGCACGCGAGGACGGCTGCCCCTCCGGAGGCGGCAGCGCATCCTGCTCCTGCAGCAGCCATCGCCAGGAAACTTGCCCTTCTCCAACTCTGTTTCCATGGGGCCCCCTCCCAAATTCACATTTTTCCCCTGCGCATGGCGACCGAAGGCGCCTGCCCCAAAGGGCGTCGCGCGGCGGCGCCGCACGCAGAGGCTCTGCCGGGGCCCGGCCCGGGGGTGTGCGGCGGAAAGGGAGCGCGGCCGGCACCGCAGCCCGCGCCGCACCGCGTCCTCGGGGGCAGGAACAAGGGCAGCGGGAGCGCGGCGCCCCTCGC
>VZSV01000020.1:4648190-4676698 GCA_013398735.1 Nothocercus julius | reverse complement strand
GGCCCGCGCGAGCCGGCAGGACCGGCGCGCGCCCAGAGCCGGGGCTGCTCGAGGCAGCAATGCGAGCAACTCGCCAGGGCCGCTCCATCTTTAATGAAAGGCTTTTTAAAAGTAAACAGATTAGCCATTTGTTTTCCACTACTGCCACCGGCCTGAGGAGACTAATTCACAATGTTTCTCATCCCCTGAAATGTTCTGAAGAAAATACCCACAAACAGAGGCTCGAGGGGATTCATGTCCTCGCTCGGCTCTGGCCAAAGCGGAACACAGCGGGCCAGGGGCTCCCGAACCTCCCAAGCACAGAAAACAGGAGGAAATAAATCACTTATTCCAAAGGTGACAAGTAGTTGAACCAAAAATAAAATTAAATAAATAAGCCCATCTTCCTTTGAAGAATAAGAAGCAAATGCTTCTAAAAATAAATACAATGAGGGGAACTCTGAGACGATTCAAGTTAAAAAAAACCCAAAAAACTGGCATTTCTGCTTATGAATTAAAAAGCCATTTTTATACTTCTGACACAACTTCCCTCTCTTTTTAAAAAACTCCCAATTTTAAAATCCTCCTGTGCCTGCAGCCTACCCGTGCATCTTCACCCTGCTTGGTTCTGCAGCACTGGAGGATATTTTGCAAATTAGATTGTCTGGTTGGGATTTTTTTTTTTTTCCTGATTGTTTGAAAAGCGTGAGATCTCTTGTGTTTTCACAGAAAATTAATGATCTAGTAGGGACAGGAAATGACCTTCTATTCCCACGATAAACTCGTTTTAACATGGAGAAACAGCAAATAAGATGAAAATTTCGCTGCGCAGAGACGTGAGGGCTCAGCCCGCTGTACAGACCCGGGGGGTGACACAGATAACCTCAGAAGGGGGCAGTATAAAAGGCTCCCAGGCCTCGGAAGAGGAGGCACCCGCGGAGAGCCGGCGCCAGGGGGTATCCTGACGTTGCTGCTGCTCAGTGCGGTACTTTGGGGCTCCTGTGCTCCCTTTTCTCTACGGTGTGAACTGGCTGCAGGCACCAAAACCCTAAGCCTAGAAGGAGAAGGCAAACTATAATGACAGTATTAACAGAAATGACTGTTACTGCTGTACTGTATTTCTAATTTAATAAAAATCAACCAGGAGTATTTGCTGCCCTTTTCTTTATTTAAGAATGTTGCTTCACCGCACATTAATATATTAAGAGTTACCCGGTTTTCACGCATCTAATCAAGACAGATGAATACAACATAACTTAGTGAAAGTGCCTTAAATTTCCTCTGTCTACCACACCTCCGTATCTGAAAACCAATTAATTTCACTTTCCCTACTTCCCTCTTTAATATTTAATCCATTATTTGCTCTAATTGAATATAAGTTTACGGCGCTGAGAAGCGACCTGTTGTGAGTAACAGTGGTTTTCCCACTGGGGTGGTGGTAAGAGTTAAGTTCATGGCACTACGCAGTGACGCGCGTGACAATCCAGGAAATGATCTGTTAGCTAGATGGGGTGCCATTAAAAGGCTGGTGAGGATGCCCACATTTCTTTGCAGCTCCTGCTACAGGCTCTGCAACGACCTCGTGTCCTGAGCTTTTCCCAAGGCCCCGGCGCCGCATCCCGCGGCCGGTGTGGTCTCACCCGCCGGTGCCAGGCTCAGCTTTCCACCCGGCTCATGAGTAAGCAGGAGGATGCCTGCTGACCCATTTGATCAACAACTCGCTTCCTCAATTTCCTATCCATTCACCCATTTAAAGCACCTGAGCCTGGCAATTCTGTCATACTCCTCAGGCACCAAAGGAAGAAAAGTAGCCGGCTCACTAATGACACTAAAATAACCTTTTCCCATAGCCAACTCACTAACAACACTAAAATAACCGTTTCCCTTCCTCACGCCACTAGCAATGCTGCGTTCGGCACCGCCTCGCAAACCCTGGTGCCAGCGCGCGGCTGCTCCAGCACCCAGGGCACGCGGCTGCTGAAGAGTCAGGGGGACCCTCCTGGTGCCCCATGGAGGACAGTGACTGCTCTAAGCTCTGGGGCAGACAGAGCCACAGAGACCCACAGGACATGTGCCAAGGCAAATCGCCTTCCCTGCTGCAGTGGGCTGAGAGACAGACCCCAAATTCGGCCCCAGCACCTTTGGGCACGGGGCTGGATGTCACTCAGCTTGCTGAGGGTTGCGCTTCTCTGGCCCTTCCAGGGGCACTGCGGAAACAGGCTCGTTTTGCTCTTGTCCTCCCTGCCCGGTCCCCTGTCCCTCCTGCCCCAGCGAGGCGGCAGCGCTCAGAAGGAAGGAGCGACCTGTGCCTGAGGGGCAGAACTTGCCCAGCGCCGCCTAGAGCGAGCAGGGAGGGCTACGCGGCGGCGGCCCCCCGGGTGTGAGCACCGCACGCACACATCATCTTCGCTCCCCGCGTCACTGCACGACGGCCACACTCACCGCGCCACCTACGCTGCGGTGCTTTTCATCACACGGAAGCTGCGTTGCATGAGACGGCTGCCACTGAGGGGCAGTAAAACAGGGGCATCTCCCCGAACAGCCTCAGAAGCTGCCACAGGAATAAGGACGCCCTTAAGGCAACACGTTCACTTTTGTATTCCCAGGGCCTTGGTGGCATCTCGGCTCCTTGCAGGAGGCAAACCTATTTGTGCTAAGGCTCCCACCCAGGCCGTTTAGCCCCGGGGGAAAGGGGGAAAATCATTAGGCAGCACGAAACGGCACATGCAGAGGGTACCCTGACAGTATGTACACGCTGCTTAGGCACAAAGCATGGGCGCTCTCCAACACGGTAGCTGGACTGGCTGATGGCACCTCAGTCTGCAGGACAGTCCAGCTGAGACCGCCGAGGAGGTCGGCCCGTGGCGCGGGCTCATCGCCCACAAAGCGCCGCCTCGCAACAACATATTCGCTAACTGCATTGCTGTTGTCAACAGCCCGTAGTTCACAATCCATTCTGGGGAGGAGAGAACTCACTCTCTTCTCATTTAATAACAAATCAGGCCAATTTGGAAAAAAAAAAAAAAATCCTGTCACAGATCTCAAACCGGTGTCTTTATTCCCAAGGGCAAAATATACACGGCAGACCATAAATGCAGGGGAAGGAACCGAGCACGTGTGTGATAAATTTCCACCTGCAGTGAATTTTTCAACGCAGCCTGAAAACCGTGCACAAACCGCGTTTCCAGAGGACGCCGGGACACGTATGCGGTGCTGCAGCGGCGGTGGCGCACGCCGCCCGGCCGCCGCCCCCTCCCTCCCGCCGCTCCCTTCGCCGCCCGTGCTCCTACCTGGACGAGGCAGCCAACGGAAGCTCTGCCGCTCTCCCAGCAGCTGCTGCTCACGTGGTCTGTGGTACTGCACATAAGCAGGCGCTATAAAAACACCACGACTTCAACATTACTGTGGATTAATCTTGCTACTCCCAAACGCTCAGGTTCCTTGTTCCTGCAGCGCATCCCAGCTCCTGCTGTTCCTAAACCCTGCACTGGCAGGCTGGGAAGGACCTTGCAGCCACTACACCTTGACCTCCGTGGTCTTCACACGCGCGGTGGTGCCTGCAGCTTTGCTATTCCACCGAGCTCGCAGGAAGGCTCACGCTAGCACTGAAAGCCTGCTTAGGCTTCAAAAGAAAACTGCATGATTTTCCTATGGGAAAAAAATATTTTAAACAGTTTTTCCTGCCATTAAATGTCCCATTTAACTGATTATTTAGTATCATTTTCAATCAAAACATTAGATTTGCCAGCAAAGCAAAGAAAAATGAGCTGTTTTGAGAACACTGAGCTAAAGAAAACAAACAAAAGAGCCGTTACTTTACAGCAAATTTAGAAAACATGTATTTTGTTTTCCCAGCAATCGATACACCAATGATAACAGGAGGAAAAGGACACCAATTAAATGTAATTGCCAGTCCCACCTTCCCCCAAACCTGAAACAAAAAGCACTCAATGTCAGCCTGATAAAATATTTGCTTCTCTTCCAGTCAAGGGCTTTATTAAACAGTCCTTAAAGCACTGCTGTTCTTACAAAGGGTTTCAAAGTTTCCTGTCAGTTAAATGACTTCAAAGCCTCATTAGCTCAGCGACGGAGGTTTATTCTCAGCACAGAAACATTCGGCTCACTCCTTTCTCCTGACCCATTTCACTGATCCCAGACTCCCAGACATTACCACTGAATCCACTGGACCTCTCCCAGTACCCAGATGAGCGCTTGCACCGCCGCCACAAGGGCGCTTTGTCCGCCGCTCGCTCCCTCTCGCCCCTGCTCGCGCGAATCTATTTCAGCCCCCACCACAGGGGACGAGCTCCCCTCTCGGAGCAGTTACCAGGCCTCAGCTGACGCGTCAGTGCTGGCAGACCTAGCTGAACTGCTGCAGCAGTTTGGCAGGCAGAACATCTGGCCAGGCCCACTTTCACCAGTAGCTTCAACGGCTTCAGCTGGCTTCTACACAGCCACATACACAGGGCAGTCCCGGCACTCCCGGACGGGTGAAATCCCTTCCCCAGCCCAAACCCCACGAGCATTGCAGAGATGCCACTCGCACCACGCACAGATCGACAGACCCAGCACCGACGGCAGCCCTCAGCTCGGCCGAGGGGCAGGGTAAACACTGCAAGCCTTTCTGTGGCCCCTCCTCACAACCAGCCTCAAAGTCAAGCTAAAGAGCCCTTCCTCTTGGCGTAGACAAGGCTGGAATAAGGATACCCTTGGCACTGCTGAGCCAATTCCTTCCAAGCTCTTCCTGCTTTGCAGACCTTCTTCAGATGCACAGGAAGAAGAAGCAAAACCCAGTTTGACTGTTATCTTCAAGTCGTGGAGGTTAGAACAGCAAATCTTGACACACCTCTATAACTTATCTTAAATCAACCCAAAGCCAAATGTTCACGTAACCTCTCATGGTCCTAATATACCTTCCCGCTTAAAGAGATAAATGATCAGAAGGAAAGCAAAATCGAGTCAGAGCTTGCACCCTTCAGCTCATACTTTAGCCACCTCAAACGTGAACGAGTGGGACCGCAGATGAGGCTGGGCACACGATTAGCTCTGTGTATGTGGCTTGTGCCACCCGCCTCGCTGTGGTCAGCCGGGACGGCCGAGGCCTGGCCCTGCCGCAGCTGGAGGCATCAGGCAAGCGCACGCAGCGGCGCCCACAGAGCTCTGCTCTCTGGCAAGGGATGGGCACGTCTCACGTGTGCCAGACTCCGGGCCCTTCCACAGCAGGAAACTGAGCACCAAAACATTAACTGAATTCAGGCCCAGATGACAGGATGTAGGGATGGGCCGAAGAACTGGGGACTAAATAGACTCACTGCTTCTCATGTGGGACAGGGTCTGCTTTGGAAGTGCAAGCAGATAATAAGGCACAGAAGAATGAGGTGTGATCAGGAGAGCCAAAGGCTAGACAATTCTTCCCTCTCTGGCACAAAATGTGGTTATTTAATACCTGCATCCTTTCCCACTGACATTAGTAGCCAAAATGCCTTTCAACTTGCTAACTGAAGATCGCATTTTATATTTACAGCCTCAGATTTCTTAGACTGATTCCCCCATCCCATCACTTTGGCAAACCAAGCTCAATGTTTCATCAGCTACACGGTGGCACTGATCCTCAGCACAGAGTATGTCCACACTAAATTTCAAACCTGCCACATTCTTGCACCATTTTATCTAAAAATGTGACAATGGAAAAGCTTTCAAGAACAAATATTCCTGCATTTTCATCCTTGCAAAATTTGTAAGCAGCTGCTGGGATTTGGTTTAAAAGCGCAAGACAAATTTAGGATTCCTATAACACGACAAAAAAACATGCAGCCTTTTTTCCTTTCAATTTCATATGCTTCCACAAGCTCACTTTCATCCCTGCCTGCTGTACGGAGCGTCTTTAGGTCTCATTTTGAGAGGCAGACAAATGACCCGGTCTCGCTGTGGTGCTGGGATGATGCACGAGATGTCAGCCTTTTGACTGAATTCAAGATAACAGCAGCATGAATTGCAGCATTACAGAGCTCTGGATGTTATGAGAAGACCTCACAACTTTTCAACACATTTTCACCCACAGAGACCAATTTTGCCCTCCTAGAAGTCCATATGGTTAACTGTGAAATAAAGATGACTCTCACCACAAATAATATATTAGCAAAGAGAAATGCTGAAAATCTGTCCTGTTAGACCTGCCTGCCCTCAAGCTCCTATCCCCATTCAGCTCAGCAGCCAGGTTACCTACAAAGGCAGCAGGTGGAAACGTACCACAGCGTCTGAGTACCCCCTCGCCAGCATCTCTTGCCTTCTTCGCTCGACTGTGAGCTCTTCTGGGCAGAGACTGTTTTGGCTTGGGATGAGCACAAAGCCGAGATGCCAGCCAGGGCTCCAGCGACTGCCGCAATACGCACCAGTTACCGGTTGTGAGTAGGGTGTACATATACACACACACCCCTTTACAGAGGGGTTATGGAGCTGTTCTCCCTTTCACTCTAGTGGTTTGCCACTAATTGCAGTGGTGTTCCTTCAGTATGCCTGCTCCCACATTTTATTTTATTTTATTTTATTTTATTTTATTTTATTTTATTTTATTTTATTTTATTTTTTTATTATATTTTAGAGTACACCCTACCTTTTTCAGGTCCAAGCTTTACTGTGTTTCTTTGCTGCCAAAGCATTTACAGGCTTCCTAAGTGTGACCATTATTGTCCAAAATTTAATGCTCTATTAATAGAAACCTTCCAGCCAACTCAAAGGCATTTTCTGCAGCCGGATATCCTGGCCCGGGCTTAGACACTGTTCATGCTGCACAACAGTGAGCTTATTCTACACTCTGCTCAGAATATACAACCGGGTAGAAATGCTCTGTGTAACGACAGATACAGAATTCGACAATTCATAAAAAAAGGTTATTTCAGCAAATGTTGGTAGGGCAACTAGTGCTATAGAAATAGCACTGTTATTGCAGGTAAAAGCAAACACTATTTTCCTGATGCTATGAACCAGTCAACATGAGAATATTTGCAGCCATGCATTGTGAGAGGAAACAAAATCAGTATAACCCACACTCTTCCAGCTGAACCTTTGGAGACCACATATATCATCATGAACGCGGCATACCAAATTTTGTTATTATCACTTCCCCTGTCTTAATGATGGCTGCGTGGCACCGGCGCAAAGTACCCCGCCGTACGATACAGCGCCCCTGACATATTTACTGCAACATTCTTCACAAGCAATTTCCATTGTGATGTGTGCTATTACGTGGTCTGAAAAACTTATGGAAACTGCAGGATACAGAACGACAATTACATCTTTCCCAGATGAGACTACTACATTAATGGATCAGTGTAATCCATCATCATAGATTGTAAGTCCTCTGGGAAATGTCACTGGGCCACTCCAATAAATCTGGCTGCTGGATTTTGTATTTGGCTATTCAGCTCAGCCTTAGGAAGTAGTTTAGGAACATGTTCAGCGGTGTGATTATGGCTTGGCTCTCCCAGAGAAGTACAGTTGTTGTACAGCCATGAAATTCAGGGCTCACATCTGCATGAAAATGTGCACGAGAGCATAAAGAATTTAAGCCCTGTGCTAATTCCATACATTTTAAGTTTTCCAAAGACAAAACAATAAATACATGAATTTTGGTACACAGACAGTAGACTATAAACCAAGGAAGCTGATGTTACAGTTCTATTCATTTAACAGTAACAACAATGAAAAAGAAAAGAAAAAAATAATAACAAAAGTAACAGATAAAAAATACCTGTAAGCTGTTGCAGATTGGTGTGGTTCTGACAGCAAAAAAAATTTACTCCTTTCTTACTCTTCAGGCCACTTAGCACAAGCAGCAGATCTGTCTGTCTGTTACGAAAAATGCAAGGTGCTGCCCTACTGCCGAGTAGCGTCCTTCTCACCGACTCTTCCTCAGCAAAGCCAAAGAAATAGCACACAAATAACCGTCTCCTTGGCGGTACCATGTCCTGGCTCGTCCTCCTAATAACAAGGGAGTAAGACCTGAGGCTGTATTCTCTTGTCTCAAACATTAATACAAATCCGGGAGCTGTATAAGAAAAGGCTGAAAGGAAGGTCAGTCCCATAGAAGCCCTTCTGTGAGGCAGCTGGGAGTGAGTGGCTACGAGGGCACTTTTGTCTCTCGCACTTTGTGTATATTCCGTCGCAGGCAACGACATATTTTCCTGACATGCCGCTCTTGTGGCTGGAGCTAAGCTTTGCCTCCTGCAGTACTGGGGGTGGGGAGTTCTGGCTGCATTTCAGTGCCCTGGTTTAACCATTCAAACCCTCTCTTGCCTCATAAAATGCATCTCATTCCTGGGTGTCCCCACTCCAAGCCGACTGGAAGGGAAACAGCAGTGTGCTTGGGCCTTTCCCCTCATTCCCGGGCTCCGAAGCTGCGGTAGCAAAAGCACAGCCCATTTCTGCCAGGGCACAGACCACAGCAAACGCTGCGGCAGCGACTGTCTGCCTATAAGCTGAGAGAAACGCAGCGGCGCTAGGGAGATTAGCGAAACAAAGAGGAAGTAGTTTTAATTACATAATAATTGCAGGGAATAAAACCTGTCCATGGCCTGCATAAGCCCTAGGAAACTGCACTCGCTTGTCTTGCCTCAGGCAAATCCGTACGTTGGAAGGCACGCTCAGCTATAAAAATCATACCTTTCCTGCAGCTAAAAACAGCAGGAGTGCCTGTAAAGTACAAAACAGTCAATATTTTTTAGAGCTGAGTTACAGAAAGCAGCCGTGCTAACTGAAGAAGTTGCTGTTGGCGAAGGGGGGCACTGATGCCACTTGGCCTTGCTGCGAGCCGTGCAGTCCCCCCTCCATTCTCTCCGCTCCAGCGTGGTCAGGACCTTCACTGAGCTGCTTCAGCTCACTCGCTCAGCCCAAGCTACCGAAGGCTTTTCTTCTCATGGGCGAAATCCCTGCAGGTTGAACACCAGCAGCCACCCAGGGTAAGTTGTGAAGGGCAAAACGAGCAGCCACTAGGACGTTTCAGGAAGAGCTTTTTGGTGGCAGTGGTTTGTTAGCCAGGCTCCAGGCTCACTTTGCAAAGCCCGACCTTCAGCGGTGCCACTCCGAAGCAGCCAGAGTCACCCGCGCTTCCTGCAGTGGGGCTCAGCTCCTGCCCCGGCCTCCTGCAAACGCCAGGATCACAGCGACTCACTGGGGACAGCAGTGGTGACCTGCTCCCCCGACAGCATCTTTGGCTAATGTTATGGCTGAAAGAAATCCAGAGTCTGAACTATAAAAGGCACAGCAGGAACAAGCCATTTTGCAACAAGGCTTGTAAAAAAGCCAAGCAAACTAAGGAGGCAACCAAGAAAACCTGTTTTTACTGCAGGTCTCCGACAAGTACAGGAGGCTGTGAATGCAGTGAAAGTTGCTGCTGCTCATGTTGGCGGACACGCAAATTTGACAAACCATTCGGTGACCCTAATAAACCCCTGACGAGCAAAACCCAAACCAAGTTGGCCAGTTAGTTGTCCGCTGGCTAAAACACAAGCCCTCTGAGACCCCATCTGAATCTTCCCAAGAAAGGCAGCACGACCCCAGAGTCTGAGAAATTGCAGAGACCCTGCTGACCCGGCTGCTGCAGCGGTCACCGTTGGGAAGGCAGGGTACCACCGCAGACACAAAAGCTGTAAGCCCCGACAGGAGCCTTCTGCTGAGACACTGAGCGAGCTGGAGCACCAAAGCTGAGAACCACCGTTTCCCCAGGGGGCAACAGGGGCCTAGGTCATAATGACCACCCTGTGTTTCTTTGGCTCCCTCCTACAACGATGGCACAAGTAGCTACGGAGAGATCGCTACTGGGCATACTTTTCAGAAAATGCTTTGGACATGCTAACTTTGGTAATGTTTTTTAAGGCACCACGGCTGGTGGCCGGGCGTAGGACTTGCCTGTGCACTGGCAAGGCCATGTGGCCAGCCAGTCTTCACAGGGCACACGGCCTTGGAGAGCGGCGCCCGGCCACTCCTCACGTATCCACCTCACCACTGCCAGGTGGCTTCAGCGCTCAGCGGAAATGCTGCTGCAGCACGTGGCCCAAGTACGAAAAATCAATAGGCTGTATCGACTCTTTGCCCGACGTTAGTAATTTTATGGCTTAATGCTAACCAGGGTAAGCAGGAGAGCACACTACTACCAAAAACTAATTAAATGGGAAAAAAAACCCTTTAAAGATTCCAAAGTAGCCCAGCACTACAAATGCCTGGTGAACCCTTCTCTGTCCTGACAATCATGGTCAAAGCTGAACTTGCACAGTGCACCCTAAGAAAGGTCATTAAAATAATGACAAGGGTCTGTCTTTCCATAGCATCTCCTCTCCCTTTGCAACTTTGAACAGGTTGAATTGAGCTACAAGGGAAATCAGAGAGAAAACCCAAACCCTGAAACATCCTTTGAATCCAAGAATCGGGATCTCAGCCGATACAAATCACCCTCCGCTGACAATTTCGTGCGGCACGCGCTTTTCCCTATAAAGTAGTGGCCAGCATGAGAGAGGAAGCAGCCACGCCGAGGCAGCAGAGCAGCAGCCGGCGGGAGGCTGGGGACGGCTCCGGGCCTCGCGCCGACGGCCGCGCGAGGGGCGGCTCTGGGCAGCTCTGCACGCAGGACACGGCAGGCAGGGCGCAGCAGCCTCACTGTTTGGGTTTAATTGTCTAAACAGGCACTGAGGGATTAGGCCCCGCGACGGCTCGTGCTCTAATTAAGGGTTGTTTATTATCGGCTTGGTCCTGATAGCGCATATTTCTTCTTTGCGTAAACAGAGCTGACGGTTTGGTCTAAAAATTCACAAAACAAAACGGACGGGAAAGTCTGTGCTTGAGAAAGTTACAGAGCGTGAGAGATGTCATGCAGCCCTTCCCACAAACATGGAGCCCCATCCTGCGCGGGGACCCTCCGGAAGCTGAGTGCCAACCCTGTGGCGAGCCGGGCGCACAAGCATTAACAGCCCCCAGCCAATAAAATACCAAGGCCCGGGTTTTTCTTTCTTAAATGCCAATTATGACTAGGATAATATTTACTCTGCGGAGATTTTTGCCAAAGCGTTCATTCTCTGAGTAGCAGTTCATTCTCTGAGTAGCAGTTATGTGCAACCAGAGCTGAAAGAGATAACTCAACTGAGTATGCTCCGAAGGCCAAGTAAAGCTGCTATCTGAGTGTCCCGGGTGTTGCAAACACACACAAAGAAAGGGCAGAAAAGAGGGTCGGAGAGGAAGAGCGTTCACTTGTAGCCAGAGGAACCCCGGTAGAGCACCCCATGAGGTGGGTTTGCATCACGGAGTCACGCAGCTGAATGAACAGCTGTGAGAGCCGGTGTCTGCTCCGGGCCTTGCATACGGATGGGGAGCAGGCCCTGGGTGGGTTGGCCTGGGACTGGCTCCCGGTCGCTACATTAAAACACCTCTGAAGTTGCAAACTCAGGCACTAAGAAGAGAGGAAATGCAATTTCTGCAGTTGCTTATATGACTTCAATATGCATTATAATACATTCTTAAATACACAATTTCCCCCTCTTTTTCTAAAAGGCCTTTTTTTGTGCTGCAAAAAGGACAGAGGCAGAAGGCACCTTTTTTTTTTTCCATAGGCATCTTTGTAGCGTGCAAGGGCCTGCCTCCAAGTTAAGTAACACTCTTCTCATGCAGATTTGCATACGCAATTTAAAAGCATTAATTCAGCCTAGGAACCTCCTCGCAATGACCCAATACTAAGTTCTTAAGTTCTAGCCCTGCAAATCTGCAGAATTATTTCAGACTTTCCCTTGCTGCAGCTTACAAAGGCAAGCCTACTCTAGTTAGTAGCTGCATTTTTTTAAATGTGTTTATCTGGGTCACTGCTACTTACAGTGTAAGAAGATTTACTGAATCCAGTTTAACATCAGCCTGGTGCAAAGGAAAAATTTCTTTAATTAAACCCAAAAGAACTATATTGTTTGGTGGGTAAAAATATGAACATTTTTACTTTTAAGTCTTTGCACTGATTCAAGACTAAAATGGATTTCTATGCAGATTTCATTTGAAGGGAGTTTAAGGTATTTTTTGGCATCTTCGTCATGAACTACTTAGTGTAATTGGCAATTGCCGCTACAGAAAAGAGAAGGGAGAGCACCAGAAATCAGGATGCCTTTTTTTACGTGATAACATTTAAAACCATAAGCCATAAAAGATTCTGATTTCTGATAATGCCGGTGCATTTGACATGCTGGAGCACAGCTGCTTATATTCCAAATTGCCCAGAGAGGCAGGATTTCTTTGCCATGCAGCATTCACCATGGGAAGCCAAGGAGAAGGAAACTTGTTTTGCTAGCACTACTCCCATAATCTCACATGTTCCATTAAGAACCAATTTGGTTCTTTCTAGACAAAAGAAATGAGGGATATTCAGTAGACTGGAAAGGCACCTAAATAGTCTTCATGCATTTCTGTCTTTCCTAGATATTTTTTGGAAAATGCTAGAAGAAAAAAGAAAAAAAGGTCCTTTTCGGGAAGCGGGGGGAGGCAAGCTGCTGTTTGCGCAGGAAATGACACAAGGGGTTGAAAGGCCCTGCAAGCTGCAAGTCTCAAAGTGCGTTTGTGACGTTGAGTGCAGCGGCCCTTAGCATCACAGCGGCAGGCAGCCGACACGGAAACGACCCAGAGAAGATGAACGTACTTCAAAGACTCCCACAGCAGCATCCAGCGGAGGCCGATCTGCTGCAGAGCCAGCACGATGTGCGAGCAGAATGAAGGCTTCCGCCCGGAGCCGCTAGCCACTTCCAGAGGAGCTCACCCCCCAGAAACAAACGCTTTCCTGCCCTTGGCCCGTTCCTCTGGTCGAAGGAGGAGGGCGGGCAAGGCAAGAGCTGTCACTTGCCACTGCTGACCTGCGGTGCTGCGCGGAGCTGCTGCCAGGCCCTGAGGCCACTGCTGCAAGGGCCCTGGGCGGCTGCGCGGGACACTCAGCGCCCGCCCTCGCCTGGCCCGCAATTCCGTTCCAGAAAACTGGCCGCCTCTGTCACAAAAGCGCGAGCTACTGGAGTCCTGTTACTGTCATGTCTGGCTAACTATTCCCCAGCTCCACACAGCAGTGGCACAGCGCGGGAAGGGATTCTGTGAACGTGTAGCTGGTGCCTTGATCCCGTTACCGGTGACACGCTAACAGAGAGTGCAGGAAACGCGAATACAGAAACCTTTTGCCTATCAATCAAAAACTAATACCAGGGATGACAGATTTCCCTCAAATTACTGGAAAGAAACATCATAAATGCTAAAAATCCTTCAGTTTTTAATTAAGGTTTTTCATATATGGCAAATGTTTCTTCAGTTGACAAAATAGATATATACATACATATATATATAATATATATTTTTTTTCAGTTCCCAAAATCTATCTGTGGCTGATGGACAATACTGCAGCTGTTTACTGGATTTGGTGATCTCCAGCTCCAGCTTTTGGCATTCCTGCTTGTTTATAAGCAGCCGGCCTCTGCCACATTTAGTCATACTGCAGCAGCGGCGTCTTGCAGCCAATGGGGCAGTTAGAGATCAAGACACTGAATGAGTAATAGACTCAGTCGCTGGCCCCTTAGTTAGGACAGCTTTATTTTATCATACTGTTTTTAGAGATTTATCACTTCCTTTACCTTGCTGTATACACCCAGCGAAGAAAATCTGTTTTAAATATGTGATAGGCACAGTTTCCATCAGGGAGTAAATTTTGGGATAAAAAAAGGGAAAAAAAAAAAAAACTATTTTCAGGCCAGAGCTGATCACCATGCTGATCAGTGAAAAACAAGTTTCTGAACACAAATATTGATTAGCATATTTACAAGATCAGGCTGCTGTGTGATTCTTCAGATGATCTGAAACCACTGGAACTTCTTTTCTTAAAAACACGTTTGTAAGACATAAATATAGGTTTGAGTTTTTTGCACAGAAGCATGACTACTTTTTCCTCGAGCATCTCAGATGGCTGCACTTGTCCTTAAAGGAAAGTGCATTCTGTGCTAACAGCAAGTCATGCCGGCGGTGAATGCCCGCAGTCAACTTGATGGGATCTTTGTGCAATAACTTTAGAGACCCATATCAGGTCAATTCCAGAAACGCAGATATATTTGTAAGCAGCTAAATCACCAGTCCCATTGAGATCAATCTGCAAAAAATGAAACCAGCGGTAGAAGGAGAAGGAAGGAGGACAGGATGCAGAGCTCGTGACATCTGTATCGCAGAGCTTCAACCTCTGCGTTGTCTCTAGATCAAAGGACCACTTGATAGCAGTCACCAAACGCCTTCTGGCAGAGCACCACCATTCACCTCATCCCTTGCACATCCTCCCAGGAAAGGTCGCTATGTTGACACTCTTCATGATTTACTCCCAAGAGTCGCTGTAATGGAAGGAAGTGGTAGTACATGGAGGCCAGGCAGTGGCAGGGAGATTTGGGAACCGTTGTAGCATTTGCTGCAGAAACAGAAAATGGTGCAAGGTCCAACACATAAGCAGTTTAGGGGCAACAAAGACTCCAAAAAAAAAAACAATGCATGACTGCTGCAGGAAAGGTGGAGGGGATAACTGAGGAATCCAAGAGCCGCTGACAGAAGGCATAGGTGAGGGAAGCTGTAGGGAAAACCTGAAATAGAGGGAGGTAGAAAACTCAGCTTGGTACAGGTAGGGATGCAGATGGAATGGCAATAAAAAGGTAGTCATCTGTGCAGTGTAGTTAGCCTGCAAAAGCAAGATCAACCAGGGGATATCTACTCATCTTTCTAAAAGTAGCCAAACGCAGATAAAAAATGTTTCTGACCACCACTGATAAAGTGCTATATTTCCAAAACTTTGAAAGCTGGAGAAACAGAGCCACAAAATAGTCCAAGCAGTCAGTGTCCTGGTCACATTGCAAAGACCCAGATCATGCAGAGGTCTCCTTTTCACGGAGAGCTTTTACATGGGCTCCCCAGTGTCAGAGTATGATCCGACTCTGGATTCAGAGCCTGAGGGAAGTAGCTGGCCAATAGAAGCAAGTTTCTATGCAGAGATCCCATGGCATCTCCACAACATGATTTACAAAACTGCTCTTGGCTAAAATTATAGAAACTGAGTTCTCACTGAGGACAACATATAGCGCTCTTGAAGAAAAATATGCTTATGGTCACTTCCACGTACAAATCCCCTTGCATTTTGCCTTATAAAAGGAAAGAAATCACTGAAGCCACCCACAAGCAATAACCTGTCTGGAACTGACTGAAGACCAACTTCAGATGCACATTGTCATTTGCTAAGCCATTAAGAAACTTCTTATCATTGCCTTGAAGCCACAATTTCCTGTGGCCTACTTATAGCTACTTTGTGCTTCAAATTCTCAACCGAGCAAAAGAGCAAAAACCACTAGAAAATGTGAAGCCAGTAAGTATGAAGGCAAACATCCCAAGATTTATGAACAAGGGACGATGTAATTTAACAGTAGGGCTCTAGCCTGAGAAATAAAATAATTAAACAACTAAATCTAAAAAATCAAACAAAACCATTCTCAAGCCCAAATTAACAAGAACCTGAAACAGTCAAAGAAGAGTCAATAGAGATTTACTGCTTTGGTATAATAAAATTCTTTGGATATTGCTGCTTGCTCAGTATAACCACAGAAATTGGAATGGCAAATACTATACTGTGATTTAGGGACTGGAAGGTTGTCTGATTTCATTGCGCTGGTAAATGTAACAGTACAGATACCGGCTCTCAGAAAGCTCTTTTCAGACCGATATTCAGATAAAAAAGCAGTGCTGCTCACTTTCTACAGGAACAGCATGTTTGTGTATATCCATGTATACGCATGCATATGCGTGCACACTTACACACGTACTTATATTCTCTTCCATCTTTCAGGTCCCAGGAATATGGACTAAAAACAACATTGCTGCATCCCAAATCAAGATCTCTATTTTTGCAAGGTGCTTAGCCTTTTAGATATGATGTATTTCTGCTAATTGTACACTCTATTCACAAAAATAAATTCAAGCAGAAACACTCAGTAGAGGTTTAGTTTAACTGCTTGTTATGCCAGACCTATGAAGGTGTAACTCCACAAAGAGTTTGCAGTGACACGAGTGATAGACAAATCACTGAAACCCCAAAACATTCAGTCTAACACTTGTGTTTGTTCCAGTTCTTTCTTCTTTTCTCTCTCTCCAAGCGGAGCATGGTAAATAATTTTTATCTATGCTTTCCTTCTCACTCACCATTCTGCAGGCTTTGCATCAGAAGCACAAGCAGGGCTGTAACTCAGAACGCAGGAAGTAGAATCTGTGCAGTTACCTACCACGTCAGCAGAAGAGGATGCTGATGGAAAGCAGAGGCACGTCAGCAGCAGCAAAGGAGAGCAGGGAGAAGTGAGGAGGTGCACACGGCCAACGAACACGAAGGAGCTCCCTCCCTCTGGCACCACTGCAAGCTGGGGCCTGGAGTCCCCACTGCCACCTTCCCCTTGCATAACTAATCCCTCTTGGCTTTGGCCAAAACTCACAGTCTGTCACCTTCCTCTCCATCCCCCGCATCAGAGGGAACATAATACTCATTTCTGCTTCACAACGGCCACTGCAGAGGGCCAAGGTCCCCGTGTTTTACAGGTTCAGCAATACCTCAGTGAACTAAAAGCAGATAGACCCATTTAACATGAAAAAACACAAAAATGTTTAGGGCTAGAGCCAATGGGACATGAGCTAACCAGGCCAGCTCTCAGGTGCATGTGGACCCAGGAAGGGAGGTGGACAAGGTTGGCCTTGAGCTTTAGGTTACCCTGCATGAAGTCTGCAGCCCTGCACTGGAATCGGTAACCACCCAAGTATGTAGGAGGAGAGGGGACCACAGAGCACTGTCAGTGACACGCTGGCCTATGCGTCATTTGTCTCCCTTTCCTTGGCAGTGGGCTCGCCCTACTTATGTCCCCTGGGAATGCACGGCAAGCGTCTGGGGGACCCACCTTCTCTTAGCTGAAGGGATAGGACAGCCCACCTTCTCGTGGCAGAAGGGGACAGGACAGCATCTGGAGAAGAAAGGGTGCGTGGATACATTCATCCACGCACAAAAAGGCTGGGAGAGGATTGACAGAATTAATGGAAATTGCAAAAAGAAACTCCAAGGACACACGTCCATACGCTACAGCAGGCCAAAAAGTTAAAGCACTTCTAAGTATGATAAATAAACCTGGCCACATCCGGATTTCTGAAAAGCGCTGCAGGAGCTCGACGGGTGATCCTTTACCGTGTCCTCCTCGATCACTGTCACCACAAACAACCACTGGCTCTTATCAGCAGAGACATCCCTGTGAACAAGTGACTTTAGGACACAGTGTCCTTCCCCAGTTCCTTGAACCCTCCAGACAATTTACGATGCTGTCACTCATACATATTCCATCCTCATTTGCACAGTTCTTTCCTCTAAATTTACCATTTTGATTTTTAAACAAGTGTCCTAAAAGCCATTTTATTGATAACCTGGTTCACTTTTCAAAATATTTGCAGATTATAGGATAAATTGTTTGCTTTTATCCTTTCTTTGGGAGATAACAGTTTGGTAACTTACACTACTCAGATGAAAATTTACTGGTTATCATTGGGAAAAGTAATTCCTTTACAAAACTAGTCTTTGACCTGGTTAGTCTTTCATAAACAAGCAATGAATTAAAAAAATCCTCAATGGATAGAGAGCATTGACTCGCAAGAATGTTAAAAGGTACATGTATGATAAAGCTACATCGTCCATTTTTGCAGCGTAAAGACCATGGATGAGAAACTACTGAAAACTTTCCTAATGAAACGTCAAAGCAAACTAGCTTCACTAAAGCTAATCCACAAATCTTGATGACAGTGCAGATTACCCAGCCTGCTAAACTGGCAAGCGGCCAAGGAAGCTCATCTCCCAGGGATTACACCTCCACTCAGGCCCACTTTAGCCTGTATTATTTGGAAGAACCCACGAGGAAACAAATTTCAGCTCACATATTTCATTCCCAGAGCCTTCCCTGTGCTATGACGAAGTGTTAGGATATTAAGGAACAAAGGCATGTATATACACACACAGGCAAAGCCCCAAACATTGGCATCGATAAGGCAATGGCCAAGCACTGGCAGTTATCAGACGGAAAGCTGTTGACAGATGCTGCCATATAAACCTCCTAAGAACCTTAAGATTTGGAAGTGAAATCCCTCGTTCTTCATCTACGCTGCCTTAGGTCTGAAACGCACTCAGAATGAAAGATTATTTTTCCTCACACTGGCTATCTAGAGAAGATTCTTTTTTTTTTTTTTTTATAACTGGGTTGTGCAGCTCCTGAACATCAGATCCAGCAAATCAAAACATTTTATTGTAATTTCATATTGTTTACTTTTGCAAGCCAGGATCTTGGCAGTGATGAGCATTTCCTCCAGGGACGAAGAGGATGGGGCGGGAGGGGGAAGAGGAGGGAGGCATGGAAGGAAGCGCATTAACGCAGACTTCCTTATTGTCTGTTTTAACAGCAACACTGGCTGAAATACAAAGGAAAGGCAGCTCCTTGCTACCAATTTAGGCACACAGGAGAAAGGGTGTGAAGGTGCACGAGGGCCGGTCTGCGCAGGCATCAGCGACAGATCAGGAACCTGGAACGGCTGCAGGAAAGCGCCGGGGCCTCCTCGCCCTCCCCTCTCTGCCCCCTGGCAAGGCGGCTTCATCAGCAAGGCGGGAAAGGCGGCAAGGCTCCCCGCGGGGCAGGGCAGGCCCAAGGGCGGCGGCTGAGGCTGCACTCGGCGCGGAGGCGAGCGGGAGGACGGCCGTGGCTGCGCTCTTGCGAGCCGCTCGCGCTGCGGCGGGTCGCTCGCGGAGGGATCCGCCGCCTTGCTGTCGCCCAGCCTCTGCTGGCCGCCTGAGCACGGGTGAAGGCAAGGCCGTGCCAGCAGCCCCGAGCGTCACAGCGTTTTCCTCCAGAAGGCCCCGCTCTTGGAGCTGACCGACCGCGCGAAAGCGGCAGCTCTGCTGGAAGGAGGAGGAGAGGTTTCTCACACCTAGTCTGCCAGAGAAACTTGAAAGCATCGCTGCTTCCAAACGCGTTTATTTTTCACTGCGAGGTTTCCAGGGAGATTTGACTCACAATATTCAAATGTTTAGGTTAGCAGTATTTAAACTGATGAAAGTACTTAACAGCTCTAGGCTGGGCAAATAAAGTGTTTGCACTTTAACAAGCTACCCGGACAGCTCTTACGTTTACATCGTCTTGTTCTGAGCAGGGCTGCTCTTGCCGCTGAAGCCATGGGCCTCCGAGCACTATGTGGTAAGCAGATGATGCAAGGAGAGCATCCTCAAAGGGATTTATCTCATTTTGCTGCTGATCGCAAATGCTAGGGGCCCAGATCTCCCCACGGTCTTCAAGTCCAGGTCTCTGGTGCTGCCGTGACCCAGACATGGATCCAGGGCCAGATGTGTGAAATGGGTACTAGGTCTCTAAGCCCAAACCGGAGGCGCCTGGGGGGCTGCCGGGCTGTGCTGGGTGCAAGGGCACAGGATGTGACAGCCCTCGGTGGCTCTGTGCTGTCTGGTGAACCTTGGCAGCGCAGAGCCACAGGCTTTCTGACAGCCATAACAAATCTCCCTGTCCTCTGGCATCGTTTTTCTCCCTCTCCAGCTTTGTTTGGGTAGAGAAAGTGGCTCACAAAGACCCTCGCATAAGATCATCTCAACAGCAACCGGGTTACTATACAAAATGATTCATTGATGTTTAAAAATCACACAAACAGGAGCCCTCTCTTATTTTACTGCTGACTTTCCACTAAGGCACCGAGGCTGACGGTCGCTAATGCCGTGTCTGGCACTAACTCTCTGTGAATGCCGCTCAGCAATAACAACTGATAGCAGAGCTTGGAGCCCACGCATCACTTCCCTGTTTGTACATAAATTCTTTTTAAAAGGATTTCTGCATCCTCACGCTGGTTCTACCCAAGCATTTTGGCTGTTGAAGTCAAGTCAGCCAGACAGAACGGTGCCACACAACTACAAACAACACAGGACAATGTTTTTATTACAATACTATCATTTCCAAAAGCACCGACAGTAATACGCAGCATGTAAAAATACACATTTATTGTTAAGAGGTTAGATACTAATTCCTGCAGCTTAATGTTTACATAAGGGCCCCAGCCCATTTTTCAATTAAGGCAGGATAATATTATTAATCATAAAAAATTGCTGATGGGTAAAATTGTTTCCTTTCTAGCCAGCGTCAACCGAGAAATCCGACATCGTGCCTCTTAGCCATCCTCCTTAGCCGCAGCACAGAGCCTTACCAGCCCTTTCAGCAAGGGTGAAGTCCCTGCCCGAGCTCTGCCGCGTGGGGAGCTGCCGCCCCGGGGAAGGAGGGGCAGCTCCCGCGCAGGGCCGCTCGCTGCACCATCCCCTTGCCTGCCACGTTTCGACTCCACCAGGCACGCTCTGGCAGACCGAAGCCTATGGATGGAGATAAAACAGATTTATCCCCATCTCTCCCTTCTCCCTCGCTGCCACGGCCGGCTTCGTGGGGCAAACCCACCAGGCGTGTGTTTTAACGGGCCCTGGTAGGGGCTGCGTGCCAGCACCTTCCTAAAGAAAGGGCCCATGGATTTCTGTGCCCTCCCTTGCCGTTTAGCACCACCTTTGCCACTATTGGTCTCTCCTTGGCTAAGAAGGTCAGCGCTTCTTCGCTCTAATGTCATCCCCTTGCTCCGCTACTGAGCAGGTTAGTCTAACTCCCACCAGCTTCACAGCTGTGTTTTGGAATGGGACTGGTGCGTGCCACGGCTTTGCTCCTGTGCAGAGCTTGCTCCAGGAGCTGTTTGCTTAGCTGCAGCCAGAAGCGCCTAGGAGAGGAGCGTGGTCACACAGGTGCCTCCCCGGACCGTGGAAGGGCCCTCCTGACAGGTTCTCAGCGACGGCAGCGCCTGCCCCGGCACCACGGCCACTTGGCTCCTCACTCCAGTGCCTGGCTCTTATTTCCGTGGCATGAATCCAGACCAAAAGCCTTGCCTCTAGCAGCGTGTCCGACCTTCTTCCCATCTATGGGCGCCCTCCCTCCTGCGCATCACTATGTCATGTACTCCCTGGCTTTACTGAGACTCAGCGCTCCTCTGCGTTCGGGACCTCCCACGATCAACTCTCACGGCTGTTATCTGCTTCGTAGCTCAACCTTTGCCCACTGCCTGGAAAACCTCCCGTATCGCTGCCGACTTGCGTGGCCCTGCCGTGCATCTCCGCCTCCCCCAGCTCTCTTAATCCCCTCTGCTGGGAACTGCATCCTCCTCATTTTTCTCCCATGGTGACTGCTCTTCTCACAGCTTCAGAAGCTGCTTTCTGTTTTTCCCTGCACAATCAGCGGGTATCTACCGCCTTGTGCTGTTAGTTTCCTGACATCACAAGATACTGTCTTATCCAAAGCTGCTTTCATATGTATGTAATAGCTATACATAAACATACACACACACACAAAGATACACCCACATATGCAGTGTACAATGCTGAATGATAGGCATATATATCCCGATACTGACATAGGAATAACAGTCTGCCTTCCACCAATTATTAACTCGTGCAAAGAAAAAAGGCAAAGTGCTGGGACAATCCTGTAGAATCTTCCCCCACCACAGCCATTGCTTCTTGGCAAACACCAACAGCAGCACTTTGCTCTCGAGTCCGCAAAGGCGAATCAGATAAAAACAAACTGTGAGTTTCAGCCAAAAAATCCTTTCCGGCACAAGTCGCTCCTATTCATATGACCGGTCTCATTAAGATCAGTGGGGACTGGCTAAAGCTGCAGGACAGTGTCTGAGCACGTCTCTTTGCCGAGATGTTCAGCGTTATTCTCCCTTGTGAAAAGGCAACCTAAGCGTGTTCCACCAAAGCAATAAACAAAGCAGGATTAATGGCCAGCATCACCCTGAATACCATTTCCAGCAGTTCTATAGTTAGCAACTACTCATTGGCAGCAATTGTAACAGACAACTGAACTGCAAAAGAGAGATTTACATTTTATGCATATAAATATATGCACACATATATAAGTATGTAATATACATAAATATCACCTCATGCAAACCCAAAGTATGTGAGGTTAAAGCTAATGGGTTAGCTTTGTTGAGCATCTCAAAAATCGAATTAACTACAATCAAATTCATGGCACAACTCAGGGTTCATTTCATTACTATCAGAAAATTTAATCTCTGAAATCTTACAATATTAAGCTAAAGCAATGATCTTTCTGTTAAAGTTCCTTTTTTTTTTTTCATTTTAAGGTGAGAAAAAGCTAGTGGGCCCTGTGAATATGGAGAGGGTATTTTTCTGATGGATACTACAGAAAGCCTGGCAAACGTTCAATCAATTACTTCTATATAAGAGAAAAAAAAAATCTTTTCAAACAAACACTAAAACACATTTTGCAGAATAAACTCTACTTCTTAAACCTACTACAACATGCCTTTTCTTGCAAAGATTAAATACACACACACACACATATATGTATATGCATAATCTATATTTAAATTTAAAATACAAATCCATTAGGGAGCTATTTAAATCTACCCATTGCTGCAATAACTAATCATCTTTTCTCTGTGTCATATTGTATGTGGGAGAGTCAGAAGTTCAAATAAGAAGCCTACATTTAATATAATGTTTTAATGAATCTGCCTTTTTTGGCTTATTTTATAATAAATACTCTTTAACCCTACCACAAGACCTACACATAGAATACTCACTGCAATTGCCGCCTCCCTTTTTATTCCTTCTCTTCAGGGTTTCCAGCTACATTTCTCTGCAGGAGTCAAGTGTGGCTTTAATAAGGCAGATGAGGCAGGGCTCCTCAACCGCTTTTGATAGAGGTGAGGTGGTCAGCTCTTTATTGACTTTCTGCAGTACTGCAGCTATGGACTGTACCAGCAATCCTGCTTTATGAGCACGCACCAGACAGGAAAAGGGCCTGGAAATTTCCAGTTGGTGTTGTTTGATGCGCGGTTTGAAAAGCTGCACAATGTGCATATACAGGAAATGAAGGAGAGCCTTTTCTGGCGTTGTTGCTGCTAACCCATCAACCTGCAGTCACTAAACATATCAAGGAATGACTGTTCAGAAGCCATTTTAAGGATTAACATATTTCAGCAAAATAAAGAAAAACAGTATTGATTATTTTGTACATCTCAGAAAGCGCTGCACATCAGAGATCCTTTTTTAAATACTTTGAAAGAGGCTGAAAATAATATGGGAGGTAGCTGCCAAAGATTTTATAATCCCTTTCTACATAATCACCCACAGTGTGTGTATATATACCTGTATTGTATACAGTATGCAGTTGCTCTTGTATACATGCATATTCACAAGAGGACATGAAAAAAAAAAGGGGGGAAGAAATCGCAGGATGGTATCACATACTGTTAAGGTTTTACTGGTACTAGCACGGAGCAACTGCATCGCTAATTAACAGATACTCACAAACAACACCCATCTTTCCAATCAAGGGGCAATAAGAAACATGCCGCATTCTTCATCTACCTATTTACCATGTTCTTTGCTTTTCCTGAGGTATACTGCATATCCCTTCTCCACCTCACACATACACTGACAAGATATATTCCGCAGTTTCCAGCTCTAGCACAGAGAGATGAACGTTCACATCCTCCATCACACACTGCTCGCCTGAGGTCGAGCGAGCCCCTCTGAACAAGGTTTGTAATGGTAAACAGGGTCCAAAACAGGCAGACAGGAGGCTTTGAAATATCCCCACAGAAGCGTCTCCATATATTTGGATATGAAAATAACTTTTAATACCAGGCTTGACATCTCTCTGTGTGTCTTCTTACTCCCTGCCAAATGGGGACAATATCTTTCTGCCTCTGGGGAGCGTAGTGATGGTGTGTAGATCAAAGATGGTAGGAAGGTTCAGACACCCAGGTAATGGCAGCCATATAAAAAGCTAAAACAAATTTAGTTACTATGAAAATATCACACATACGTATACATGCTCGTGGTGCTGACTGCATAACGAGCACGAATCCAAACAGCAGCTCACACCTTGAGAAATATTAACTGCAGAACTCCCACCATCAAATAATGGAGGAGTAAGCTACTTCCCACCTCTCCCTGAAGAATGGTACCTGAATATCAAAGGCTGCACAGTATTTATCAAGATTTTTCTTCCTTCAGCTAATTGCAAAGCTTTGGGGAAACTGATAATAGAGTTATACACACCCACAAGGATTCAAGAACCTCTAGGACCAGCCCTCCAGCTATTGTGTTATGAACAGAACATAGGTCCTTATTCCACAAAGACCTAACTCTGTGTTTAAATTCTACTGACTTCAGTGGGATATACAAATTTGCTTAACTTTCATTATGTGCTTATGTGTCTTTTCTCAAGAGATACGCTCTCCTGCATAAGATTTAATGTATTCTTTAATGTACACCAAACATTCGTTTTATAGTTACCTGGATAATATGTCTTTCCTTTCCAAGTACAGCACTAGGCCACTTATACTGTAGAACATTATTTACCAGATATAAATGCAACAGAACATTAAAAATTGGCAAAGGCTTTTCTGCTTCTTAAAGTCAGTGATTTGAAGAACATTGACAATGAAGAGTAGACAATTTGGCTGTACACTGCAATGCTCTTTAACTGCTCCCAAATTTTTGCCCTAAACATCAGTGGAGGGCTACATCATAGCCTTTAATGGAATGCAATGACATGAAAATAGCCCATAGTACAGAACATTTTTCATGCTGCATTCTGCATTTATATTTGAAATGCCACTACAGGGAACCTGCATCCTATAAGTTAACAGTTGGATCTTACAATACATACATTGCTTTAATTCAGATCACTTTGCTGAATTAGGAAGCTAAATGAAAGATAAATGTCCACCTCCTGTCCTGAACAACTGTCTTGAACAGATCCCGTTTTTGCGGTAGTATTTACTATATTTCTTATGTGTCCCCTCTTGCAGTTCCCCAAAATATGTTCTATAGCAGTTTATCTTACTCTTTTGAACGAGATTCTGATGACCTAGTGGATCTCATGGATTTCCCTCTCTAATACAAATTGGTGACTACTTCATTTCAACCCTCTTAACTTGGCAAAATCTAGATAATGGCCTGGATCTGATGCATGTTTGTGCTCCGGGTCTGGTAGATAAAAGATGGTTATTGTTTCTAGAGATTCATATATATTGATTTCATCAAAATTACAGGCAAGCTTTGCTCTTCAGAGCAAAACCTCAACAGGCACAGCTATTAATAGTTGCTGCATTTTTTTAAGATCTTTTTTGAGCACTTGTTTTAAATACACTAAAAGAAGGAACAGACTGACACTGTCTTTGCTGGTGGCAAAACACATTATTCCAATCATATTCTGCAAGGACGCAGTCAAACACTATTCCAGACTGTGGGCCAAAATCTATCCCCAGTCCATGTGCTTGGTTCCCACTGCTGTCGATGGTAATTCCACCGCAGACTGAGCGCAATAAACGGGCAGATATCGGCTAGCTGCTCAAGTAACATAATCTCTGTGCTGAATAATTCATTTTAAACTGTTGCACAGACACCAAAATGCTATTGCTGATTCCTTTCCAGCAGAAGGGGTGTTTCTTCTCCTGGTACAAGCATGTCACTCCCAGTAAGGCTAGAGAAAAACTGGGCGACATCTGAGCAAGACAAGAAGCCCTATACATGGCATGCCTGTGAAAGTAAAGAGAAACTCCTGAATGCTGCCTATAGGTCATTTTTCACTCTCCTTATTAGGATTTTCCTGAGGAAAAACTCATCCATTGCCTCCTTAAATAATTTCAGAAAATTACATAAAATATTATATGGCTACATATATTTAAGTATTTGGTCCCCAGCAACCAATTCAACACACAGTATTTTCTGTAAAAGTCTCACAAGAAGCCTACAGCTACAGACAACTTAAGTGTCACAGTCACATCTATGTCACATAAAGAACAAACTCATGTAACTGGCAGCAAACAGATGCAACCTACTAGGATTGTCCACCTGGCCATGGCCAGAGAGCCCCACGGTACCTCCTGACAGAGGCATTTCCTGAGTCTCCTCTCCCTCTAAACCTGGGCCAGCCCATCCTTTCAGGTGGATCGCTCGGTCTTACAGCTGCATCGCTCAGGGATCAGCCACCACAGACCCCACCAACACCTGTCCCCAGGAATGAGCCAGGACCTCTTGGTGCACAAGGGCTTGGCATCAAGGGCGGCCGCCCCAAGGATGAGGCCACCTGGAAGAAAGGCAGGAAGACACAGGAGAGCCACAGGTGAGCGACTCATCCTGGCGGTTTTGAGACCGGCCATCCCGGCCACAAGCCCAAGCAGCGAGGGGAGCCCTTGCTAGCCCGGGAGCCTCCCTGCTAGGGAAGCATGAGCTGGGAACTGCAATTTTCCACAGGCTTTTTCATGTCTGTGTGGAAAGAGACCTAGGCTTAATGAGATCTAATTTGTTTTAAATCCATAGGTTTCTTTTTAATAATTAACAGTCCTCATCGCTCAGCAAAGTCATTCCTTACTCCTGACTACTTACTATTAGGAATGAATTCATTATGAAATATTGTTAAAAGGTGGAAAGCAAGCAACATAATTCAAGTTTTAATTAAAAATGTATATATATATCACGGAAACCAAGAGCAGGAGAAGGAATCCTAACCGAGTAAGCACAAAAAGGAAAAAAAAAGGACTCTTCCCAATTATCCATTTTATTCTTTTTATGCTCTTTAATTCTTGCAATTTGTTCCTCTTACTGGTTGTACTGTGCCCAGAACATATATAACATTTTCTCTCCGAGATTCCTGGAATACAGAATGTGTCCACATCATTACAGCGAATATTACACATGCTCACACACTAGGGTCCAGGAACTACAATTAACACATTAAGAGATAATAACTGCCAAGGGAGCAACGAAAGATAAACAGCATGTAGCTGATGTAGCAAGAATTCTGGTTGGAAAAGGGCCGTCTCTTGGGTAACGGGCAGCAGAGAAAAATCGAAGCTCTGTGTAGCCCTGCCATTTAGCTAAGAAATCCTGAAAACTGGTTGAAAAACTGTTTAATTAATTCCCTAAAAAATTAATTTCACTAAAAGTATTGCTGGCTTTAAACTAGATTTTGGTGGAAACAGAAAGCCTGTGTTTACAAAGAAATAACCATTGCATCTAATTTGAAGGTTTAAATCGATAAGGTTTTTGTGAAGCGTAGGATTTTTTTAGAGAAACCAGAAATATTTATTGAATTACTTTTTTTTTCCTGCTTGCCAGCATCCACACTGATAATTTGGGAGTGTTATTTTAAGAACTGGAAAGAAATCAGAGTTTCCTTTTTTTCCTAAGAATTTTAATAATAATAAAAGCTTCTGAGCTGTTTACATTTAAGGCTTCCAGTGTGAAAGTATTTTGTGCAAGTCATTTGGCAGAAGGTGCAAAACGAAAGATTACGAGAGAACAAACACCATTTGGATATTATTCGGCTTTACATATTCATTATGGTAACACATGGAAATCATGGACCATGCTTGCCCTTTCGGACAGCAGTTCATACAGTTTTGTCACGGCTTTCAGTAGAACATCAGAGGCCTTAATTCTTCATTTTCAAATGAAGTTTGAAGCTGAAGAAAAACATGGCACAAAAAGTGCTTCGTCTCACTTCTTTCCAACCCCAGCTCCCACCTTGGTGCTGCACAGTCAGAGGAAATTCAGCAAAAATCCTGCTACCACATCCCCTTCGCTAAACTCACACAAATCCCTCCAAAGGAAAAGGGAGGCAGAAGAGGATAGCATTAGCAATTGTGCTAAAATTCACCTTTTGGGAAGAGGATCGAGACTGTCTCTCTGGCCGGGGAGACGCCTGTTACCCACGTGGTGACTGTGGCTCAGTGTTTTTGTGAAAGGCATGATCCCCCACGCTGCCCTGAAGCATCTCTCATCAGTCAAATAAGACATTTCAGCAAATAACATGGCACTTTGTAAAAACATAATTGTTTTTATTTTCCAATTTTCCATGTTTTGTGTAGAGTGCTGCTGTGTTCAAGTGAACTGAATAAAAGCATAAACAGTAAGCACCATCTGGAGAACATTCTTCCAGCATGCTGAGAAATAGCAGCCGCCTGTGCTCTACCTGCTATAAATAAATGTCATTAAAAAATGTCCAAAATATTGTTTGTTCCTATTTGATGGAACTGGAGCCAGATAAATTTTACTTACCCCTGTTTTAGGGTGACTAGCACCTTTCTAACCAAGCAAATGACATTTAAACATTTGTTTCTTCATCGTTTATGTTATTATCACTATTTCTAACAGAGTATCAATCCCACACGTTACTCTAATAACAGCCTCAGAAGTTGCAATTTAACTGAGTAACACATGAGTACGATATTCCAAATCTGATTGCCTTTAAACTGTATCTGATTCACAATATGGTGATATCCCTGAATCTGCTGGCAAGAAAACGTGTAAAATTATTCTTGCTCTAAACTGGCAGTATATCAGTTAGGAAAAAAAAAAAAAA
>VZSV01000020.1:4590605-4629568 GCA_013398735.1 Nothocercus julius | reverse complement strand
TCCCTGACCTGTAATGGCAAAACAAAGTATCTGGCCACGGTTGATAAAATCAGGCAACATCATAAAAGGAAAGGAGTGCTCTGCTCCTTGATTTTTTTCTTTTTCTGAAAGGAAGTCTTTGCATTGAATTTTAGTGATAGATTAAATAAATGGAAAGTCACTTAAAGGCACAATGGGAAGAGAGATTTCAGGACGCCTCTCTTGCGGAGAGGAAATGAGGCAATTCAGAAGAGAGTCAGGAAGACAGACAGGTCAAGTAGGCCGATTTTCCGGGAGGTAACCTTCATGGAGAGCAAAACCAGAAGAGAAGCCAGCTGCGACCAGCCAAACCCAACAGGACCACCACTCCACAGCTCGCCTGCGCCTGGCAGCACACCCCACACCCATGTCTTGCAGGGAGCTGGGCTTGTGGTCCCATCTCCAGCACCCTGCCCGAGCGACCAGCTGGCCAGTTGGGTCTTGCCAGGAGTGTGACAGCTGGGAAGGGAGAGTGGTCCCAGTTTGTGCGCCAGCCTTCCCACCTGCAGCTGCCCCGAGCATGCTGCCAACTCAAGGGGAGGCGGAGGGTGGTCTTTGTGCTCAGTGGGAGCTCTCAGGACTGGGCACCAGCCAGGAAAACCAGGGTGAGAGCTAGTCCGAGGTGGGTACATCCTTTCGTGTACGTATGTATGTATGTATATGTGCCAGGATGAGGGACAGGCCAAAAAATGCAACCCCAGTGACTTGGCTTGCTTCAACCAGAAGGAGCCCCGCTGGCTCGTAGAGATGTGGGATATTCTATAGATTTAGCAGGCAGCAACGCTTGCTGCAGGTGAAAGGGTTACTCTTTGAAGGGTCTGTTATGGATGAGATACAGCAGTCCCTTTTGGCTCTTCACTGTTCCTTCCCCATAGGGAATAGGGAAAAAAACTCTTGGCCTACTGGCAAATCTCACACAGGCTACAGATTTTACCTCTAGTCTCCTTTATAGTGTGTTTTGAGATCAATACATGAAAGCACAGCAGCATACCTGTCTGTTATATTTTGCATAAGCTTTCATGTAAGAGGTTGCTGCCAGCCATTGACAGCATCTTTTGCTTACAATAAATGCAGAGATTAATAGTTTAGAGTCTGTTCAGCTGAATCAGTGCCAGGGAGGGGGATTTAAATTTGTGAAGGCAGGCAGCAAAAAGCAGGCAGAGACGATACGAATAGAGAAGATACGATGGAAAAAGAGGAAGAAACTTTTGTACAATCCTTTGGTTCAGTGACCAGTCTCAAAACAAACAAACAAACAGACTGTGACTACAGAGTCTGACCAGCCCAAACCCCTCTTTGTAGCCTTTGAAAAAAAAAAAAAAAATGCCATATGTGAAACACAGATAGCATTTCCAAAAAAAACATGGAATGTCTCAGTTAGGTTCTTATGAATATTTCCTGTTTCTTTCCCAGTCAACACTGTTTACCACATACAAGCCAATTTTAGAGGTTGTTTGTTCAAAACTACATTTTTTTGACAAATTCATTATTCAGCAGAAATATTCTCCCAGCCTAAATTAAAAAAAAAAAAAAATCAATGAACAGAAAGAGTCCAGAAGACTTTGGTTCAGAAATAAAGCAGCAAATAAAGCAATAAAGCTTCATGGGTTTTAGGAAGCATTTGAGTCCTCTGTGCTCCAAAGTCTCTGAAGAGGAGACCTTTCTTCCTAGAAAAAAGGAAACGATGAGCTAAGCACACAGAGAAAGAGCTAGTGAGGTTTATTTCGTCTTCAGTTAAGAAGTGAAGCTAGACCTCCTTCTGGCTCTGGCACGGGCTGTCACGAGTATAGTTACAAGATCTTTTTTTGTCTTTTATGGTACACAGCTCCAAGTGTCCTGAAGTGCATTGAGAAGGTAAGTAAATAACTACACATATCAAAGAAATGAATGCAGAAAATTAAATAGAGAATATTGAGGACACCTAAAATTATTCTATCTATCTCATTTAAACATGCTTTTAGCTCGTCTGCCTTCAACAGATCTTGTGTAACAAATAGGAACACAGAGAGGTGCTATGATAGCAGCAAATATGGTTTCAAGGCTGATGAAGCTAAAATGCTGTGTTTGAAGTCTGTTCATGGTGACTGAAAAAGAAAATGGCTACTAGATGTGTATTAGATGAGCAGAGTATCCAGTTCCTAAAAACAGTGCTGTTTTTAATATCTGGAAAATACAGGTTGGAATGCTCTCTTTTGAAACAGATAGAGAGATCTCTCAGTATACACCTATATAAATATAGATATGTCAGACTGAAGTGGAGCTGTACATGCCCATCCTGTTATAATGCTTCTTGCTACAAATCCCTCTTCACAGTCCAGAATGGTTCACCCTATTATTTGCTTACTTTATTTACTGTATTGTTTCCTCTTCTTAATATGGACCCCAGACTCTCTTGCAAAGCCCAGAAAATCCTGGGCCTCTCCAGGTGTTGGAGTTTTGTAAGAGCTACTGCAAGAGCAGCTAGTAAAGGAATAATACCCTGAGCCTAGCGTTGGGTGTCATCGCGATTCCCCGAGATGCTATTTTATGATGCAAATGCACTCTGACCTCGGTAGCATGTGCTATATCAAATGCGTAATGTATGCAAGAAATGATCCCAATAAGGGAGGAGGTAAATAAATTTGTTATGATTTTAATGATATACAATTTAAATGTCAGTTTTGCTGAGCAATTAGGGTCTGAAGAGAGTGACCTTTGCATAGTGCCCAAATTGTCCTGAGGCACATTACTTCTCTCTGCATTTATTACTGCCTCATATGATAAAGAGTAGCTGGTGTGATCAAGTCCGTCATCTGTGGTACGGACCCCTTTTGTCTGGGGCAAGAGAAAGCAAGGCAATGCAAATGTTTTGCCACAAGACTACTGCGTGAAGGGGAAAGCGCAGGCAGCACGGCCTTTCCCCTTGCTCCCAGAGTTTTCCTCGTGACTGGTGAGGACTCCTGGGAAGTCAGGGCAGAAGGACTGCAAAATCCACCGACGCATGGGAGCAGCATCTTCTCCTACCCATCCCTGGTGTTGGATTCTGCCACAAGCCTGACAATTTTCGAAGGGGGCAGATCATCTAGCTCCTCTCAAGGCATTGATCCTCTGAATGAGGTTTAAGATATTTTTTCTATTTAGTCTATTTGTTCTAATTAGTGAGGTATGGCCTTCCTCGCCCTGTATTACCGTCTGCTGTGATTGTACAGCAATTCCCAAGGTGGTCGCTTCTGCAGAGAAGTGACCTGTACGAGAGGCTGTTCCATATGTTGTAGGTGAGGCAAAGGGACAATAAGATCACACGAATGAAGACAGCAGCCTTCAACACGCTGCACCTCCACTAGTGAGGCTGGCAGATGGAGCATATGAACTACACACACCTCATCAGGTCTAAGGCTGTAACCTGCACAAAGTGACGCCTTTACAGCTGAGGGATTTTTGTAAGGGGCAAAATGGAATTGCAAGCAGGAAATATTAAAATATAGAGCTCTGATCTGGCAAGGAAGACCATTACAGCAGTGTAGTGGTAATGGACAAAGTCTACTTTCCAACTGAGCCTTTATATGAGCTTCCAGAAATGCTGAACGTTGTGTGGCATCTGTTGGTTTATAAACAGCATAATGCACCATGAGAAAGAATAGTGGAGGATGCAGTCATTCCCCCCTCAGCAATAGTTCTCCTTCAATATTTGTCCAAAGTTAGTATTTCTAAAAGCTGTCAGATGATCAGTATGAAAGGTGCCAAGCGCTGAAGAGCAGGTGAGCAAGGGCAGTAATAGGACCGACCATTTCCATCTTGTTGAGGAAGCCCTTTACCAAGCTGGATGGCCAGCCCTAGTGAGGCAGATTCAGACAACCTCCATATCTAATCCATGCTTGGTTTTACTGCTGTAAAGGCTATCACGCGTTGGGCAGATGGCTAATATTTTCTTTCTCTATCAGTCTCTCTTGGATTCAGACCAATGATGTAAATATAAACAGCCCTGGCTCTCTGTCACCGAAACCTCCTGCCATCAGCTCTCAGAGTGATGTTATTCAAATGAACTAGAAAACAAGGGCATAAGTGAGTAAAACAAATCAGCTTACCACACGAACTGGCGAACTGATCTCTTGAACTGAAAGTATTCAATTTTGCCATCAGTAGCTCTCATCTCATTCAGTTCTGTGTTTACTGCATATCTGCTCTTTGGTGGCTTTGCAGAGTGGGAGAGATGTTGGAGTATTTAGGACAGTGTATATTTTAGGCCATCTGGCA
The DNA here is from genome assembly GCA_013398735.1 of Nothocercus julius. Taxonomy (NCBI): domain Eukaryota; kingdom Metazoa; phylum Chordata; class Aves; order Tinamiformes; family Tinamidae; genus Nothocercus; species Nothocercus julius. The sequence continues at coordinate 4,625,317 of VZSV01000020.1, read as the reverse complement.
TGTTTGAGCCACATATGGAGCTTCTGCAGCAATAAAAGGTTGCATAGTTGGAGTCCAAATGTAGTGGCCTGATGAAGCCTAGCTATGTTTCCGTGGTGTGGGTCCATGCCTGAGCCTGATTCCAGTGAATCCGGGAAAGATCCAAACAATCAACTTAAACAACCTAAGCCCAGATGGGAGACTATGTCAAGAACTCCACTGAGGGTTTTTGCACTCACTGTGTAGGAAAGGACTATGTAATGGGGCAGAAGGTTTTAGGTCCAAAATGGGGTATTTCCTAGACTTATCTGCTTAAAACCTCCACTTTCAGAAAAATCGCTAGTTCCAGGCCAGAGAGACTCACAAATCATTATTCCCAATTGGGAGTGAGATCTTAACCAGAGTGTTCTGCAGTATTAAATGGAAAAAAAAAAAAAAATGTCCCTCTAATCTCCAGCAACATGTTCTAACTCAGAAACATTTGCAGATAAACACCAGTCCTGTATTTCATTGGAGAGATTTTTCATTTTCCTGGATTCAAAAGCACTTTTTAACTTGCTTCTTTTAAATGTCACTTGTGTCAGATCCTCCCTTTTGGGGTTTGTTTGTTTGTTTGCTATACCAAATGTTAGTATATAGGGATGGGAAGGCGATGGCATTATTCTGGCTCATATGTTGGAAGCCTCTATGCACCTGTTATAGAGCAATGGCTTCAGCTAGCGAAAAAAAATGGTAGACATCTACAGATTTCTGGATCATGCATTTAAAAAATTATTCTTAAATATTATCTTGGATTAATGTAGTGCTGCCATAGACAATCTGTGTTTCAATGATCTCTGAAAAGGGACAGGAATACTTCACTGGGAGTAAATGAACAGGGAAGCTGCTAAAAAGAAAGCATGCAAATTATAGAGAGATACTCAGTATTCTAATTTAAAATATTAAATCTAGAAAGTCTAGATGAGGAGGTATATTCTCATGCAGTTCTGCAAGCATATCCATGTTTACATTCACAACATTTCAGGGAATATTTGGAATTCAGCCCATGAGGCTTTTCAGGGGTAAAATAAATAGTGGTAAAAAATAGAATGAATACAGTTAGACAAGATTAACTTGGACCTAGACTACTGAGAGCTTGGAATATATATATTTTTTTTTAATCTTTTTTTTTTTTTCTAAAAGATAGTCTTTTGTAAAAGCGTATGCAGAATCCTTCTTCCCAGCGCTGGTGATTTTTCCCAACCACTCACACTTTCTCTGTGCTGCTGGAATAGCTTGAAGACAATTGGAGGTTATTTTTAGACTGACTCACTCTGTAGAGCTGACATTTGTAGGTTAGGCGTACCAGTTGCTGACTGCTTCTTCTTCATCTTCCTTACATATTCTCCTTCCAAACAGTCGGGCATTGCCCTCCTCCTTCCTCAGGCTGCCCCCATAAATATCAAAGCGCTAAAGCCACGTGGCTCCTGTCAATATTTTCAGCCGCGCTGTCTGAAAAGCATCATTCGAAAGGCACAGTCACTTCATGTAGGACCATGCGGCTGGAGAAAGCCAAGGCAAGGGGATGCTGCCACACATCAAATCTGCCATACGTGGAGCACAACCAGTCTGAAATTGCTGTGCAGCTCTGGGAGGAAAACAAGGCAGTGTGCTTTCGTACTCGCTGGGATTTGTGTATCTGGGGTTTGCATGGCCTGAGGTCACCCCCAAACCCCTTCCTTCTCTTGCTGGCCCCCAGCAGCCAGCAAAACAACAACAAGGTGGCTGCCCACGCTGAGCTCCTGCACAGCCTGGTGGGGACGCACGGAGGTCTCCTCTCCAGCCATGGATAAGAGGATGCCCTGAGAGCCATGGTATTTGGCCTGTGTTTTCCATGTTAGTCTTTCAGCACTTAGCTTTTCTTGTTTTATGGCACTACTGAAAGTGGAGCAAATGAGCTATGTTTAAAATTGCTGGTGTGTCCTGTAGCTTCTGCCTGCAGGGAGCTGCCTGAGAGCAGAGCAGGGCACTGCAGGTGCAAACCTCTGCAAAAGAGGAGGATGAGGTGCACCGAGTGGGCAGCAGCCCATGGGGGTAGGTGGGAAAAATCTCTGGGTTGGCTTTGGCTGCTGGCCTGGAGGGCTGGAGAATTCACGACAGATGAAAGACTCCTCGCTGGAATTATTCACTGTGCTTAAGCCTGAGCACTTAGCAGCCCAGTGAATTTAAATCGCTGAGCTTTCAACTCTGAACTCTCCGAATTTACTGAATTTACAGAAGTGCAATGACCTGCTAAGCCAGAAGAGGAAAGATGGGTTGCTAAAATCAGAATTCAGCAGCAGATTAGATTATGAAACTGCCATTAACCTACTCTATATTATAATCTCAAATCTTTCTAATATACTTGGCATACAGCAGTGCAAACATTATTTTCCACTTTAAATTAAGGCTGAACTGAAATCCTTTTTCCAGTCAGCCTCTTTCTTTTCCTGGTGCTTTTTGGGGACTAATTTTAAAGTTAATATCTTCATGCAAATTGCAGCATAAATAAATCCAGGCGCATAATCTTTTAGGGCAAAAATCCATTTTCTCCAGTATAGAGCACATATGGGCCCTGTGCCAGGTAAAATCTAGTATGCAGTCTAGTGAAGCCCATCTTCAGCCAGCACATGGAGACGGAGCTCTGCTGTCCACCTCGGTGCAAAGCAGCTGGTGCTGTGGTTTATGAGCAAAGGGGTGACCACTGTCTCTACACGCTCTTTGTGCTAAATTACTAGGACCATTCCACATTTTCTCTGCCCTGCCTGTGCTAATACCTATTTTCAACACAATCCATTTAGGACAACCCCAAAGTCTCCTTTCAAAGAGCTACTTTCTATTTCTGTTCTATCTTTAGTTCACCCTGCCTTTCTCCCAGTCTGGAAACACCTTCTCTTGAAATAATTAAAACAAACATATTACATGTGTTTTCTTGCCCCTCTTCTTTCTGTTGATACGATGTCAAATAAACTGCCACTTGAAACTCTGTGTTTTAATGAGATTTTTATAGTCCCATCAACTTAGAGCCCTGGGTTGACACAGAAGGGCACAACGTGACAATTATTCCGGCCAAGTCAGTAAACCTGTCCTGGATCCTGCTAGTAGGAGCCGGATGCAGCTGTAGCTCTGGCATTTTGGAAATATTCAGGCTCGGGAAGCAACGCTGTGCGGAAGTGGGGGAGCATCTCCTGCTCTTATCTCGACGGGAGAGGAAACCCGAGCGCAGCAGTGGGAGGCGAGGTGCCCCTGCTCATTTTTCCAGCTGTAAGCAGCGCTTGTGCCTGCACTTAATAACCGTACACCTGTTATCTTATTTCCCAGAAGTGTTCGACGAGGTGCTCGAGACCCCGCAAGGGCACGGACGCATTCTCTGCCTACAATAGCAAAATCATATTGCAAAGGTCAGGCTGATAGGGGCCCCTTCACTCATCACTACCTCCCGTTGCCCAGAGACAAACCCCCTGAAAATTCAGACTCTAAAAGCAGCTACATGAAAATCAAAAGCAGGAATTAGGAGAGAAGAAAATGTGCTAACCAGTTAATTAAATTATTGATGCTACTTTGTTGATTCTCACCCCATAATGAGCAAAATGTGTTTTCAAGAGAAATGAAGCTAATTAAATGCATCATAGACTAGTTCAGGTAATAATTAGCAAGGGATAAAGTGTCTGTTCGCTGGGATTCTTTGGTCTGCAGCTGATTTATATTTTCATTTGCCTTTGTCTTTAGCTCAATGCTAGGCTACCTAAAAAAGATTTTCACTAAACGTATTGTCCAGATCTCCCCAGTTTAAAAAGCAGCAGAAACCCAAGATAGGACCAGCATTCGTTTTCTATTATGCAAATATAACTTCACAGTATGACACATCTGTAAGGCTTCATTTGGTTCCCCCCGGCACAGTAAGCATCTGCAGCCTTAATGCCTTTGATATACTGTTTTTGATTAGATTAAAGATGATATTTATAGTAATTTCAGTAATGTCATTAACTGTCACTGGAGTATCCTCCAATATTTTGTTTCCTCCATATGTTTTTCAGAAGAGCTAATGAAATTTGACTGTCCTTAGCCTGGGTATAATAGCGTTGTTTGGGAGCAGGGTTACATGGGATCAGTCACTGCTGGTCAAGTGAAAACTGGGTCAGTCTGGTGCGTTTTGTACGCTGTGCACAACAAGCGTGCCCTTTGCACCGCTGCAACAGCCCTTCTTTCCCCATCATTTTAAAGACAAGTTTATCTTCCTTGTAAATTGTCTGCAAATGCATTACTTCTTCATACGGTCCTTTTGGTGATCTCCTTTGCTTGTCTACTCACCACAAGCTGGCTAAAAGAAAGCCAGCCAAGCCATAGAAAGAAACATTCACTAGAGGGTTGTTACTTGTCTCTCTAAGAGAGGATTCATTCAATTTTAATTTTTGTGCTCCGTTCTGCAGGGAAAGGTGCTCTCACATAGTCTCACTTGTGCCCAAGGGGCAAAGGGCTCCTCTCACGGGATCTTGTAGCTGTCACACAGTTAGGGAAACGCAAGTCTGGCAGTGGATGGCAAAAAGAAAGAGGCCTGGGGAAATATTGCAGTGCTGCTTTGAAGGGTGTAGAGGAGGAATTGATCCTAATACTCGGAGGTGGCAACTCGGCAGCCATGTGAGGCTGAGCACTGCATGGCTGTTGTCTTTGCGATCAGGTCAGGAGGGCTGGAAGGAAAGAAGGATGAGTGAATGAGGAAGGACACGCAATGAACAGAATGAAGCATGAACAGAATGAAGCATGAACAGAATGAAGGATGAACAGATAGATGGATGGAGAGACAGAATGATGGATGGAAGGAAGGAAGGAAGGAAGGAAGGAAGGAAGGAAGGAAGGAAGGAAGGAAGGAAGGAAGGAAGGAAGGTCACATTGGAGTGTAAAACTTATGATGAGGAACTACAGAACAGTATATTAGCGATGACAAGAAAAGTCCTTGGGAATATGATCACAGGCAATAAATACCTGCAGTTTAACAGTTTAAACAAAGGCGGGGAATTATTTATGGTAGGACAGTGAGTGTTGGCCAAAGGTCAAGGAAAGGAAAGCTTAGGTTAGACTTTTTTGGGGGGAAAGTGCGTGGTATATAGCAAATTTGCTACATGGCTCATCACTGCGGCCATGTATGATTAAAAAGACCCTGGGTTGGAGCTACATGTGGTAGCCCTGGGAAAGAGTAGGGAGAAGCTGGGCGTGCTACCAAGAGATTTTGTCTTCTGTTTCTGATCCTTAGCCTCATCTTGCAGAGCACAGAGACTTGCAGTTGTCTGAAGGCCCTCCATGATGGCTGTGTTCAGTTACTTGGGGGATTAAATACTCTAATTTTGGGATTGGTCTAGCTTCAAGGCACTTAAATCTCCAAATACACTGTGTTATTTGAAAGAGTATGTATAATACTGGCACTTCTGGTTGGCAGGAGAAACACTGGAGTCAGATTATTACTCTAGAACTGTGTAAATATTCGCTCTCCAAGAATAGGTGGATGTCCTTTTTTTCCTCTTTTTAATATGTGTGAGGGACTTGGTTTAAGCAAAAAAGTTTGTTTGACTTTGCATTAATCTTTCAGACACATTTTACAGAAAATAATGTGATTAAAATATATATATATATATATTCCCCAAGAGCATGGAGAGAAAAAATTTGTCAAAAAAAAAAAAAAATGTAGGTAATATGGAGTATCGTGCATTCTCACACAGCGCATGCTGAATATTCGACCCACTTTAATATGGCTGTAGGCAGAGGTCAGATCAAACCCTGGCGTTTCCTGCAGGCTTTGAGAACACAAGGGAGAGAAGTCCCCATGGTGTCCGGGGCGCGCTGGCATGAGGAGCAGCGGGGACGTGTGCTGCCTGGTGCCCTCTCTGCTGGCGACTGGAGATGATGGACACGTCAGACCGACAGCACGCCCGGAGGCCTGTGCATGGTGTCCCGAGCCGTCCCAGAACAGTGTTGCTTTGTTTAGGCAAAAAGTCTTTATTGTTAGGAAAAAGCCACGCTCCATGGTTTAATGCAAGTTTTGCCCCAAATGTGAACTGGTGAAATCATTTTTGGTTTAAATAGGAATGGCGTGAGCACATCACATGGCAATATTTGAGCTGCAGCCTCTTTGCACTGGCTGCTGTCACTGTCACATTTCTGTGTTTGGTTCTGGTGACTGCTCAGTCTTCATCCTGGGCTTGTCCCAAGGTTTGTTTTTAGAAGCCTCTCGATGTTAACTGCGAAGGGCAGTTGGTGTATAGCCTCAAAAATAAGCCTTTGGTTTGTCTGCAAGCTCTTCCGTTGTGCCCGCGATCTCCACGAGCTTCTCACTCTCTGGCAGGAATCCTCGTTATGAAATAAGAAGCTCATTTCCTATTTCTCCTTTGTCCATATGGCCTCTTAGCACCCATAACCGGAATCCTGTGTTCCCTCCTATCACAGGAAGATCTTCAGGCTCCAGGCCAGGTACTACACATGCAAACATCACCGCGGTTTCTCTTACATGAGCTCGTAAATGCTGTGTGACACTGATAATAACCTGATATATCTTCACTGGCAGAGCTGTTTGCTCATGCTGCAGAGCTCAGCTTCCTAACTGTTTGTGTTTTTAAGGTTGTTTCTTCTTTCCTCGTGCTTTCCAGTAAAACCTCCCTCTTTGCCTCTAACTGCCCGGAGGAGCAAGTGGGGGGTCTGACTTTGGGAGAGGCTGGATTCGCTCGGTTTAGCTCACGCAGGGCTAGAATGCCACAGCCTTAGGGGAGCTTGGGTGACTTGTGCCACCTCCTGTGGTGTGGAGAACGGTGTGATCTGTGTGTCACTGCCCGCCGTGCCAGCGGGGTCAGGGATAAGCTTGCGGCGGCTGCCGCGCTGCCCTCCTCTCTGCTGGGGCAGGCGATGAGCGCCCCACGGATGAGGGGTGCGCTGGGGGCAGCTCTGTCCCTGCTTCTGGCTTGGGCTGGGTGCCTTCCCAAGGGCTGCTCTTCTCAGCCCCTGTGAAATGACTCTTAAAAGTTCAACCATATCTCCTGAGCCAGCCCTGATTTCTTCCAGAGCGCTGCTCTGAGTTAGGAGCAACACTCTCCTTTTTTTTTTTTTTTTTTTTTTACTCTTTTAGCCAAGGGTGACCTTAATACGAGTCCTTGAAGCCAGCATAATTTCCCTGGCTTTATACTAGCATAACTTGAGAGCAAAAGATCATCTGGTCTCTGATCAGTCCAACGGCTACTAGGGATTCTGTTCCCTTGGGAACATCACATATTTTTCAAACAAAACATAGTCCTCCACCAAAGCTCTGTACAAAAGGTAAATAGGGCAGCCGACCTCTTTTCTTTTTCAAATGCATTTTGCATTTATGAAAATTAAAGTGTCATTTCAGGATGAAAAATCGAAGCCTTGCTTATATCCTGTCAAATATGATTGTTTACTTTTTTGAAAGTTATTCCCTCCTTCCAAAATCTGCTTCAAAAGGTATGCACAATATTTTTTTTATATACTCATATACATATGAAATATATTCATATGAATATATTGCTACGTACAGTCATCTTTTGCAAATGGCTATTACATTAAATTTGCGAACACTTTCAGTTAATTCGTAGGACATATAGTACTGTGTCTGCCTGTCCATCTATCTATCTAAACTACATGTGTATATATCTGCAATTTTAATCTCACTTGCTGCTGGCTTCCTCCTTGCATTTGTTTAAACCTCCCAGGCTCTAATTCACCAGCAATACCTATTTTCTCAGAAGCTGCTTCCGCTTCAGGTCAGTCCATGCATAGCTACAACGATTCATGCACTTCCAATACACAAGAATATGAAGAAATGCTCGCACTAAACATTGGGGTTTTGAAATGGGAAATGCTGGTTGTTTTCCAATTCCTCAGTTCTCCCTCCTGATTAACGTCTCATATGGAAGAAGTTTATGTAAAGCTGATGTTCACAGGCTCTGGAATATGCAATATCATTCTCCACCAAACAATTCTTGTCAACACCTATAGTCTTTTTCTTTGTTGAAGTCTTGGTGAAAATTGTTGGAGCTCATGTTTTAATGTTCCCTCCTCCATTATTTATAATAAACTAAGTCAGGAGTGACAACTTAGGAAAACATAGTCACAGTTCTTAGTTGATCTTTCAATTTTCTGTATCCTTTAAGGGTGAAGTTTGCTCGTTTTAAAGCAGAGGATGCTTAGCCTAACGATCCCAAAATGAAATTAAGCATAATATAGGGAGATTTTATAGCTGTCCACCAGATGTCCTGAAGAATTTCTCTAAGGAAAAAAACATGTAATCTGTTTTCAGCCTCCTCGCAGCTTTCTGGAACATTCAACCTTCTGAGCTGGCAGAATTTACTATCTACAGAAAGTAAATATTTGGGGGAAAATTTGAAGAAGGGCTGTTTAACGCTGGCTCCTGCCTTTCTTTCCGGCCCACAAGCCGCTTTCCAGGTCCTGTGCGATGTTGCCGGCCACATCAGCGTCGTTCGCTATCAGCAGCCCTCAGCTCCTAGCCCTGCATCATGTTCCTCATTAGCTCGTGTCACAGGCTGATTTATGGCCGTCCCCTCCAGCGAGGCTATCCCACGGCTCGCGGCCCCGCCGGGGAGCACAGCACATTGCGAATACCCAGCCTAATCTCTCTGGGAAAGTATTGCCAAGTTGCAGCTCAGTTTGCGTCGGCCAGACGCCTGCACGGGGTCCTTGCGGCAGCGCAGGCCAGGCTGGCGCTCGGCCACCGGCCCTCGTCCGCAGACCAGCTATGGGGCAGCCCTCGGGGCGACCCTTTCCTCTCCCGTAGCCGGGAAAAGCACTGGCGCTGTGGGCTGAGCGGGTCCTTCGGCGTGTCCAGGGCTCTGCGGGCGCCCAGCCCGCGCGCGCCGCTCGCTTTTTCCAGCGCCGCCGCCGAGCGCCGCAGCCTCGTTCTCAGAGCGCCCAGGAGGACTTTTATAGCGCGTGAGTCATAGCGCGAAAACCAGCCCGAGCCAACACAAACGCCGGCCTGCGAGGGCTTGCACAGTCTCGCACGGCGCCTCTCCAGCTCGTTGGGAACGGGGATTTCGGCGCTTGAGCGCCCGCCACACCGAGAGAGGCAGGGAGCAGGGCCGTGCGCGTGCGCGAGGTGCCTCGAGCTTCCCTTTTCCAGGAAAGAAACCGCCCCCCCCGAGTGTTCAACTTCCTTTTTGCTTTGGCTTGCACACCATACATATTTGTACATGGAAAGGGCAGTGCAGAGACATCAAAATCACATGAGTTGGAACAGGGTCGAAATGGGTGGTTAAAGCATTTTCTCATCTGCCAACACTGATATCACCATTACCCCACAAAATATCTAGTTGCAACTGCTTTTTGACAGAAAATTGCTTGGTATAAAGAGTATCTTTGGTGTTTTTTTCCCCCTAGTCTTCAGTTTTTGTTGTTGTTGCCGTTGGTTTGGTTTTTTTTTTTTTGTTTGTTTGTTTTTTGTTTTTTGGGGTTTTTTTTTTTTTGAGACCTAAGGCCTGTTTTGGGGGTCCTTTACTTGGAATTGTAATAATCTGGGGGTGAGTTTCTCCTCTGCATACTGCACGTGACAACCACCAGCACATGTGCAGCTGAACTTGCACCTTGTGCTCTACATATGATGCCACCATGACTGGATGGGCAGGATGTGCCCAGGGCGATTGGCTCTCTTTTTCGGAGAGCTCCCACTAAACCCGTAGCCTCTTGGTGCGCTTTGGGATGTCACCTGCAAATCCTTCACCCAAGAAAACCTGAGGGACCGAGAGGCTTCCATGGTAATCTCCTGATTCTCCAAAATCACACCTCTGTGGGATTCTGTAGCAAACCACTTATGCCTGTAGAGGCTTGGGATAATTCTGAAGTTAACTTCTCTGCTCGGGCATCCTCATCTGCAAATTGAGGAATAACAACACACTTCAGAGGGGTGGTAGGCTAAGGATTAACTGCTATGCCGCTTTGAAGCACTATATACATGCCAAATATTATAATCATCCCAAATGTGAGGCCAGGATAATCCATGTATTTTTGCAGCCCCAGAATCCTATTTGGTTTCATCTGTTTTAATTAACAAATTTAATTTCACATTATTAGGGAAAACAAGAATAAAAAAATAGGGCTTGCATATGCTTTATTACAAATTATTGTTATCAGCTGCCCCACAGGACTTCAGTCGGCACTAAATATGAACAATGGCTAAATTATAGGGGTCACGGAATGAGCACAATCAAAATGCAAACACTTTTCTTTCACGTGAGACAGGAAGAGGCGGAAAGAAAAGAAGAATCCTTGGAACCTCCTTGGAGCCACTAGGACTGCAGAGAAATGTATGAAGTAAACTGTAAAACTGATTACTAGGCTCAAAAAGGCTAACATGCAATTTGTGTTCTTTTTATGTAGATTAAATGCATTCACTGCAGCTCGTAGAGCTTAGATGCTCAGCAGGGATTCAGAGGGCTGGGTATCAGTCAACCACAGCCAGCCGCTAAACCACAGGGCAAAATCTGCTATTGTACATTAAAATAGTCACTTAATCTATCTTAATGGGTGAAAAACCCACGAGACAAATGTATATTAAAATCAGCAAGTTAGTTGCAATGTTTAAGAAAAGCTGTAAATATTTTTTTTCGAGATAACGCAGTAAAACACTATTAATGAGTCAGAAATCCTCTTGAATGTCTTTACATTCAGCTCTTGAAAATGCAGCTGCCCAGCAGTCCATGCCTATTTACTGAAAGGAAACCTAAAGGCATGAAACGCTCACCGTAAGGTGGTGCATGGAATAAACAAGGCAAAAATCAAGCAGGATTTCCTTTGGCAATCTGAAGGAAATTGTGTTTGATCGGTTTCTGGTAAGCACATGAAATGTGCTGCTCAGGCTCCTCTGCCTACCGTAAAAAGCTGCGGATGCAGCTACCCGGATATGAGTGCTGGCAATAACGGTTAAAAACAGCTTGGAGAAAATTGCCGTGATGAAGAGAAAATAGTGGCTTTCCCATCCACAGCCAAACACAAAAAGCCCAATCTTCTGCTACTCCTTTTTTCCCAAGGTTCGAGGTTATTGGAAATGGAGAAGCAATAACATAGCCTAATCCTCAGCCTGAAAAGATTCCTATTTATTTTGCTTATGTCTAGGGTTCCCTAGGCCTCGTCTAGCTTTGATTCTGCTGCCAGAAGGTCTTCTCCCCCCACTACTTACATCCTATTTAGAGCTAATTGAGCCTGCCTGCCATCATGGCTCAGAAATAATTACTTTGCCATAATTAGTCTTAAATCAGGATTTTTACACCTGTGCTGAGGGAGGCTGGCCAGAATACCCTGGCATTCCCTTATGCGGCTCCAGGATTGCTCCGTAGCAAAGGCCACAGCCGATGGGCAGAGCATGGGCACACGCAGGCAGAGAGCCAGGGTTGCCTATAAACTGTGTCCCGACCTTATTTTTGGAATTCTCTCAGATAAACAAACCTGCCTGTAGTCCTCCAAGTCCATTTCACCTTAACTGGCTGTCGGATGGTATTTTCATTGGCTGCCTCCTCTACCTGCTTGTTGCTCCCCATCAGATGCTGTTGCAGGCAGAGTCCTTGCAAGCCAGAGAACTGCTTTTTGCACAAATCCATGCTCCAAAGCGCAGTCAGAGCTGGTTGCTCTGTGGGCTGTAAATGAAATCATGGGGTGGGGGGAATGCATGAGCCGTGGGGAGCTACTGAACATCTGTCCTGGTCCTCACGGCACGACGCTGGCAGGACTCAGGAGAGCATCCCTCCAGCCGTGCGGGCTGGCCAAGGTGCAGAGCTGCACCGGGCAGGGAAAGCCGAGTGACCTTAAAAACCAGAGTAATAGAAAGCAAATGAAATTCAATATATTGAATGCGAGGTCTCGCACTCAGGGACTGAACAAGCATTTCTGACATGAGCTGGAGGCTCTTGTGTCGGAAATTGTGCACCGGGCAGAGAAACCTGGGACTGTTAGACAGGGCAATGCAGCAGTATGAAATGCAGACACTGTTCCAAGATGACTTAGGAAAGATATTTCAGTCGAGCTGAGGGAACATTAATGCTCGTGTCCAGTGTGCTGGTGAGAGGCGATGCTGTGTTGTTCTCGATACCCAGCTGTGAAGAAAATTTTCTCGCTCTGGCCTAACAAGCAGCAGCTTCTGGACGAGTTTCTCATGTGAGGAACACATGCATACGAACTACTGCATAGTGTAGTTTCCACACTGCGATGTATGTCTGTATGTACCTATGGACCCCTACCTTTCAGATAGAAGCACACACTGTGGAACCATCCCTCAAGGGCCATCTCCATAGGTAGGATAGAGGGACTAGGAGATAAAACTCCTCAGAGCCACTTCTGCTGCGTGAACCAGCAGATTTTCAAGCTTTCTTACACTTCACCAGTGGTTCAGGTATCTGGCACCATCAAGCTGATGCTCAGGTTGGTCTGCTGGGTCAGGTATGGCCAACAGAGATGGATCAAGGGTGGGGACAGGTGCCAGCACAGGACTAGTTGGGAGCAGAGAGACCTGGTTATGTGGGCCTGGCCAGGCACCTTTACTTAGGTACGCTACAGCCATAAAATGAAGACCGTCCGAGTCCTAGAGAGATTTCCACTAAGACTGTCCTAACTCTCTGGTTTATTCAGGTGAAAAAAAGAAAATGCTGAGTTGCTTTACTTCTCTTTTTTTTTTTTTTTTGGTAACATCCTGTTTCCCACATGCCAGGTTGAAATCAAGTGTCCAGTTTGATGATTGCATGTTAGCTATAGATTGCATGGCAAGGGCACATTCCTTTTCATTCGGATTGCCTGTTTTCAATATAACCTCCCAGTCTTTTCCACCTATTGATCATAACCTTCCATGAACAACGAACAGACTACGAACAATTGTGAAGTCGGATTTCCTCAGTGCTTCCATAAGGTCACTGAATCCCATACATCACATATTGACTGCATCTGTGTTGCCATTTAATTTCGCTCAGTAGCTATATCACACATGAAGGTGAAGTATAAATGTCTGCCTCCATACAAGATCTTGAAGATAGGTCAAAATCATTGTTATATTTTAACCTTAGAAATCTGTGAAGTCTGCATCCTCTATTCTACAGGGAAATAGGCATTACTGTAATTTATGTTTAATAACCCACTGCTTAGCCCATTGCTACACATCAATGTGTCATGAAAAATATCCTGGGATTATTAGACTATAATATTTTTGCTTCCTATTATGCTGAAGAAGGGAAAGCTCTGAATCACATAAAGGCTTAGGTGCTTTCAAAAACTTAGCCGTTTTGCAAGAGGTACTGTGTTTCTAAGTCCATTTTTGGAAAAATAATAAAACTGGCATTTCTATTGCACTGTTTGAGTATTAAGTATATTTTAAGTGTGGGATTTTCTTCTCCCCGTGAAATTTATCTTCCAGACATCACTTCCTTTCCTATTGTTACTGGAAGATGAAATGATAAAAGAGCCTGAATAACACAGTCTGAGATATTCTGGCTAATGTCTCTGTTTTAAAAGCCAGTATACACAGTGGTATTTACAGCTCTTGCCTGGAGAATGGTTTATCATAATTTTCTTTTATTAAAGAAGTTTGAAGTAAATCTCACCCATTCTCTGAGGACACGAATGTCCCCAGTGCTACGGAAATCACACAGATTCAGCCTTCCTGAATACAGCCTTCAGTGTGTATTGGTGAGGACAACGCTCTTCACGTTGACTCAGAATACATGGCCCTGGGTAAGCCCACTAGATATCACCAAGGTCCCTTCGATTCAACAGCTTTTGTGTCTTCGGGACATGGCCATCGTCCATGGCCACAGGCCTCCAGGGACTGAACTCAAATCAGCTAATAAACCTATCTGCTGAATCAGTGCTCCTGGACAGTTTCTATGCAATGTGGACAGAAATAGTTGACAACAGCCTATATGCGCGGTCGCTAGCAATGGGGAAGTAAGCTGCAACAGGTTTGAGAACACAGATGATTCACATTATAGTTCACTGCTGGTTCTTTGAATTAATAATGCTACATGCTTTAATGCTATCATATTTTTTTATGCATTGCCACAAATTCACTGCTACCTAATTCTTCATGGTCATTGCTAAATGGTAAATCATGGCCTCTGAGACGTTCTGATCCTGAGAGCACCAGGCCCTAATGCATGAGCTAAAAGAGAATTAGCTCCTAGCAATAGAATCAAAAGCACAAAATTGAATGAATTTGATTCATCCAAGTAAATTACATGGGTTGTGCTGCATTAATGTAAATAAAATGTGTATATACCAGATGATGGTGATGCTGCAAAGGCCACACATGTTAGGGAAAAACAGACAAACCTAGGTTAGAAAAGCTTAAAAATATGATTCAGCTTCCGTATCCTTTTACTGGTAAAGCAAATGTTTCACTTGTTATGAATCCAGCTAACGATGGCCACAGAAATCAAAAAAAGCTCCTCTGAAAAGAGCCAAAATTGCATTTTCAAAAAGAAAGGTCTCTCTTCTGTAAGTCCTTTCCTGGGAGCTCTTCCAGGTCGAAAATTAGTGTCCCTAGGAAACAGGAAGGTTCTCTTTCCCAGGGACATGACCCTTTCATTTCTCTCTCTGAAGGATTAAATTTGAACCTTGCACGCTCTGGTTCTCTGGTATCCCATACTATGCCATGCTTGTGCCGAAAGGCTGCCACAGCAAGAAGAAGGACTTTGTACCCAGTTTGCATTCCCATTTGCAGCTGCCGAACGGAAAGCCTGAGGTTCATGGTGGTGTTTTGTATAAAAAAGCTATTAACTGATCAAGGACTGCATCTTGCTCATCCTGCTTCCTGGACAGGTTACATTCTGCGGAAATCCCCACATCTGGAATAAGGAAAAAAAAATCCCTTAGCAGGTGGCTGGTTTTTTTGGTGGTGGTGGGCTTTCTGGGTTAGGGTTTTTTTCGTTGTTTTTAGATAGCTGCTGTTCAGAAGAATGTTTGAGTAAATCCTGAGAGATGGAATAAAAGTCAGAGGGCAGGGGAAGCTGTTGGAGGTGCAATACAAATTCATTTAACACATCGTGCTGCAATTTATCACATAGGTCTCACCTCTGCATATGTGGTGCGTGTTATATATTTAGGGACCGGGATGAGACGCAGTCGGCAAATGGTTTTCCTGTTCCGTGCACTGACAGGTCAGTTTTATAAACTGAATTTATTTACGGACACATGCCATTTCTGCGTGGGAGACCTGCAGTGCTGTGACCCGCCGCGTCTCCCTGAGGTGGGTTATGCTGCGTCTCCATGAGAACCATGGCTGGACCGTGCCAGCCCCATGAGCAGACTGGGAATGCCTAAGTGCTCACATTTCGACTTCTCCATGAAGCACCCAGCGCTGTGAAAATACTGATGGGAGCACGAAGCAGCATTTGTGAGCAGCGAAAGGGTGACTGGACTTAGCGCAAGCCGGGTACTTAACTACTGAATTGCTGCGAGTTCACCTCCAGAAAGTCATTTTGTCACTGCATGTGACTGGCCTGTGGAAAGCAATGGCCCTGGCTGTGCTCCCTAAGGAGCAAAAGGGGAAAAATCCCGGCAAATTCCTGTGCTGCTTCCTTGCAGTAGCATAAGCCAGAAGAGCAGGTGATGGCAACGGCTCTGCACTGGGGGTTTTGCTATTTGGCCTCAAAAAAGAGAGCCCCTAACTTTGCAACCTTCATGTAAACAGGGTGCAAGGGACGGGGACGGGTGGGCAAAGCAGGCTGAGAAATGTGTAAGGAAGGTGGGGGAATGGTAAAAGGAGCAGAGTCTGCCAAAAAACAGAAGTCACAGCTCATATTTGCCTAACCAGCCCCAGATGGCAGAGATTTGCAGGTATCGTGGCTGCAGGACGTTTTCAGGAGAAACTCAGAAGAAAGGAAACCGATAGCTTTGTGAAGCCTGAAGGTCACTTTTCCAGTTCATGGAGAAATGTTTGGAAGCGCTTGAGTGGGAAAGGGGCATGCCAGGAACAAAAGCAGAGCGAAAGACGGAAAAGAAGAAGAAGGTCAGTGGCTTCCTAAACTGAAAGACAATGAAGACAAGAGCCCATCTTTTTACATGACAAATGGCCACACAGGCTGCCAGGAGCCTCACGCTGTGGCAGCACCGCGGCGGAGCGACACCCGGCTTGCAGGTGCCGCGGGGCAGTGCCGCGGCCGTCCGTCGCCTTTCCTCCTTAAATCTCTGCTCTTAGCGGCGGCAAACAAACAAAAGCTTCCTGTTCTCTAATCTAGAAACGCTTTGTGAAAGCACTGGCGCAGAATCAGAGGCTTTCGCTGAGCAAAACTTTGTTTCATTGAGTCCCATTCCATTCCCATTTCAATGGGAAATTTTATCAGTTTCTTTCCTGGAAATTCAAAATGAACTGCCCTTAGAATACGGCCCATTTTCTGGATTACTGAACTCCCCTCGGCTTGTGGTATGGTGCTTAAATCCATCTGTGGCTATATTTATTACAATTCTTTTTTTCTTTTTTTTCTTTTAGCTTTCTTGAACTCTGAAAGGGGGAAGGTCAACTGATGCAACCACATAAAATCCCAGTGCAAATGTAGGGACTGTCAAGAAATTTCATATGTTTAGGATTTCTGGCATTTCAAAAAGAAATATTGATTGTCCTTTTCCCATTTGCCTGGAGCAGGTGAATGAAGAAACTTCTGAAGCAATAATTTATTGTGTCTTTACCGATTCACTGAACCATTTATGAATATAGCCCAACTCTTGACATTAGCCGCTTGATATGTTATCACACTATTTCATACAGAAACTCAGAGAGCAAACTTGGCTCTCTGTTCAAAGTCATAAATGCTAGACGGCCCCATGCATGGTGAAATAGGCTACCAGACTGTGAGCCAGGGAGGTTTTCAGCCTTTATTTAACCCTTCTCTGGCCCACATTGCTCTGGTCTATTGCATCTACAAGAGGCGCTTTGGCACCTGCCCCTGCTACACGGTGCTCTAGTCTGCTTGGTGCTGAAGCAATGTGCATATGTGAGCGAGCGAGGACGCGGGGACGGGCTGGGCACATGTCCTGTGCGAGCTGAGGCAGGAGGAGGGGCAAGGCAGGGGTGGCAGCATCCCCAGGCAGCTGAAGGGCTGCCCTGGGTTTGCTTTTGAAGACATTTTAGTCATCGGTCAGAAGGAGGCTGCAAACTGGAAGCTGCAGCTGACAAGACAAAGGAGGAAATGGTTTCAATTAAGCTGAGAACATCACGGTTAAAAGAGGTGAGAGGGGCGAGGCTCAGGGCAAAGGACACAGTGGGAGTCCTGTCTGACATGTCTGTAAGCAGTCCTACCTTGACACGCTAGTGGCATCCACGTGGCTTTAATTAAATAAGAGAGTCAAGTAATTACAGTGGTTAAGCTGGCCAAGTTTGGCAGGAGATGCTTCTGTGGCCTTGAGGCTACAAGGTACAGCCACCTCTGGCAGTGGGAGTCACAGAGATGCATAAGGCAGGACCAAGCCCATTGCAGGGAAAGATCCAGAGTAGGTTGGACACAACTCACTCTCTTCCTCCTTGCAATTACATTGACTTTTGGCCACTGAAATGAAGATATACACACCCACTTCTTGTTAACAAACTAATTTAACTTACTCACACTGCACACCAGGGGATCCCAAGAAAGGTGATGCTTAATGATGGCAGGAATCTTCAAAAATTGCATCCTAAAATCCTGAGCCCACTTATATTGCTAATCATGACCATTTCAAAACCAAATTACTTCAATCAGAGCACAGTTGGGTTTGAGATGGAAGCACTGAATGTGCAGCAGTAAGCGTCAGTCTGATTTGGTGATTTATGCCCATGTGCATAGTAACTGGTGCAAGTTAGCAGGTGAAGTATGGAGCGAAGGCAGAGCTGGCCCATGAACATAGAAGTTTGGTGCTCATTCACACCAGAAAAGCAGTGGAAGAGCCCAGAACAAAACCCAGGTGAGTGTCTGAGCTTCAGCAGGGAGACCATTCCTTCCCTCGACACAGCAAATACGGATCTGAAAACCTAACTGCTGTTATCAGGAAACTGTAAAGAAGATCTGTAGGCCTAAGTAATAGCGCCAGAGCAACAAAAGAGCAAGCAGAAAAGTCCTCTGAACTGTCTTTAAGCACTGGGGAAATCCCCAAAAGATGGAGAGAGGAACAAAAACAAATGAAAAGAAGACCAAGGCTAATATTGGCCGGATATTTTAGAAAGCCAAGGGAATGATGCAAGAGATACTAACCCAGTTATCTTGGCATTGAACCCAGGCAAAGTCATGGGAAAGGCTCATGGGGGACACAATCAGAAAACAAATAAAAGATAAGAGCATGATTAATGACAGTCAACAACACTTTATGGAAACCAGGTTTCGTCAAATATACTTGATGTAATATTTTTGGTGATGTCACAAATCAGAAGGATACGGAGACTGTACTGCCATAAATTACCTGAATTTCTGGGAAAAAAAGAGCACTATGCAAAAACAATGCAGCCCACATTCACTAGTTAACTGATGGCCTGAAAAAGAAATTGCAAGTAGGGAAGGGCAATGCTATGGGCAGCGGTTGAAGCGGAAAGCTCGTCTTGATCTAATGTTTTCTAATCTAGCTTTTAGAACCTGGAAAGACATGTGTATTGGGTGAGGAGCGCTGAGATGAAGCACACTCATTTTTCATATATGCCTAGTCACAGCTATGAATTTAGAAACAGAAGATCAGAGATGTAGGACGGGGCATTATATGCTGGAAAGCACTGACGATAAGCAGGCTCGGAAGTCACAGGAGATAAATAACTGAAGTCATATGAGATAAATAATGGAATATGTTGCTTCCGGTGTAATGACTTAGCTGGAGGAACTAAGCGGGTTTCAAGAACATCTAAGCAGTAGAAATAGAGATATGGTATCATCCCTGCATGCAATGAAATTATCTGTCTGTGAGAGCATTACCGTAATGCTGAGTCCTGTCCTGGTCTCCAGACATCGGAAGCAGTCAGGATTGCTTGGAGGGGTCTAGGAGCGAGCTACATGCTTTCGTGGTGGAGCCTGCAGAAGCGAGAGCTAATTAATTTACCTGAGAGAAATTCAAGATGAGGCTCGATAAGAATCTCTGAGTCCTGCTTAAGGGCTTTCTGATGGCAATAAGATCCTTAATATGACACAAAACCATGACGAAGCCCAGTGCTTGGAAGCTATAGCTAGACACACTCACAACAGAAGTCAGGTGTATTCCTTTTCTGTGGAGTGTGGCTATAACCACCCAAGGGTTGGGTGCCCAGATGTAGGCATACACTCTAGTCCTTACGCCAGCCTGAGGAGCCCTGAGAAAACCTCCTCTATGACACAGTTATGGTCTCACTGCAGATGTTTTTGGGTGGGGTCATTTATTATCTCCATGTAGCAGCGGAAGGGCAGGGTAAAAGTCATCCTGACGCAGACCCCAGAGTCCTCTCGTTTCTCTTCAGTGCTGTATGGGCTACAGCTGCAAGGAGTGGGGCAATAGCTGTGGGGCAATACAGTGCCAGGCCCTGGTGCCAAAAAGCAGAGTAAGCGGGAACATGTTGTAGTAGGTGCGCTGGTGTTGATGATAGGCTGCTTCCCAACACTACTGCTAAGACACAGGGATGGATGCTGCTACCAGTCTGCTTTTCACCTGCATTAGACGATTGGGTAGGCCTGAAAACTGTAAGAGGAAACTGGGATGGATATATGATTTTCCTTCCACAGTCACCTTAGGATGGCTATGCCATCATCTGTGTAAACTCCAAGTAATGCTGAAATGGACATTTCCTGAGATAGAGCCAAAAGGCTTGGAAACAATGAAAACATTTGAGCTCTTCCCTCTCCACCCTCTCTCCCTGCATCCGCACACATCCACTCCAAGTAAAAAATGTTCTATAAAACAGAGTTCTACATCAACAGCCACATTTCCACTGACCTTTGATAAGCAGTACTGCCATGGAAAAAAAAAACACAGAGCATGGTGTTTTTGCTACACAAAATAATTTTATTCAGTTTATAATATGCTATTATAGAGAATATGCTGATGCAATACATATACACATGGGGACACACAAAACGTGCTCTTGACCTGAAGAGTGTGCAGAAACACACTCCAAAATTTCTCATGACAGAGCCCAGCAAAATGGTTGCTGGTGTGGCATTAATGGGATCCATACTGGAAAAGCTTGTTCAAACCACTAGTGGTTTGCAGAGCTGCTTCTCAAATGACTAGTCCATTGCTTTTCACAAAATAAAAATTCTTGGGTCTATAAGTTATTGTCTTATACAAATGCAGTAAAAGAATGGAGAAGAAATGAGCTGCAGAGTAACAGCAAACAGACGTGGCAGCATATGATGTGCACAGCTCATTTTAAACAGCCTCGTCTTAACGTGTGTCAGTTGTTTTTAATGAGAGATCTTGTTTCTTTTCTGGAGGGAAAAAAGTGAAAAATAAAACAAAAGTTCTCACCTAGAGAAAAGCTCTCCTCTTGTGTTCTCCCTCTGCTGCTACAGATTTGGAAGTGACACGCTGCACTCAGGGATGCTAAATAACCATGGTATCAAACTCAGCAAAGACATCGCAAAGGGCTGTTGTCCTGAGAACATGCATAACGGGGGAATTGTAAGCAGGACTTTCCATCAGCTGCTAATGAAATAGGGAAACAGAGATTCCTCCAGGCTAAATTTTGAGTGATTCGAGGACTTGAGACATGGAGCAGGCAGATAGGAGTGCAGATATGGTTGCACCCAAAGAGCATCTCCACATAACCAACCCTCCAACAGTGGAACGATTATCTGTCACATCTTAAAAGCAAAATGTTCTTTTTTTCTGCCTATGTGCAGAGACAGATAATACAATGTAGGTGTAAACAAGCCCTCATTGTCTTATTGTCCATAGATAAATATACAATAAGTTCAAAGTAGGGCTGGATTCATAAAGCAACACTCTGCTAATCTGTATTCGGGTCTCAAGCGTATTATCTGTAATTTACAACCAATTTAAATGGCATTAACAGTCTTCCCCTTATGGGAATTTAAATTTGCATCCCACCATTGAATTAAACACTGATTGCATATTTTCTATAGGGGACGCAATGCTCTTTGAAGCTTGTTTTGAATAATAAAGCATCTATTCACGCACATGGTGCAATGTGTTTCTTTGTCCTGAATGTAATTGAAGTAAAATGTGAGTTAAAGGGATTTTTCCTCCAGCCACAGGTTTGTTGATTACCATCTATTTTCATCTATTCAACATTTTTAAAAAGGAAAAGAAAAATACAGTAATCTCTTCCTGCATTTGGAGCCTCATTTACCACTCAGCGCTTCCCTGAGAGCATCTGAGCTGCACAATCAGGAGGTCAAGTTGCAGCCCGACTTCGGAGGAGGAGAAGAGAAAGAAACATGAGAGCCCCTCCCAAGCCTTCTGCAAAATACAAATAAAAATACCACAAACAAAAAGCAGAGGGAAGCAGATGACACTACATCTAACCTCTGGAGGAAGAGCCCACTGTGCAGAGCAGGGCAGCCTTGGTCCTCCTGGCCCTGCACTGTGCAGAAATCAAATGCTCTGCTAATTCGCCTATCCTAGGGCTCAGCTGCAACCACAGTAGGAAGAAAAGTCTCTGGCAGATTTGAAGAGATCTTGTGTTTTCTTAAAGGTGATGTTTGCTTTCAGTCGTGGGCAGGCCAGCGTCGAACGAGGCTGCAGCTGCTTTAATAGCCCCGTGTTCATGATCCTGGCATTTACCCAGAAATGGCAGTGAAGACAAAACATAGTTGATATATTTGGCATTTGTGCAGCGATACAAGTAATGGTTTAGAGTGATGGTTTTTATTTCTCAGCAAGCTCTGATTTCCACTTTCTTGAAAAAAGTAGGGTCCACCTCTGCCTACTTTCCTTTCAATTCTTAAGATTTTGGAAGCCTTTAGAAAATACAGACTACACTGGAAAACAGAAGGAAGTTCACAATGATTTTGTGGCCTTCCCCGTAAAGCTCTGTGAGGGACAAACACTGCTTAAAAACTGACAACTGCATTTTAGGAAGCGCCAGGGAGGACTGTGGAGCGTGGCCTTGGTCCCACTAGGGCTGAGTGTCAGCCAGCAACCCTATCCATGCCTCTGTGCTCTTGCAGTTGTGCAAGATTTCCTCGTGGGCCATCTCAAATTACTGCAGTTGACATCATTTTGGTGCTGAAAAACTGTCACTGATGGCGCTGGTGCAGGCAGAGCAAGCAGCGAGGGCTGTGGAGCTGCGCTGCCCGTGTGCTGCAGACACAGCAAGGGTCAGAACGACCCTCCTCATTACTTCCCCAGGTGGTTTCACTGCTTCGTGTGCGCACAGGAGATGGAGGCTTCTCCCTGGGGGCCTCGGGGCTCATTGCCCTTTGGCTCAATTTGCCTAAAGCGAATGCTGCAGAAATGAGAGGCTGCCCGGTACCACTGGGAAGTTTGGGATAGCCTGGATGGAAACACCCATCTGCAGGCTGCAGCCCCTGTGGGCACCTCGTGTTCGCTCTGTGCCCGCCTTGGGAACACAGGGCGCTTATGCCCATCGCTAGCAGAGCTATTAGTGTGCATGTATGCGTGTGTGTGTATACATATATGTATGTGCGTGTGTGTGTGCATACACATTTATGTGCATGTGTGTGCGCACGCACGCCGTGCACTGCTCGAGGCGCTCTCGTGGGGAGCTGAGTAATCCAGCAAGCTCGAAGCCCTTCTCCCCGCTCTTCTCCGCGAATTGCAGAAATGATCTGAGAGGTCAGGCCTTATTTACTTCTCACGTGCATCGGGGCCAAGCGGGGAACAATGAAGTAAGTGTTTTGCATCTGCTGGCGGTCAAGGACAGCACTCGGTAACAACACTGGAGATTCGTGTTTTGAAAAACGCTTGGACTCGGGAATTCCAAAAGAGGCGGCTGAGGAACTTGTGCCTTGCTCTGTGTTTGATGCACTTTGAAATATCAAGAAAACTAAGTGACGGCTCCAAAAATCAAGTGCAGTGTTGGCTGCCACAGTGTTCCCGAGAGGGGCTGGGGGCTTCCTGAGCACCAGCCCTTTCTCGGGTGCAGATACGGGCTCCCCAAAAACGCCTCGGCTGAGAAGGGAGAAGCCAGAGCGAATGGCTGGGAGCTGCAGTCCCATAATTTCAAATAAAAATTTGGCAGACTTTTTCCAAACCGTGAAGGGCGTCCAAGCCTTTGGATTAATTTGCATGAGGGAATGATGGATTGATGGTGTCTGGTGTCTTCTAACCAAGACGGGGTGCTCTTCTCAAAGACCTGCTTTACCAGCCAGGATTTACGGACTGCCACAGGATAAGTAGGCGACATTTATATGGAAGAATGGCTGCAGAAGATCTGATGGGCTCTGTTGGCTTTAAACTTTATTCATCTATGAAATTGCCGCAATGCTTTTATAATGTATTACGAATAAATAAGCAAGGGATGGGCTGAGCTCCCACAGCAAACCCTCCACCTGCTTGCCAGGCCTCGGCAGCATGAATGTGTGTTTAAAAAAAAGGAAAATAGCAGGACAAAGGTGATAAAGCAGACTCAAACATCACCATTGCCATAGCAACAGCAGCATTAGCCTGACACAGCAGCTGAAACCAAAATATATCCTTGCGCAGAAAATCGCCCAAGTTAGGAAATTATGAAATTCTAGGCCTGTACTGCACACCACATAAATAACCAAAATATAAATGACTCGTATATTGCTCAATAAAAAGGCTAATTGCTATTTAAAAATAGGTTTTCTGCAAATAAATAGGATTTTAATAGTCTGTTAAATCGATTTCCCTTGACGCTAACAGCAAAAGGAAAAGCAACCACAATTTGTGTACATGCTAACAGTCCGTAATCGTATCTTTGTGGAGAATCTGAAACTATTAGCGCAGTAATCTTGTATGGCCTCCCCAACTGTCCTTTCGCCATGGTTTCTGAGAGGCTGCCAGCGGTGCATTAAGTGACGTGACTAACACCTGTCACATGTGGTTTGCTCTTCCTCTCATCTTCTCTCCGGGGAAGAGATGTATGTGTAGGGGAGTGCTCGGGCTGATTTTTTTTTTTTCTTCTTCTTTTAACATACAAGTCAGTATGTGTTTAAATGAGAAAGTTCAGGCCAAAGAAATATATTGTGTGCTTAAAGGCAAAGAGATTTCTTAGTCCCCTGTGGGATTTTGTAGCCTCAGACACAAAAGGACTCAGGAAAGTCTCTCCCTTGCCCCAAGGCATTTATAAGAGACAGCGCTCTCAGCTGCGAGGAGGGGATCACTCCTGAGCACTGTCATCTTGCTGCTTTATGGATGTGTTTAAATGATGGGATACAGGGCTGCTTTCCTGTGTCCGAATGGGATCCAGATGTGTGCAGCTGCTCCCTAGTGCCTCCGACGGGCTGCATCAGGTCTGCTGGGCGCAGAGACCTGCCTGGTGCTCTGCAGGCATGGCCACCCCATATATTTGGGGTATAGTTAAGAACTGAGACCTTAAGGCTGCCTGTTTTGCCTTTGGGACGCCAACGCAGAGGGTAGAGGACAGAGCTTTATGTTTCAGGCAGGTTTCTGAGGCGCTCTGCTGCAGTTCGCCCTATCCAGCGATAGCAATCGAGTGAGCTTGGAGCTGGGGCACATATCTGGTCAAGAAGACAGCACACCCACAACAAAGCAAAAGAAAAAGGGGCAGTAAAGGTGGATTTATTTTCCCTTTTCGAATCAGAAAATTGTTGGCCATGTCTAGGTGCTGTTAATCATAGCGTACCCCCTCAGAAAGCTTCCAGAATGGAAAACCAGGAGAGACGTGGTCCCCAGCACAGCCAGTTGCCCAAGCACAGCTCCCCAGGAAAGAGGGCTGTCCCAAATACTGCCCAGTGGCGGAAAAAGGCACTCAGACCCTACTCCACGACGGAGCTTCCCAAAGGCCAGTCCCACCAGGGCATCACCCTGTGGCAACCCCACTGAGCCCAGGGAGAGTGGCAAATCCAGGTGAGGAGAGGAGATACAGTCCAACAAATATGTCTGCTAAATATCCTCTCTCCTAGGATGTTTTTTTGCTATGCTATGTGTGAGTTCATGTATTTAAATTGGTTACAAAACAACAAACGCTCTTCATTTTATTTAAGTTCTGCTTCACAACCAGAGATTGCTCCACTTCATGTGTCTGACTGAGACAGATCAAACGGGTTTCATCCTGCACAGACAGGGATTTATGTTGCCGGGATGCTTGCTCTGCCGAGAACAAGCCTTACAAGTGTTTGATGGAGGCAATGCACACAAACGTCTGCAAAAGGACAATAACTTCAAAGCATATAAATGCCAAGGACCTTTTTTTTTCCTGAGATACATATAGCTTCCTATACATTTAGGAGTCATTTTCTGTAAATGTGCTAGCTTGAGATGTATTTTTGTCATAATGGGATTGTAACATATCACTTCTATTTGCCATTACATCCCAAGCCATCACTAGCAGCAAAATGAAGAAAAGCAGGTCGCTAAAGCTGACTTGTAATAATCTCAGTAAGCTCTTATTGGTCACCAAACCTAGTATCTTCAATACTTTAAACCACTTCCATAATCAATTAATTCTGTGAAATGACTTTTTTTTTTTTTTTCCTTTTAAATAGATAAACCAGAGGCATTGTCCCTAAGGGGATATAAATTCTTTCAAAGACTCAGCCCTACTCAGAGGCTTACTGCAGAGCACTGCCCCCTCAGGGAGACAAATACCATGTCCTCTTCAAAGTTATGTAAAGATAATTTCAGCTCTTGGTCAAGGAATTAGGACTCAGCCCATCATAGATGTTTAAGCTGCTTCCACTTCCTTTAAGAAACATCTGCTTCTCAAAGAGATTACCACAGTCAGTAGAAATGTTATTTTTTAATCATCTAGAATAAAAAAAAAAAAAAAAAAAAGGCATGAGCTGAAGGGGAAGGGCAAACATTTGCTTTTCCCTCCCCTGCATGGAGCACAGGGATGCCTAGAAGGAGTCCCCGTTCCAGCCACCCTTTCCAAGAAGCGAGATATGTGGCTCCTTAGGAATGCAGTTATAGCACACGCTACCCTTTCAACCAAGGGTGGTCAAAACCACTTGGAAAGACTTCCAAATGGAGAGTTATTTAAATCCTTCACAATTGCTCATTTCCTCCTTTTTTCTCCTCTATCAAGTCAGACGTTACCCACTTGCGCTCAACAGAATTGCCTTTTAGTAGCTGAAGAGAGCACAGTTCATGCTGCAGGTGGGCAGATGGAGAGAAAAGCAATGATAACATCTGCCTTGAGAAGCACCTTACTTCCACTGAAGGCTGGTTAATGCACAACATCTCCTTGATTTCCAGAAGCCAAGATTCCTTTTGTTCCAGTTGGCAACAGAGCTCCAGATTTACAAGCTTCTGCGTTGCTGTCCCAGTTAATGGGCCAGGAAAGAAAACAGAAAAACAAGGTTTATTTGATTTCCCTCTTTGTGGATCTGAGGGCTGGTCATGCTAGTAAAACCGATGTTATTGCAGCGGTTTTGGAGTTGTGGCTGTGGGACCTCCCGGCTTGTGTGGTGCGGGAACTGGGTCTCCCTCCACCACGTCGTGTGCAGAGACTCCTCATTCATAGCGTACGTGAAGCAGAGACGAAAGAAACCACTCTTTCAGTCTAGGAATTTTTCCTCATGTCTAACTTGAACCTCCCCTGGCACAACTTGAGGCCATTTCCTCTTGTCCTTTTTTCAATAGTTACTCTGGAGAAGAGATCAACCCCCACCTCACTACAACCTCCTTTCAGGTGGTTGTAGAGACCAACAAGGTCTCCCCTGAGCCTCCTCTTGTCCAGACTAAACAACCCCAGCTCCCTTAGCCACCCCTCATAAGGCCTGTGCTCCAGCCCTTTCACCAGCTTCATTGCCCTTCTTTGGACACACTCCAGCACCTCTTTCCTCTAGCGAGGGGCACGTTGCTCACCCCAGCCTTGGAAAACAAACGTCACGCTCTCTTCCTGGAGGCTTCAAAAGTAAAACAAACCATTCCTGGGCACGAGAAGCAGGAGCACAAACAAAGCCAAGCCGCCCACTCTCCACCTTTGTACTTTTGAGACAAGAATTCAAAATCACCTCGTAAGTGAGAGGTTAGATTAGATCATACAAATCCACATAAAAGGGTTTCTTCCGATGTTATATGGTGCTCCCTACCCTAGGAATAGTTTATTCAGTACTAAAATCAGCATTTTTACTGATAAGGGAACAAAAGGTATTTATTGAGCTCCAGACAGTGAAGCGTAGTGGTTTGACAAATTAGATATACAGCAATGGTGCAACCCAGCCTGCCTTGCAAGGATATAAGTGGAGGATTTTCTAAATATGCTTGGTTCCTCATTCCTATACCAGAGAGGATAAAAAAAGGAAGCAGATACATAATTCATGCATTATATACTTTTCCTTGGGGTTTCCCTTAGTTTAATATTTTTGAACATTTTTGCATTAATATGCTCAGAACTCAGAGGGAACTTGCTGCAGCATTTATTTTCCAATTATTTTCTCTCTTTTGTGGTTGTTCGGGGCTTTTTTTAATGTATAATATATTGGAAAGGAGCATAACCTCAGAGGAAGACCTCTGAGAAGGGAGGAGACAAGGCTTGCTGCCTTTTCTGCCCAGTACACCTGCTTGAGGAAGGTCCTTTTTCGGCAGCATCATGGCAAGGAAGCTGGCAGGGTTCACCCCCCTCCTCAGCCCTGCTAAGTAACCTTGTGGGGCAACTGCTTGACTGCCCTCACGGGAGAAAAATCTTCTCCTTAGACCCATTCTGACCCCCTCATTGCAATTCAAGTCTGTCGTCCCTCATCCTTGTGCCGTGTGCCACTGGAAAGAGCTCCCTGATACCCATCTCCCATCTCCCATCTCCGGCTCCCTGATACCCTCCCTGTGGGCACTGGCGGCTGCTGCTGGGCTCCCCCCAAAGCTGTCGCTTCCCCAGGCTGAGCAATGCTGGCTCCCTCAGCCTTGACGTGGAGCAATGCCTGGATCCTCACCACCAAAACACAACCGATCTGCAGAAGCCAGCTCTCTGGTATCTCCATCCACGTTTTTCTAAATTATCACAATTCCAGACCGAGTTCAATGAAGAATTTTCAGTTTTCTTCAGCTTGAGATCCTTTAAATCATCTTCAGATCCGTAGCCCCTGTCTCCAAGTTTTCCCATCCAGCTAAAAGCCTTCCGCCTTGGATTCTATTTAGCAAAAGGAACACCCTCCTAATTCAGTAGCCTGCCAGACCCCACAGTGCAGGAACTGCCAATGGGATCATACAATGCGATATATGAACAAGTTTACATTTTTCATTGACCAACAGAAAAGTGCCTGAAAACCCAAAGTTACCCTGGAAATTACCCAGGCAGACTTAAATGGTTGGCTTTTTGAACACATGAAACGATAGCCAATCTGCTCTCAACCCCGTCATTACAATCTCATAGAGATAAGGAGGATAACACACATAAGGAGGATGGAATAAAGAAAGTATATTGGAAATAATCTTTAATTAATAAAAAACAACAACTGAAGTCATGTCAAATGAACCTTTGGAAATGTATGCAAATATCTGCAAGATGGAAAATGAGATGTAGGGCTGGTAAGCGAACGAAGGGAAGTCTTTAAATGGCTTAATAATAGGAACACATTGGCAAACAGTGAGGTTAATACAGAAATGACATAAAGCAGTGGGGGGTCTTGGACGAGATTTATTGTGCATACTAATTGGAGGACGCTGAATACCAGATAATAGCTGAAAGACGGGGCTGTGGCTCTGTCAACATCCCCCTGTTCACAAAGGATGATCTGGCAGAATTTAATAGCTTCACAATATCACTGAGAGTGACACTTTAATAGGTAACAAAATGCTGTATTTCAGCACTGTACAGGAAGAAACCACAAGAAAGAGAAAGCACAAGCGAATTTAACGGGAGGCCAAGCTGACAACATCCAGATTTGAAAGCAGCACAATTTCCCTGTCCTTTCTCAGTCAAAAAAAGAACCCAAGCACAGCATTTATCTAAAGTGATATTAAAACAAGCTTTAAAATAACAGCAGCAGCAACTAAGACCACAAATGCCTTCTAAGTCTTTTAATCCTCATAACCTTGTGCTGAGTGAGTCCAAACACTATCTCATTAAAACCCGAGAGTTAATTGGAGTAGGAAAGGGAAGCTGCCCTTACTGATCCTGCTTGCCCAAGCTGAAGTAAATGCAGAAATTACACAGATGACAAATAGATTTGCTTTTCCTGTGGTAACACTTTATTACCAATTTACAAAAAAAAAAAAATAAAAAATCACAGTGCATTTAGTATTGCAGCAGAAACCACAGTTTGTGAGTGCCAGCCAAAGCTTTGCAATATTTGAGGTCTCAGTTGCAATGCAGATTGCTGAGTAAGGAATCAATTTGCGAGGAAAGGCACTTTATGAACAGTTTTCCATATAGCTTATAATATGCCAACAGAGAAATATAGTTTATAGAGGTCAAATGGCAGTCCCTGAATAGAAGCTTGATGGTCTTTTGAAATCTTGCTCCTTAAAATCAAAGTGTGGTGGCTGAGGCAATATTACTAAAATTAACGTAAGGCACCTGAAGTAGGAGGCTAGGGTTCTGCAAATGTCTACGGAGGAGAGGGTGGATTTTGACGTGGCTGCCCCTACACAAGGCCCTAGTGCCACTGAAGACACCCCAAAGTATCTGCAGGGGCTGGTGAGTATGGCACGGGACCTCGGGAGAGCAGTGCAACCTACACTGGGTGGGACATCTAGTGGCACCTCCAGCTGCTCCAGATGCCTGGCAAAGGACCACTGGCTTGCGCTGAGCTTGGCAATTCAGAGTATTATGTCACCTCTCCAGCCTCAGCTGCCTTGTCTTTGCCACTGGCACTTTTGGAGAAGGTAGAGGACCTGGACTCAGCTCCATGCTCACACCTCTGCTTTAGGTATTTCCCCATGGGCTGGTGTCCAACCTCCCACACGATCATTAGGAATTGAGTGTAGGACCTGGCTACATGAGCACAGGCACCCCGTGCTAGTGGAGCTGCTCTAGGGCACCCAAAGGACCTGCATGAAGGCAGTAGGCATGGCACAGGCCACCTGGAGACCTGCAGCCCCTTGCGCACTGTCTGGAGGGCTTTAAGGCTACCCTGACCACCTCAGCTAGTGCTGGATGTTCTGGCAACTGCACAGTCATGTCAGTGCCAGAGGCCCATACAGAGGACACCTACATTTTGCCATCTGAATTCATCTCTAGGCTGTTTTATAGATTTGCTAGATGCTCACTAACTGCCATAGGAGCTTAAAGCTCAGGCTCACACTGTGAACAAATTCTATGTGTCTCAGTGGGAAACTGAATCCCGTCTTACCCTTTGATCCTAAGCACCTTAATTAAGTTAATGCAATAGATACTCTACAGGTCTCTCTTCTGTGGGTTCCCCTTTCAGTGTCAAAGGTCTACCTATACTGTTCACTGGGTGATATTTTATTTTTTAAAAGTGTGAGCACATGTGTGCCTGTTGACAAAATCTCATCAGATCAACAAGATGTGCATGATGTGCTGTGCAAGTTGCCATAAATAAAGAAAAGGCATTAGCCAGCTCTTGTCTGAAGAGGCCAAAGCATTTACATCTTTCCCATCTGCGTAACAGGGAAAATAATCTTTTAAGTGATTTTTCCATGAGGTTGCACACAATGAATCAAAGAGAGGAATACAACTTAGGTGGCATGGCATTGCAACTTGGTGACCCCTCAGTCATGTTACCTTCTCTGTGCACCTTCACCCTTGAATCTTTATTATCTGCTTTTTTTTTTAGGCATTAATTTTTTAACAGTTGCACAGTGTTTTACTTCTGATGGGAGTCACTGAACTGTATGTACTCAGGGCAGCAAAGAGGAACGTTAATAAAAAGTAAATTTATTAGTGAAGGAAGTGGCAGGACAGTGTAAAATGCACTTGCAGAGATACTTTGCCATGCAACAAGAAACCGTCCAGATAAAGGAGGCCAGATATATATCTGCCAAGGCACATTACTAGGATAAGCTGAGCATGTAATCTAAGCAGATGACCCCACATGGTGCTTTTTAAACTCTTTCCATTTGTATGAAAGCACAGGAGTCAGATAAGATGTCTGACTGAGCATCTGTTTCCCTTAGGCAACATAGCTGTACACAGGCCTATAAACACAAGCAGGGACAAGAAGACAGGCCAAGGAGGACTTCTTCAAGGATGCACAAAAAGACCCCTATCTATATGAGAGTCTATCAAATTGAAAACCAAGCTGTACCTAGGGTGTCACATGCAGTATGTGGCACCTGGGCAGCCCCTTGCTGCTGGGAGGACCTCAGACAAGTTGGCATTGGGTGCCCTTTGCCAGTGGCACAGGTTTTGTTCCTCAAGTCTAAGGCCTTTGACTGAACCAAGATCTTTGGATTTATTGTAAATTTTGGGCTACAATGACAACATACAGCAAGCCATATGAGATGATTTAACCGTTCCTTCAGGATCTGTTAAACTCTAAAATTCCACAAAACTAGAAAACATCCCACAAAATCCTTGTCACAAGCTTCCCATGAACTGGTACAATTATTGCTTATTGTGGAAATAGCAGTGCTTGTGAACTGCTCTCGCTTTGGTGCCTGGAGCTCTCTTCTATCCATAGAAAGAGCCTATCTGTAGTTTCTGAAGCTGGGGACCATCCCTCAGAGCCAAGAGCAATATAGGAAGGGAACCACGTCTGAAGTTTGGCTTTTCTCCCCTAAACAGGGATGCTGACTCACCCTGTGCCCTTTGCAAGTCATCCGACCTTCTCATGTCTCGGTCAGCCCAGCTGCCAAACAGCGTAATAGGAGGATCTCACTGAGAGCCATATGTTGCTGCTGAGCTGTTTGGGGGGAAATTAAATTAAAGCAATCCACAACAGTTGTTTTAATGCCATCTCTTGCTTATTTGAAATCTTGGTCCCTAATTACCATTACTACATGGGAAGGTAGGAGTGTTTGATTTTCAGTAAATTGAGGGACATCCCTTCATTCAGGAAACTTAATTGCTGTAGAGCTGTTCTTTCTCTGGAAAAACACCTTTAAGACAGTCGATCAATTCAAGGCATAGATTTTTTTTTATTCCCTCCCTCCTTCCCCCTTCCTTTCCCTGTGTGTGTAGTTAGCAAGATATGGGAACGTCCAGTTTCCAAGACCAAACCTTATTCTTAGAAATCCTCATGTGCAGATTATCATGGTGGTATGACTTGGAAAGCTGTCAGATTGTCCCCCTGGAAACAGGGACAAAAATTCACAAGGAGAAATTATTTTCTCTTCGTAATGAGAAATCAGAGTTCTGGGGTGCATGTCAGGCTGAGCAGAGGTGTGAATGAAATCCCCAAAGTGCCCTGCACTTCTGCTGTCACTAGGCTTGATCCCTTGATACCAGAGTCAAAATACATGGTTGGACTCGATGACCCTGAAGGTCTTTTCCAACCATAATGATTGTATGATTCTATGACACAAGCACCATCAGACCCTTGCTGAGAGGTAAGGTTTGGAAACAACTAAGGCGCAAATACATTTCAGACAATAGGAGAGAAAACATATGTATTTGCTTTGGAGAAGTTGTCAGAATTAGGCTTTTAATTCCAGAAACTCTTCTGGGAATCTTGGGAGAGTACAGCTCTTCAGTTTAAAAGAAAACCTTGGAACTATAGTACCCCACTGCACATGTATGCTTTCCTCCATGCTTCTACACTGACTATTCAAGGGACACGAGAAGAACCTATGGCATACGGGGAAGAAGCATCCAGAGAGAAGTTTTCCCTCTGAAGTTGTTTTACATATGATTTTACTTGTTCGTTTGCAGCTGTTAGCATCGAGATGTCACTTGTATGATGCTGCTTTATCTCCTCCCTTTTATTAGCACTGAATTTTGATTTCTCACCTAACGTGTTTTCCTCCCTTGTCATTCCCACACTGCCCAATAACAGTGATTTCTTACTGTGGTGAAGGCATCAGGCTCCAGCAGGGATGGCTCAGGTCCTGTGCAGAGCAGAGCTGACAGTGCTGAGATGCTCTCCTGGCAAAGGCAGCGCCTGCCCCAGGGGTGGCATGAGCAGAGCAGGCAGATGTGGAGCGACGAGACCGAGGTGCAGAGGGGTGGAAAGACACAAATGTCAATCCGAGGTGAGAACTCCCACCTCCACTTCTCTCCCTGCAGTGCATGCAGGCTTGTTAGCAAAGCTCCCTGCTGGAGCAGACTTATTTATTTGCATGGGTTTATTTGCATTTATTTATTCATTTGCATTTGCAAACCGTCATCCTGCAGCCCCCTGTATGGGGCTGCCATGGGGCGTAGGCGTGGGATGTCTCACGCAATGGGCAATTGTGGGCACGTCTCCGATGCCAGTCCTATTCCCACCACGTGGCCATAGCGGGGACCCCACTGGGACACTGGCGACCGGGTCACATTTTGCCATCAGCTGGGAAGGTTAGAAATTGAACTCTTTTTTTTTTTTTTTTTTCCTTTTTCTTGCTCCCCCCTCCTCATTCAGTCCCAGAAGCTCCAGCCTGAGGAAGAGCCACCGGGGTACAGTGAGTTCCCCATACCTTTGCCTCAGAGCTGTTTTCTCAACTCTTTGCCCGGGCTGGGATAAAGGCACTTCCCTAATTAAGTGAGCTCAGCCTCCCCTTGGGAAACGCAGTGTTCACTAAACTCATCCAGAGCTGCGCTGTGATGAGGATCGCAGCTTTTCTGTGGGAATGGAGCGCTTGTCAATTATCCCAGAATTTCAAAGCTGCAAAAACCAAGAGTTTCCTTGGCAAAATCTACCAGGCATGACATGACTGCTACTTGCTCTGTGCACGTTTCCCAGTGCAAAGAATTGGACAACCTCAAATACCGTTTCCAAGAATAGCAAGGGCAAATGAACTGCAAATTACTAAATTCCTTTTATTGCTGGGAGCTACAAAGTAATTTAAATTAGTTTCAGTCTAAAGTGAACTGTAGGGCAGGGTGGGAAAATAAAACAAGCGGCAACATTTTAGGGACACATTTTATGATCATTTAAAGAAAATATTTCATTTCACTCCAATGTATTTAGTAGTCTTTGCAAATATACATTTGTAAAAGATCTTGGCCTTGTGTATATGCATATGCATACACAGGTATACAGACATGTATATATTAATATATAATACAAACTGAATATTTTTCATTCACTGAACACTTAGACTTCGAGGAGAAATGAACAGCAACTGAACACAAGTGAACATATGTTTTTAAGGAATATCGGTATAAACATTAGGTTTTGATTACCTAATGCTATTTTCCTTTTTCTATATTTTACGTTCTTGTCTGTAGGTAGGTTCACTGAGTGCATAGGTAAAATAATGATCTTGTATACTGTTCTAACCATTTCCTGCTTCAGGAACTACTTTTGGATCCCTGCTGGGGTTTTGATTAATGTCCTACCTGTGACTTTTGCAGATCTGAGCTATTTTGCTTCTGCAGGCAAAAGAAAGAGATGGAAAATAAGCTACAGCACCTGGCACTGTATCACTGTGCCTGGAATGGAGAAGTCAAAAAGTGCTCTGCCTTTTCATGAAATTGAATACCACAAATAGCCACTTTCCCCTCTTACAGCATCAGCGCAGAAATAACTCAGTCATGGCAAGTGGTGTGAGTTGCATAAGCTTTGCATGTCACAACTAGTAAAAACAACAACAGCAGCAATAATAATAATAATAATAATAATAAT
>VZSV01000020.1:4578125-4590500 GCA_013398735.1 Nothocercus julius | reverse complement strand
AAGTGTGGGATTTACCCCTTTTCCAAATAACAGACCAGCAACTCCAAGCACTGAATGCAATATATAGTTGCAAACAGCTTTCAGTCAAGTGGAGATAACTTCTTCATGGTACAAAGCATATTCTGTGACCTCAGTGTCCTAAATGTAAAGCAATATAGGGTTAGTGTCATAGAAATGAGAATACTGTTGGGTAGATGGGTGAAAGGAGCAAGGTTGTAACTTTAAAGAAACATCTGGGGTGATAAGGGTGGCAAGGGACTGCCAGGGCTTTCTTGGCAAGTTCTGTGTGTGCGGACTCTTCCACTTCTCTGCTTTTGTTTCAGGGGTTTTGGACAGTGCAATTTTGGTGTTTCTTCTCCTGCTGCAGCTCTCACAACCCCTCTCTGTGGTACTTGGCCAGCAGGAAGGCGAAGATGGAGATGAGAGACAGGTAAGTGCTGTCAAGTACTGCTCCTGAGAGGGAACTGGCAAAACAACCTGTTCTGAGAGTAAAATTTAAAGAAATAGAGATGGTGCCAGGAGGGAAATGTCTGCGCTTGAGTAAAGCTCAAGATGGCTGCCCAGGAAGGAATTGTGAGGGAGTGGGGAGTTTGTCCTATACCACCTCTCTTGAGACGTTGGACAGAGGTCTGGCTTGTGACATTAGGGGACGGAGAGCAGAGAGGGTCACGGCTTCATCCCCCGCCTCAGCCTCCTGGGCTGCTGAGCACCAAGAAGAGCTGCATGTGGGACGTCCCCTTCCAACTAACCTATAAATCCCAAGGAGACCAAAGAAAGCTCTGCAGTTCTTCATGCCCCAGGAGAAGGGTCCAGAGCTCTGAAAAAAAAAAACATCTTTCCCTTGCAAATGTGCTCCTGAAGGACGGAAGTGCATGCAGTGAACAGCAGCACATGTAACAGCCTGATCCTTCCCCTTCTTGCCTGACTTGCCTGACAGAGTGCTCCCTCAGCAAGTTTGCTGATGATACGAAACTGCTGATAGGACTAGAGGAAACGGCCACAAATTGAAACACCAAAAGTTCCACAGGAACTTAAGGAAAAATTTCTTGACGGTGAGGGTGACAGAGCCCTGGAAGAGGCTGCCCAGGGAGGCTGTGGAGTCTCCTCCTCTGGAGATCTTCCAAACCCGCTTGGATGCAGTCCTGAGCCCCGTGCTCTAGGTGACCCTGCGTGTGCAGGGGGGGTTGGACTGGATGATCTCTAGAGGTCCCTTCCAACCTTAAGCATTCTGTGATTCTATGACTTCCCTTGTGTTATCGTTGTTCCTGCACAACAGTACCAGTTCTCCAACACCAGCCTCCTCGGTGTCCATGTTGTCCTCTAGTGTTCATAAATTTATTTAGACTTTGCCAGAAAAACAAACAAACAAACAAACTCGATATTAGCCTATTAGTTTATCAGCAAGGCTTCAGGTGAGCAGGCCATGAATAAACAATAAATGCAGTCAGGAACACAGGGATCATGAAGTGCACAGCTAAAGTGCACTGAGATGTGGCATCCTCACTCTCTGACGGAGGAGCCTGTTAGGAATATTACAGAGAGAACAATCCCCTCTCCAGCGGGATGTTTTTCCTCCAGGTGTTGCTTACTCTATGAACACAGCAGCCATTGATGGCTGCAGAAGGACCATGAAGGAGAGCTCCTGTGTCGTCTCTATTTTCTTTGGCTAGTGCATGGTAATGGGCCAGGTGTTGTGAAAAATTGAACATGTTAAGAAGTAAGGCTAGAAGAGCATAGAGCATGCAGTGACCTTCTGACCAGGTAGCAAAGAATCACTTTTCTATAATACAATATGGTGCAAGAGGTGGCCGAGAGACATTTTCAGCTGTGAAAAGTCCACCAGCCCTTCTCCACGTGGCTTCTGTCTTCCACCTCCTCAGTGCCAGTGCTCTGGCAGCGCTTCACCAGACACATGAGGACAGCAAACTGGGCTCCGTTGCAATGATGACAAGGTCTAGCCAGAAGCTGTGAGAGGCAAAACAATCAGAAGTTTCCTGAGCTAGGGACCAAAAAGGAAGAGAGTATAGGGCACCATGCTCTCGATCCATCATCTTGGGAGGCAGAGGGATTCTTGGCTCATTGTGATATTAGTTATCATTGTCTTCATCATCCACTGCTGAACAGAACCTCATGTTTTCTTGCCACAGAACAACCCCAGGCACATGTCCTGAATGAGAAGCTCATGAGGTAGCCCAGTGCCAAAGATGAAAGAGTTATGGAAGAGATGTATGGGGAGACTGGGAGAAAGATATGAGGAAGTGGGAATCCTGTGTGAGGAGGAAAAGTGGCACTGGGGTTAATTTTAGGAAAAGGAAGCTCTTAGTTCTTAGTTGCTCTGCTAAAAGCAAGTGGAAAGAAAATTAGAGATACTTGGAGAGAATTATTATTTTTGCAAATATGTATTAGTCTTGGTCATCAACTGCCATAAAGCTGGTGTGAGACGTGTGTTAGAAAAACAATATAAAAGACACTTCTCCCTTCTTTCTGAATATATATGATGCATATGCAGAGAGTTAGCTGAGATACCTGTAAAGGGTAATATTGAGCCAGCTGAGCTAAGGGCAGCCTTCACTTCAGCAACACAGGGAATAGCTGCTGGGATAAGAGAGAAATGAGAAAAAGTGAGCAGACATGTACTGGTGATAGAGCTTGTCCTGAGCCTGCCCTCCCGTCCATCCTGACTCGAGACCCACTGTTGTGACCAGGGCTATGCTTGCAGGCAATTCTCTGCTTGTGACTTTGCAAGAAGGAAGCTCTATTTTCCTCTTTTAAGGTTGATGAGGAGTCAGTAGGGGGAGGAGAAGGTTATGTATATTTTTTGTCTCAAGAAACATTTCTGATATACAAACTGTGCAGGCCAAGGTCCTGCAGCTCTCCTTCCCAACAGCTCCAGTTGGTAGCGAATTCCTTGCGTTTTTCTGCCAGCCCTGGCCAGAAGCACGGAGCCTTTGAACTCCCTCAGAACTGGCTGCCCAGACAATCTTGTTGCTAAAAGAGTCAAATTGCACCTTACTAAAACTTGGGCTGAGTTCAACAACCTACAGAAAACTGGGCCGATACAAAGGAGCTATTTCACAGACCAGCCGGTTTTTGATAATTGCAAGTTGAAGTTGCGGTAGTGACTACAGCGCTGGAAAATGCCACGTTACAGTTTCAATGCCCTCATCTATCTCTCTTCTGTATATTAAACGATTTAAATTTAGGCTATAGATCTTTTTTTAAAGCCTGAGGATGCAAGTTAGCTTTGTGTGTGTTCGCAAAAGATGCCCCTAGTTTAAATTCCATCTCCAAAAGTCTGTCAGAAGATACAAGGGAATTATAGTGTGTTGAGTACTGACAAAAATGATTCTGCGGTGGGTGAATCCAGCTGC
This sequence comes from Nothocercus julius, assembly GCA_013398735.1. Taxonomy (NCBI): domain Eukaryota; kingdom Metazoa; phylum Chordata; class Aves; order Tinamiformes; family Tinamidae; genus Nothocercus; species Nothocercus julius. The sequence goes on along the minus strand of VZSV01000020.1, from coordinate 4,587,129 downwards.
ACATGAGGAAGGGAGAGAGCCAGAGAGCACCATTTCCAGCTGAAAGAGATCCTTCGGATTTGAGAAGAGTGGAGGGGCGACAATCAATAATTTGAATGATGGACTGAGTCTCCTGTTCCTACCAGTGGGTACTGAGAGGGTGGATTGTAATTCCTTCAAATATACTTAACTGTCTGAATTATATTTCAAATCTTTAACGCAGTGGCTTGACTGATTCCAAACACTGTTCTGCAGGTGCTTAATTTTTGAAAGCTGCAAGCTGGTCATGATTAGGCAGAAATCATAGCATACTGTTTCTGATCTCCAGATTCTTGGCACATTGATATTCCAGTGTGAACTGCTATCCCTGCCAAACGTAAGATTCATTTTTCTCTAGTCCTCAGGCACATTCTTAAAATTCAGTTTCCACAAATGTCCATGCCAGAAAAATTCTGCTATATGAATTCGCAACAGTGCAAAAACAGAAGAAACCATGACTTATGTGACTTTGAAGAATTCAGGGAGTTATTTATAGCAATTCTTTTTATAGGATGTACTACATCTCATATTAACATATTTTGATGGTGTTTGCACACTATTGAACGAGTTACTGCTGAGTGGCAAAGCTTCTGAACAGAGGGCAGGTAATTTTGGGAGCAGAATAGTAAGGGAAAGTCAAGTAGCTCAGAAAGAGTTAAGGAGTTAATAAGAGGTTCAGTTGTTCCTGCTGTGGTTGATAGAAGTATTTCTTGTTTGCTTTCTGCAGTCGTTCTGGTGCACTCGTCCCCATTTGGGTTATTGTATTTGCAGGCCAGGGAGAGGCAGATATTTGTAGCTTGGCTTTGTGAAGCAAGCAGCGATCCAGGCTGATTCACAAGGCTGAGCTTGCTGCTGGGCTCCTTTTTTTTTGATGAAGTCTTCTTTTTCCTTTTACAGTGTTTGATTTTCATGCCCAGACCACCCTGTAATTAAGCATGAAGAACCCCGAGCAGTGGGGCTGGAGCTCCTCAGCTGTGTGGGGCTGCCTCGATGGGGCCTTGGGGCCGGGACAGAGATCAGGATTGGTTGGGCACGTGCAGCGAGGTGCCTTGGTGGGGTGGAAACATGTTGGATGGAAGCAAGAGGTAGCCCTGGAGGGGTGGTCTTGCAAGGTTACGGATGGAGGGCTTTTGGTCACTGCTCCTCTACTGAGCATGCTGAGCTCTGCTTCTGAATTTGAATTTCATTACAGGACTATAAAGACAACATAAAAGCGGTTTTGTGTTAGGCTGAGCAAATAAAAAGAAAGAAGGAGTTTGTTTGTTTGTTTTGTTTTCGTTTTTTTTTTTTTTTTCTTATTTAAAATACCAAGCAAAGCAAAGTGTCTAATTTCTCTTGCCCTTTCTGGGTAAGCACAAACCAAGCTATCTCAGCGCAGTTGCTGACACCTATTGAAGTAAAAATGCATGAAGTAATCTTTCTGAAGGTCACAGTGACCTCACTGCCTTAGCGCAAAATTTGCACTTAAGCTGGGATTTCTGGCACGTCCTTATTTGCAGCTAGGGTGCCAGGCCTTTTGCTCGATGCAGACATGATCTTCCATTGCTTCACTCATCCCCAGTCTGACTTGGCTGTGCCACAAGTACAGCTGGGATGAAAAACGGCTGCTGATCAGACGAAGTGAATTCAAGGACACGACTCAGAGAAAATGCTGAAAAATCGCTGCATCACTTTTGAACAAAGTGGAACTAAATCACGCTTTCCTTTTTTTCACGAATTAAACAAGGAATAGTTACAAAGAAGTGAATGAACCATGTTTTTCCTGGATTGTGGAAACGGGGACAGCAAATAAAGGGTGATTTCCAAAAGAGTAGGGATTTAGGATTGCAATGAGCACCTAGCCTCCTTGCAGGTTATTTCAAAAACATAATTTTAATGTGTTCCTCCAATTGCATTGGAAGTGCAAACAGCCACAGAATTTGACATCTTAAAGCTTGGCTTTGGCCCAAACCTTCCCTTAAAAAGAAAGATTCAGTTTGAATGGAGTGCAATTGTTCTAATGCTAGCATTAGCGGTATATTTAGTCTGGGCAATATAGTGTTCAAATGATAAGAACTGAAGGGGGTTTATCCACCTACGCAGATTTCCACCGTCCTGCATATTGTGCTGCAATTTATACCAGAATGAATTACTGTCAAAAAACCTACAAACCCGCACTGCAAAAAAGTATATGACTTGGGGCAGCAGGAAAGGAAGTTTATGCTTGTGCGGGGGATACCAAACTGCCCCTTTGCTACCCCCAAGCCACATACCTTTCCTCTCATGCACGGGCATGGGATGCTCAGGGATGACCTCATGGAAGGTGGGATGTGCATAGCTTTTTCTGCACCCCAGACAACAGGCCCTGAGAAATGACAGGGCGTTTTCCTACTAGGTTTTAAACCTTTAGAGGTACTTGAATTATTAAGAAAAAAGCCTGGGGCATTTCTTCAAACTAGGGTGTTTGTTGTTTTTTTTTAAAAAAAACAAAGAAATAGAAAAAGAAAATTAGAAACAAATGCACCAAAAATCTCTTCATCTTTCGTGATATATACGTTGAATAATGAGCCCAGGAGCACACCTGCAGCTCTTTACTTTAGAAAGGAAGCATTTGACTATGTTACATGCAAAGAGTCAAGTATTGTGTGGTGTTACTGATTGTTACAAAACCCCAGTTAATCAACAAGCAAATACAATGTAACTGGAGGGTGTATGGTTATTTAATACTGCTTCATATAATGAGGAGGCCAAATTAAAGTGAAGCAAGAGCAAAACAGGCTCATGAAAGACACAGCATGAACAATAAGTGCAGCGATGAAGGCCGCACGCAGACCTTCATAGGAAGAAGCTCCACGGCGCTTCTCTGCGTGCAGCACAGTATGGAGTAGGCGAGAAATGTTCTGTGGCAGTAGCAAGTCAAGACCCACCTAACCTATGGCCCTCCTGAAGGCAGAGCCCCCCTTGGGTGCGCTGTGCCTACCAGGTGCTGGGTCAAGGCAGGAGGGCCCTGCTTAGGGAACCTGGCAAAAATATCGGTTCTGCTAATCAAAATGTTATTTTCCAGATAACAAATCACCGGTGTCACTGTGGATACGTCTGCCGCCTAAGCCTATGGGTACACACACGGCAGCTGGTAGCAGCCTAGGTTCTGCTTCACCAGGATAAAACAAATACCTTCTTGGAGCAGGTGAGGTTTCTCCACGGAGTTTGGTGGAATGCAGTTGAGATCTGAGCAGCCGGGGAAAAAAAATGCCTTGTAGGCTTATTACAAGGAGTGGCTCAGAAAGTGAAACCCAACCATTTTCAGAACTTGTTATTTGGTTCCGAAGTGCCCAAGACACCTCATTTTTTTCTTCTGTGAGTGAATTAGTTTGTCAAACCAATTATCAGAAGAATCCATCTGCCAAAACCATTGTTTCTGGTGAATGCAGAACCATGCCAATGACTTAAATGAAACTGTTAAGACAACATTGTTTTTACAGAAGGAGCCTTTCCACAATTGCAGCCAAAAGCTATACTGGAAGGCAGCTGAGGCACCTTGTCAGCAAAATCCTCTTTTTTTGGTAAAAAAAAATCTTACCAGCCACATTAATTAACATGCAATGAAGCTAGAAAGGCTGCCAAAGCATCTAGAGTAGCACAGTGAACAGTCAGAAAACTTAGACAAGAACTTAGTGTTCCTACCTCGTCATGTTTCTTTCTGCCACGTAGGTGGACAGGCTGAAATGGGCTGTGTGACCTCCTTCTGTCAGAAACTATTATTCATGTTATGCCACTAATGCCCTTGGCTAGTTTGCCTGCCAAATCCTACATTAAAAAAAAAAAGAAAAAAGAAAGTCATGTGGGTCCCTTTCATCTCTCAGGACTGGTTCCTGCCACGGGCCCCACCAAAGCTGCAATAACCTCTGTGCTCTGTAGCTGGCTGGCTGGACGCCAACCCTGAGGTACCCTGCGGTGGTCACAGCAGGATCACAGTGGGAATTGCATGGGAATTATAGTGGGAGTCGCATCAGGGATGGCAATGCCAATCACAGCGGGGACGGCAGCAGGAATCACAGCGGGCATTGCCAAGGGACTTGCAGTGGGGATTGCATAGGGAATCTCAGAGGGGACTGCAGCAGGACCTGCGCCGGGCATCACGCAGCAGTCGGCCGGCTTGCGGATCTGTGGAGCTCCTGGAAATGCATCTGCGGTGCCTGCCCATCCGTCACGCCAAGATGGTGTAAGACCAGGGGCAGGTTGTCTCCAGAGGCATTTGGGGGGATTCCTTCCACATACAGGAGCCTTAGAGGAGTGCAGAAAATTCAGCTTTGTGCCGTTGCCTCCTCAGGGCAGAGAGAGCCTTAAGACTTATTGCAGCATCTTCAGTCTCAAGTCGCTGAAGCCGGAGAGCGCCCAGACCGCGAGGCGCCCGCCTGTTGCCACCGGCCTAGCAGGGCACCCCAGCAGGTTTTTGCGGCACCTGCAAGAGACCAGGGGGCAGCCGCGGGGCTGCGGCAGGGTGTTCCCGACTGCTCTCAAGGAGGCAGCCGCTGTGTGCAGGATGCCAGCGGGCTCGGGCTGTGCTGGCCCTCAACGCCTGCCCTCACTTTAGCTACTGTCTCATAGTCTGCATAAGCACTAATAAATCATCTGAAATTAAGGCTGATTATAGTTAAGGCTCTCATTAAGTACTGTATGTATGGGAAGTGGGGTCAGGGTGCCCTTTTAAAGGGTGGTTACGTTGGTTATGTTACCCCACAGTAGAGATTCGTATTTTGAAACAGAGTTAAAAGCAGACTTTGTTCGATGGCAGGGAAGTTTATGGTCTGTTAGGGCATTTTGTGAAATGATATACAGGCCTAAGTGTAGGGAAGAGATAACTTCAGGTGTCGCAGCCTTTCAGGAGAGCAGAGGACTCCTACCTTGAGCCGTTAGCACGCTCCCAGTATCTCCAGTAATGATACGTTTATCTTGTTTTCATTTGGGCTCTGAATCAGGAAGGTAATAAAAAAATAACTCTTCTGAGTGTTCTTGTACTTTGTGTGTGTTTTTACAGGAATTTACAGACACCTGAAAAGGATATTTGCAAAATGACCTATGATCCTTAACCTGTGGTACACACAATAAATCTGTCACCTTAACCATTGCCAGCCTTTTTGAATGAATGGCTGCATTATAACAGCATATGTGTACAGCTACGGGCTGTATATCTTATTGGACCTCATTCTCCCATCAATGTTTAAAAATAAAAGAAAACCTATACACAACTATCTACACGCAAATTCTCTAACAGTGATTTAGATATCCCTTCTCCCTCACCCTTCTGCATTCTGACAGATACGACAGTAATAAACTTCTTAACTAAGCCAATGAACCTCTTCTCTAACACATGGGTACCTCCTTGGAGGGAACTAGGTAAGACCAACAGAAAACTAATGATTTTTTGCCCAGTTATTCAGTGTTAATGTACATTGGTCATTAACATCAGTCACGATGTAGCCTTGGATAGGATAGGCTCCTGATTCATATTGAGACATCAAAACACTTTCAATGGAAGCAGAAATTAGGTAGCATCTCTAAAGGGAAGGATGTTGCTAACCACTTTGGGTTTAAGATCCTTGTATATGAATAATTGCCTTTTGCTGCATCAGATGACCTAAGGAAGAATTTAAAAACAGAGTCAGATCAACTTGAAATAATTTCCATTTATTTTTCCTCAACAAAGTGCAGACAAGAAAGGCAATTTATCCTTTCAGCCGAAGGACCTAAAATAGAACATTCTCATTTTGGCTCATGTTGTGAAAGCCAAGAGAAATGAAAGGATGGACTGATATTCTGTCTGTTCAATATATTGATCTGTTCCATTTATTCCACAAAATAAGCAATGCAACATGCCTGTGTTTCCCTTTGCTGAGTTACAGTCCTCTTTCATTAACTCTTATTTCCTAAATCTGGCTATGTTATCTTACGAGTTAATATTGAGCTATGCCTGTGCTCTTCTCACACATGGGCAGGGATACACTGAATGACCTGAAGTTCTCTCAGCTTTCAGGTCCTATGAAACTACAGTGCTGCATTTTGTTTGAACGCTTCGGACTGTTTTGGTGAAAGTTTTGATTCGGAAAAAAAAAAAAAAAGAGACAAAATTTCAACATTTTATTTCAAAAAAGATGAAATTTGGAAATAGTCTATAGAATTTTTGAAATATTCAAACGATTTTCCTTGGATATCATTGATGATTTTGTTTTGGATAGCTAAGTATTTTGCACATTTTAGTATAAAAAAAAATAATCACCTTGAAGTGCAGGACTTTAGCATAGCTGAATCACTGTCTGTTGCCCACAGATGCTCACATTTTTTCAAAATACAACGTTTCAACATTTTCCTGTAAAGAAAAACGTAGTGGAAATAGTCAATGTTTCCTACAAAACAGTTGATTTAGACAAAACCTGAGTGTTGTGAAAAGAAACTATGCAACTACATTTTCTGAGCAACTGTCAAGGTCAGGCTAGTTTCCCAGCAAGCTGTATGAAGAAATAAATAACAAAAAAAAAAAAAAAGCAAGTGCCTGAACAAATGCTGCCTATACTGGCTGGTACCTCTACAAGGCTCAGCCATAGGACTGAAAAGACACCATTTACATAAGGTCTTGGCTCCTGCTGCGGCAGAGAGCTCCCCGGACCCTATGCATATGTCTAAAATATTAAGAGGCTACTGTAATTGAGGCATTCCTGTGGAGGAGGAGGCTGAGAGCTCAGGAAAAGCAGCCTGCTGGGCAAAGCCTGGCTGGCTGCGGAGCCCGTGCAGGAGCCGCTGGGCCCTTACGCAAGGAGGTCCCAGGGCAGCAATGCAGGCAGGTCCCCTCAACCTTTTGCCGCCTGAGATCTGTTCATACCCCCGGCTTGGCCTACGGCAGAGGTGCACAGATGGTTGGGGCAGTGAAGGACCTGCCGATCTTGGGTTTGAGGAACAGCTCCCCTCCTATTTTTGTACTGTAAGGCCATCATTTTGCAGCATGAAAGAGGGAAAAACAGCCTCGCTTGCTGCCACCTTGGCTTTCTGCACTGCATCTTCAGAGTCTGCTCGCAGTTTGTCTAGGCCACAGTGAAAGTCCTGAGTCGTCACTCGGGAACAGTGACACCCCGAACACCCTTTTCAGACAGAAACCCCTTTCCTCCCCAGCAAGCGCTCCGGCTGCTGGTTGCGGCTGTCCTGAGCAGGAGGAGGACGCCGCACCTCCCTCTGTCTCTCTCTCCCCTTTTCAGCCAGCCAGGATTCCCTTGGCAGCACGGACGCATTACACCTTGGCTTGAGGAACCCTCTCCAAACTTTGAGGCAAGAGGCGCTGCCCTCGTGTCACCGAGGGGAGAGAGGCAGGCAGAGAACGGAGGACAAGCTAAGTGCGAGGGCAGAGCTGCCCTGGTGCCTCCGCGCTGCCCGAGGCGCGTGTCCGTGCCCAGCGTGTCCGTGCCCAGCGTGTCCGTGCCCAGCAGCTCCGTAACACCACACAGGCTGCCGAAAAGGCATCCTCAGCTTCTATCCACATGGCTTTTCCCAAAGTACAAACACCTGTGTCCAGAGAAAGCCATGGATGTGGTAGCCCTGTGGACATGGTGCGGATGCGTTGTGGGGACCTGGTCCGGCAGCTTGAGCTTGCACGAGTGGTTTGGTGAAAACATTGAAGAGCCTGTGTGGATTCACACCCCGCATGCTTCTCTTTTCCTGGCTCGGGGCACTCGTCACTCAACCGCAGGTGTGGCTGGACAGCAGCAAGGAGCCCTTGTCCAGCCTCGGTGACCATCCCGACCTGGGATGCAGCCGCACGGTCACCGGAGCCGTCGCGGGCGGCCCAGCCCAGCCCTCACCCTGCCAGCAGCACCGAAAGGCTTTCGCGAGCTGGTGTTTTAAAGCGCTATGGGGTCCTGGCTCTGAGTGCCTGCAGATGTATTGCTATTTATAATCGCCACGCGGATGATTCACAGCTTCGCACTTACCCCATTAAAGGCAGCATTAGCGTCGGGACCCCTTATGCAGTAACGTTAGCAAAGGCTGAAAAACACTGCTCTGAAAGGGCTCTGTCACCTTGCCTTGATCACGAAACGGTCTCTTACACCAGCCCCATACATTTCAATTACCATACACCGGCATTTCTGCCCCTTTCCCCAACTCATAAAAATCACAGCCAATAAACACAAATCACCACCTGAAGGAGCCGGTGCTTTCCCCTCGCTTTAATATACTTGCCCATACTTCAAAGAAACCTGGAGAGATCCTCATATCTGTGGTGCCCAGGCTGCCTGGTCCTAGGCGAGGATTAGCTTGTGTGTGCTGGGAACAATCTGCTCTTAGTTTGCTCCAGCATGTTTTTTATCCCTCTAAATCATGCTCAGCCATTTGACCTGACAGCAGGCTAATACATGACCTGTTCCAGGGGTAGAGGGTCGTGAGGAGGGTGGGGAAGGGCGGGAGGTTTTCTTGTCTGAAAGAGAAAATGCTGCTTGTGTTTTGGAGGGCACTTCTTTTTATTTTTTTGTCCGCAGAATTTTTCTTTGTATTTGATCTGTCCTTTCCCAAAGACAGCTCTTTCCCCAGGGCGGTAATATTTTCAGATGCCTAGATAATCGCAACGGTTTTAAGGCTCTGTAGTGAGAAGCTTAAGCAGGAACTACCGGGGGAGAAAGACGGACCCTGCTGAAAATGTGTGTAATCCCGCCATATAGAGGGAAGGTAATTGGCTTTAATCGTGGTAGACGCTGGCAAGGGAAGGGGTGCAGCATCGGCCAGCAAGGCGTGCAGGAAGCAGAGAGGTGTTGCATTAGCCCCGTTTTTGCCCCCCTTTCCCTACTTTGCCCCAAACCATGCTCAAGGACCATGATTTGAACAGTGTGGGCACTCCGACGGGGAAAAAACAAAAGTAGCTTTTCGCTTGGGGCTCTTCTGCAAAGCCCTTTAGAAATTTCAAAGTGGCACATGGGAGTTTCGCATGTGACTCCCATTAAAGTCGGCATGAGTCATGTGGCAAACA
>VZSV01000020.1:4551350-4564458 GCA_013398735.1 Nothocercus julius | reverse complement strand
ATGTATGTATTTTTCTCCTTGAAAGGCTTATATGGATGTTCAAGCTATTTGAGCTTTGGAAAGGGTGATTTGGGAGACCATCTGATCTAATGGGCCAGGCATTAGACTGGGACTCTGAAGCCTCAGGTGCTAATCTTCATTCTGTGACCTTGGGCAAAACATTTCATCTTCCTGCATTTCTTTCCTACCTTTTATCTTCCTTTAACACTCTTAATTAAGCCAGAGTGCTGCAGATAATACAGATAATAACGAGTTCTTCCCTTTCATGAATTAGACTTGCTCCTCTTAAAACACCAGAGGTTGGACTGCATACAATTACTTTTAGTAAAGACAGTGGTTGCACACAACCTCCCCGGATTCATATGACCATCTGGATTAATTATATCCTGTCTTCAGTAATCCTCTGGAGACTGAAAATAATGAAGGGTAAATACCTTTTATTAACACAATTATGGAGCGTAATATGAAAAAAAAAAAAAAAAAAGCTGAATGCATCATACATTTCAGTAGCTACTTAGTGAAACCCGAGGATGCAGCTAGAGCAAACACACTGTCTTCAGGACATTCCCTGCTGGCTTTCAGCCAGTGGTTCCTCTTTGAGGCAGGCAGAGCTCCCAACTTTCCCTGCTCACTCACAGCGCTACCCTCACAGGATGGGATATGAGAGATGAGAACATCCAGGAGGTGTCATGAGACTGAATATGCAGAGCAGAGTGGCAGGCGAGGCAGTTGCGGTGCTTCAGCCAGGAGAGAGGACCAGTCTCTGCCAGTGTCACAGAGGACCCTGTAGTCTCTGTGAGCAGCCACGGCGAGCTGCAAATTTTGGAGGGGCCTGAGGCAACGATTCAGCGGCGGAGGAGTGTGTCTGTGAAAGTCACTCTGCTGTGATTAGGAAAGTAAAACTTTCAGCGGAAAATAATATCCCAGGTAGCCACTTTAATGCCTGAAGTAAACAGTGACATCTTTGTATTGGAAAAGAAGTCAGTGGGAAGAATCGCACCTGTAAAAGCCATCTAGATGCGCACAGTGGATCACAACAGTCTGAACATGAAAGGAGGTGATGAAAGGTGTGTTTTGCTTTCAATTAGATAGGGTAGGTGAAATGTGAAAAATCCAGAGCCCTATTAATGCACCACCATCATGGTTAGTTTAAAATCGCAGCAATCAGGGCATTCAAGCATTCTAAGCCCCCCAGCAATGTTAATTTAGCCTCATTGCAGAACCACACTACGAATGATCTGGGTGGTCTTTCCTTAACACTGGCTCTCAGACAGACAATATACAATACATGGTTATTACTTAAAAATAACTTTAACAACACCTCAAGGAGCCACTTATGTAAGACATTATTATCCAGGAAAGAAATAAGAACAGGATGCATTGTCTGCAAGAAAAGCTCTTGAACATAGAGAAAGTTCTGTCCCGTATTCAATGTTGTGCTGCTCTTTCATTCACTGAACGCAATTCACTGGACACAATTTGCTAGGAATATGTACAATTTAAAATATTTCAAGGAAAGGATAGATTTTCACTCTCAGAGGAATTTTTAGCACATAATATGTTTCTCAGACTACAAAATGGTCTCTATCTACTTCTTATCCTTCTGGTGATAAGAAAGACAAATTAATGTATTTTGCAAATTGAAGGGTTTTTTTGTTTGTTTATTTTTTTAGTTTTATTCCCTCTCTCTCGGCTCATGTGTTTTTAAAGGATAAAACTCTGCAAGATGAGAAATATATAACCAGCCCTGCCCTGCCAAACCCTGCCCTTTGAGCAGGAGGGCTGGACTAGATCATCTCCAGAGGTGCCTTTTTAGCTTCAGCTATTCAGTGATTGCCTGAAAATGTGTGCAGTCTTGCTGACAAAGAGGTCCTCCGCTTCTGCTATCCAAACATCATCACTATTCCCATGCGACTGCAGCCCATCAGACTCCTTGTCCAGCTATCTCTAGGGGTGAATACTGTGTTTCTCTTTGCTTACTTATTTGCTTACAGTAGGTTATATGTAACCTATTGTCCTGCTCTTTGATTACTTGCTGGCTTCCTATTACCTGGGCAGCTACAGAGAAAAGAATTAGCATTAAGCCAGAATTGGCTTACATACTGCATAAGAGTGCCAAATGGACCTTCAGAGTACGGCTGACGTGCCTATCCCTTTCAACCTGTGTTCATATTTTACACCCTGAGTGCTGTATATATTACCAGGATTCATTTTTTGAGAGGCACATGTTCCCCCATCTCTTTTTTGGGCATGTAGCCTTCATGTTCAGCTCATTTTTATATTCAGCTCAAGTAAATAAAATGTCCCCATTGAAATATTCAGAGTGTCTGAACTGGTAACTCCCTGCGGATGCTGTGGCAGCCTTCTGAGGCTGGGCAGAGGGTTGTGCTTCGCTCCCCGACATGTGCTTCGCTCCCCCTGTGGACGACAGGCCTGCTTTGTGCCAGTGCTCAGTTCCCTGCTTCCCTGGCCACATCTAGGCATGCAGCCTCTTCCTGTTATCCCCCCCGGTCTCTGTAGCTCTCCAGGGCCAGTTCGCCAGGTAGCTCCCTCTCTAAATTGCTGAGGCCTGCGTGGCCTCAGGGGCAAGTCACTTCCCAGCCAGGAGGATAATGCCTGTGCACACACTGTCGTTTTCTTCAGCCAGTCTATGCTGTTATCCCTGTCAAACACGCCACGCACACCAACACACATGCACAGAGCTTTGAAAGGCAAAGTTGAGACCAAGCACTAAATTCATGTCAAAGAAAAGTTCCTAGGTTTAAAAAGCTATCAAAATTAAGTTGAACTGAATATGTACTAGGGCTAAGGTATCTAAACATTAATTTCTCACACTATATCCTAGGCAAACTGCTCTGTGCATTGCAGCAGTGCCTTTCCCCACCTCATGAAAAAGCCCTGCACAGGCAAACACCCAAAGGATGCATGAACAGGACCTGAACTCTTTGACAAGCACTTCTTGCCCAAGTTCACCTTGCAGAAGAAGGACTAGACATCTCTCTCCCCTTTCATCACCAACTGAGCCGTGTTCAACCCCGTCTAGACCCAACTCGAAAGGTCCTGAGGCCGAGCAGTGCGTACTGAACCCTTCATTGACCCTTCTTCATGGCTGCATACATGATAAAAGACCCTCTCATTGCTCATACAAGCTTCCTTTTATGATGTCAGGCTACCAAATGTTTTGTCTACCAATAAATAAACAAACAAAAAAAGGCATCGCACCCCATTGGAAGTGGCAGGGTTACCTGCAACGGAGAGGGCATGGGACTTGTCTGTAGCTCAGTGTTCCCAGGATGCTGCAACCACCGGGGGGTGGTCATGGTTGTTGTGCTCCCTGTGAGCAGCCCTTGCCATCTCATGAGGAAACTCAGAGCCCACGGTGAACGAGGGAACCAAGACCTGATCACACTGCCGTTTGCTGTACCTAGATAGCATTGCTGACTCTATATAGTGCCACTGTAGGACCGTCAGACCACTGCTCCTCAGACCACGGCTTAACATCAAGGACTGCTCAGCAGCAAAGATCAACACCCCCGCACACCTCATGCAGGGGCAAGAGAAGCAGTGAAAATATGATCTATACATATGTCTGATGAGAGGAGACTCTTTTCTGTCAGTGGGAACAAAGAAATATTCAGTGTCAAGTCTTTTTTTGCCCAGGGCAAAAGACCAAGTCACAATCATTTTTGCAGAAATCTTCTTCAAGATATGCACCATGCTTTTCACCTTCCACAAGGACAGAAGGATCAACTGTTTTCATGTTTTCACAAATAGACACTAATTTTCAAATAGGTGTTAGGCCCCAAGATTGACCCACAGGAATAAATGAATGCATTTATTATTTTGTTTTGAAACTGGACCCAATTGTCATTGGACTGTAAGGACAGGCTAACTAACACCAAAGAGGCCAGCGAAGTTATGCCAGGCATATACTGTGTAATTGATTTCCATATTTGGTTCACTATCTGTATTACCAAAGAGCAAAGGAGAAGAAAGACTTAAAATATGATGCAAGACATAAGTATTTCTCAATGGGATGTTTTTAAAAGTTTTCTGAAAAGTAGCATCTGCTCTTTAAGACTTGAAATTATTTCATTTTCAGAATTGATAGCTCAAATAATAACCAGATTTTCTTTCTTTTAGAAATATCCATCCAGGTTCTCAAATGGTTGGCTATTCATCTAAGGAATGAACATTGTAGAGATGGCTCTCCCAGCGGAGGCCTCAAGAGATAAGAGGATAACGCTGCTCATTAGCCCTCAACATATTGAAAGCCACTAGCCCTCCAAAGATCCTGTTGCTTCCCAATGTAGAAACATCTTCTTGGTAGCTGGCAAAATTCATTCCCGCAACTTGCATAGTGCTTCCTGTTGCCCCTTTCTCGCTTCTTAAGAAAACTAGGGTGGAACAAAATAGTTTATAAGGCCACAGTTGATTGCCATCCCCAGATGCTTTGCATTCAACATGCCATCTGTGTTTTGTTTTCTTGTTAAGAGGGTTTTGTAACAGTTTTTATTATCTACTGTAAGTAGAAACAACAGCAGGAAATCATGTAGTGCAAAACAAGCATAGTGAGTGATTTGGCTTCACAATCACCGGCCTTCAATCTTTCATTTGAAATCTCTTCATTGCAAGTCTTTTCCACCCTTACTTGCGTGTGTATGCATGACAAAGAGTGTGAGAGTGGGGCAAAAGAACATATTTGGAAGAAAGACCAAAAACGGGTGAAAAGACCTCCAAAAATGAAGGCATTGCAGGTTTAATGCTGTTACAAACATAGATATCATTTACACACAAAATGCAGACTAGTTAACTTATTGCTCATTTTCTTGCAGCAAACACAATATACTTCTCGAGTTCTTTGGTTAGCCCAAGAAATTGTCTGACTACCCAGTGTTCTTTGTCCTATGCTCTCAGTGATTTGATTAACAACGTTATTGATTAATAGTGAATCGTTTAACCAGTGGAGTTAACCTCAGAATTAATGTGAGGTCAGTAATTTAAGTGACTGGAGAAAAAAAAATCAGGATTGCTGTCTTGAAGCCCATCTCTCATTAAACATATCTCTTTATTTGTAGCCTTCTGCTTTCTGTACACAACCACTGCCTCACACAAACTCCAGTTTCAGTGTTTGCGCACTTCTATATACACTAAGCAGAAGAAAAAGGGGGAAGCAACAAGGATTATGATATTCTAGTGTATGGTTATTGTAAAAGTGCACTCCCTGCATACCAGGGAATAGGAAATTTCATTTTCAAGGACTCCCTGGGGGGCTGAGATAAACTACAAAAGTCACAACTTGTCATAATTAAACAGTCATGCCCATTACGCACAAAGGAAATTATGCACATTTATCTAGGTCATTGAAATGTTCATATGGCAATACTATACATGAATGTCCATTAATATCCTGTAAGAATTTAGTGAAGGCATTCTCCCAGAAGCAATGCAAGGCTCCCTCACATGAAGATACTGTAATAGCAAGGAGGAGAGAGAGGGGGAGGGATAGGAATGTTTAATGTATTTCCATCAGGAATGTAGAAATACTTAAATGGGCACCCCCACCATTCTCCCTCAGTCAAGTAAAGCAGAAATACTTTAACTGGATAAGCTTCCCATACCATCATTCTATAGGGTTATGAAGCAACAGTAATGACAGTGGTTTAAAAAGACAGGTAAACATCACTGGTCTTCTCATGAAATTTGAATTTTATTGGATATTGGTACCTCTGAAAATTACTGCCTGAAAGTCTCTCAGATTTTTTATTCAGAATCTACCTGCTCTGGGTTTATGCATGTGTATTGATAAATAAGAGGATATTATCCCACAGACACTTTCATGGTCATCCCTTTCATTCCTGATGTCTTGAAGATAGCAGGGGTGAAATAATATCAGCTTGCCCTCTGGTATTTTCAGAAGTTAAAAAAAAAATGTATTTTTCCCCATTAAAAAATAGCAAGGACTGTTAGAAACAGCCGCAAATTTCGTACTAGCATCTCCTGGGGAATTAATGGCCAGGTGTCACTAATGGCTCTCAGCTTTGCATCAACACTCCAAGTCACTCCTAATCCCCAGGATGGGCTCTGCTCCTTACTGCTTAATTAGGGCACAAACAGCTCCATGAAAATATCACTGATGGTCTGACTCCAGTCCACAAAACAAGTGGAAATGCAGGAGTTAAAGGTTACAAAAAAAATCCCAGAAAGAGTAACACACAGACATCTGCTTAAGTAGGTTTTGTTTTACAGCAAGCACTGCTAATAGAAATGCATGAAAATATATATTTTTAAGAACTCGATTTGTAGATGCTCTGCAACCAGAAAAAAAAAAAAAAAGAAAAAAAGTGTTCATTTGCTTTTAATTCTACATTATGTTTTATATTATTTACAGGGATTTGGACTGCTGCCAAGTATGTGACAACTCTTGTATGGGAAAGTGACATGAATTTTAAGAATGAATGAGTAGCCCTCCAAGTGTTTGTGCCAGAAGCACCTCATTGACTTGTGGTGTTTATTTTTTTCTTGTATGAGATGTTTTATTCATCCAATGAAAAAAAAACAAAAAACAAAAAAACTTACCATATGACACAGGAAATTTGCAACACAAAGCGTCATCAACTAGAAGAACCCACAGTCTTGATATTCCATCAGACTATGGGGTAAAGCTTTCAGCCTGTAAACATGTTCAGAGGAAATCAGTAGTAAGTCATCAACCATTGTTTTAATCCAAAAGGAGGGAAATTTTTGATAAAACTTGAGGTAACTCCACTTGCTTGTTCTTTCAACAGGGTTTTCAACTTCTAAAGTGTACAACAGTTTGGTGTTGGAAGAAATATCCCATCACAAGCTCCAGAGAAAGCTCTGCTTAAAGAAGGGAGGATCCAAGAAAGCCAAATTAGACTAATTACATGGGCTTATTCTTGTGGATTCAAACTTTGTTGTTGGAAAGATCCAAGGGTGATGTTTGCAAATATCTATAAATCTTTCTGTGTGGACAGAGCAATCCAAATTAAGCCCAATGCTTCGTTTAAAATACAGGGCTTGCAGCATACATCTGACTGTAGGAGAAATTTCCAGACCTGCACTAGTAAGACCTGTGTCTGGATGTAAGTTCAAACACATGATTTTGCTTAAGACACTTTGTTCCAGCTGCCAGAGAAGGAATTTTTATTCTTTAGTTGTTTGTGAATCTGGATATACCCCAGATATAGTTCCACAGTAAGTAGGAACATGACCTTTAGAACTTTTTTAGAAAACCAATGCTAAAACACAATTCAAGAGATAGTTTACACTGCAAATTATTCTAGAGTAAGACACAGTGATTTTGACAGGATATCAAGGAAAATAAAACATTATTTTGCAAGGTGTTTGTCAATTGAAAAAACAGAGCCAAAGCCATCCATATTTTGAACGTGCCTGGAAGATGTGCCATACCTATTAGCTATGCCATTACCAGAGCTGCTGTGCTTCTGCTAAACTGCCTCAGAAGGCTCACATACAATGCATCCTGTTTCCTCTGAAAAATTACTTAAACGGACTTTTGCTAATCCTTCTGACCAAACAGAGTGGGCTCAGTAAGGCCAGGAAGCAGAACCAATTTAATGTGAATTATATTACCGCTTGCAACCCAGACATCCAGGTCAGCAATAGGAAAATGAGAGGGGGTAGAGAAAGTCAGAGGGTTTTCACAGCTATCCTGGTAACAAAATCTGTGTGAACTCTTTAACAACAAAAACGGTACAGAGATTTTCTACTGAGCTATTTGGCTGTATGTGCATGTGTGTGTGCGTGTGCATTTGTGTGTATAGAATTGGAAGCACAAGTTTTATCAATTCGTATATAGCAAACAAGAAAGGCTTTGTACGTGCAGATTCTGAGGTTCTGAGAGATTATTTTGCTTCATTTCTTTCAGCCACTTCTACCTTTAGCTTTTTGTTTAGCCTGATATGGCAAAGAACACCACACTTCTGCAATATAAATTATTTTCCCATATTCATAATGGGCTTGCTTTTGAAAAGATCCCTATACAAATGTGGCAATGTTTATTTATCAGTCAACTGTTTAATTAATTGGAAATGTTTAATAGCCACCTAGGATCAGAAACTTTTTTTTTGCAAACTTAGCCTATTTGGCTACATTTCACAAGTTGGCAAATAGTTATTATTTCGCACATGTAATATCACTGTCCTAATAGTCAGTGAGGAAAAAAATAGTGCCCTCATTCTATGCACTGTACTCTCATTATCTGCTAAGCATAATGTGCTCAGTGTAGATCTTACAGCACGTCTCACAGAAAAATAAAGTTATGAGTGTAGCATGACTGGGCATATCTGTACTTCATTGAATCTAGTTACGGGGCTTTGGAACAGCTTGGCAACCCAATTATGTGCCCTCGAGAGACTTGTCAGCAGGGACTGAAGCCTGTTCTACCACATCTTTGCTGTTATTGTACATCTTTATAATCACACCTTCATTTTGTTATGGAAAAAAAGAGGGAGAGAAGGCCTGGCCCTGGCTTGTCTTTGGTGAGCCACGAGATTAGTGAACAACACCTCCCATCCCTTCTTTCTTTTAAATCAATGTATGTATTGATCAGATTTCCCAGAGGCAATGGGGCAGAAGGAGGTCTTCAGGAAGGAAGGCATAAAATATGTTAGTAACAGAGCCATCATTTCCCTGAGGAAAGCTGCATCAGTTCCAAGGGCTGTGGACAGAAACAGCCCAAGGGTGACTATCAGGGCAGCTGAGTTCAGGCATCCCACAGTGTGGTGGCCACGGATGGGCAGCGCATCTCAGAAATACGACACGCAGGACAGGGTAGAGCTGTGCAGAGCTTCAAAAGTGCTAGTACTAAGGCATTTGAAGGGAAATACAGCTGAGAAGGGTCACAGAGAGGATGGATAGGTTGGAGGGGACAGGCCAGGCAGACAAATGACAGGCTGTTTCACCACAGCACATTGCCCAGGCTGGAAGGGGCAGACTGCAGGGACAGCAAGTCCCTGAGATGGTCCAGGGTAAATGTGTAGCTCTGGAGCATAGCTCTGTAAATTTCCATAAAATGACTCCTATTCCACCAGGTTTCTATTTTCCAATAGCATTCCTTGATAATTTGCATGCACTTATTACACACTTTTCTGCCTTCGTACACTTAGCTTTTCTTTTTTTCTTTTTTTTCTTACTTATATCTGTGTAAAATCAGTGTTGAAAATACTGAGCAGCTGTAGCTAAGAGTTCAGCAGACCTAAACACTTCATGAAATACCAACAAAATAACTGTAAATTTCAATCTTAAAATGCTGTGCTCCAAAACGAGCCCAATATTTAATCTTACTTTTTCTTCAAGACACACATCATTAACTGCTAATCAACTCAAGCCTCAGAAATCCCTGAACAGTCTTCTCAGTTTTCAAAAATGTAGTCAAGAAACGAAGTACTTTTTATCCCACCCTTGGTAACCATAACAGGTCCCAGAGGTGTCCAGGTGCAGACAACATCACTGCGCTGCACACCGGAGCACACTGTGCTGGACATAACTTTGCCTGTGTTTTATAGGACTTGCACGGAGCCATCCAGGTTGACAAACACAATCGCTCGGGGGCACGTGGTGTTACGCAGACCTTGGCTGTCAATTAGGCAGGGCGCGGGGAGGCCGTGCCAGGGAGTCCCCAGGGCTGATGCCCGTGAGCTCTCCGCAGGCAGGGAGGACGCGGTTTGGGGCAGCTGCTCCGGCCAGGTGGGCAGCGGGTGAGCAGGGCTTGCTCTATGGAACCGGCTTAGCCATGGCATGGGGCACAGCGCCGGTCTCTACTGCAGCGCAGCGGGACTAGGGTGCTCCTGTGTGCGCAGGGGCTGAGCTCACCTGCCCGCGCTGCAGCGCCCGTGTGTCCATAGGGTGCGTCGGGAAGGTTGCTGTGTAATGAGTCTGGTGGCACGCACAGCATGTTTGCACACAACGGGAGAGCGAGCTGTGCTTCGTTAAAGTCTGTTCAAAGGAGCTAGGAGAAGTAATTGGTGGATTCCTTCCCAGCATAATATTTCTGCTGGGGGATTTCTGACTTGGTTTCTGGAGCCTCAGGTCCCTGGGTAAGAAGTGCACTGTACATGCCCCTGCTCTCTTGGGGCTGCAGGCTCTTGCTCCAGAGTCTTTTCCCCATCTCCCTGATTTGTCATGGATCTTTATACAGCATGAACACAGTCTGGGAAGCAGGCAAGCTTTTTTTTTTTTTTTCTTTTTTTGAGTCACAGCAGCTCACGTTGGGTGTCTGTGACCTTGGCTACTTCTCTCCTCCTCATTTACCTCCTCCTGTTTTTTCTTCCCTTCCTTTTCACTCTACAACTGTTACTGCAGGAGGCTGCTGATAAAGGTGCAGACTCTGAAGTCAAAATATGGCACAGTCTCTTCCACCAGGTGCAAGGAGCCTCACATTGTGAGTGTGATAACTACAGTATTAGATATGCAGGAGGGGCACAGCACAGGGACATTCGTGCTGGCAAAAAGAAACTCCCTCAGCTTCAGAAGTAGGTTTGCATCACCAGCCTTCCCGCTGCTCTCATGTTAATAAATCCTGCCTAGCAGGCTCAACTGGCTAGACAACATCTGGATCTGAACTGGCAAACCCATGCCTTACCATATGGCTGAATTAGCTCAGGTCTTCACCACCTCAGGCATCTCTGCATCAGACTGCTTGGAGCAGATGTGCCCTCCTTGTCACTCTGCTCTTGGCCTAGTCTCCCAAGGCTTATGTCCCATCTGACATACTCTCCCTTCGCCTCCTCATAAGAGTGGTTATGCTGCACTGCAAAGGGCATCCACCCTGCTAGGGGACCCTAGCCCAAGTGCAATGCACATCTTGCATCCACGCTGCTCCAGATTTGCTCTGCCTGCAGTAAGCTCTCTGTCTGCACTATGTAACACACCAGCCTGGTCATCTTCACCATTACTGGTACTGGTGGTAGGGGCAATATGAAGCACAGATAATAGTGAGAGATCTGTGTTGCAGCATTCTGGAATAACTGTTTTACAGTCTGACTGCGAGGGGATATGACTGTGGCTCATGGGAAGCTTTAAGGGTGCCAGGGCAGCTGGGATGGAGCTGTAGGACTGTGCAGCAGGGTCAGACCCCTTTGGGGAGGTCCTGCTTGCTTGCTTGGCACTACATCTGGCCTGGCTCCTGAGTTTTGTCCCACAGGCTACCAGTTGGTTCACTCCAGATGAGAATCAGGCTGCAAACTGGCAAGCATGCAACATGTCCTGGGCACCTGGGCCTTGGATGAAGGAGCTGGGCTGTTGAATCTGCACGTGAAGGTTCAACCCTGCCTCTCTGTGCCAGATGTTTCCCAACATCAGTCAATGCAGTGTTGTTTTGTGGGGAGGTGGGAGCAGGTTTTGAGATAAATTGGACCCAAAAAATTAATGATCTGGATGATTAGCACCAGGTACTTAAGCTGAAACTACATTTGAAGAAGGAGCTAATAGAGGGCTCTGGAGAGCTGTGCTAGTTCTGCTGAAGAGAAGTGCCTGATGCGTAGCCTATTTCTGTGTTGGTTCATGCCTCCTAGCTCCAGGCTAGAGGACATTACCATAGCTTGGTTTTATTTTTCCATCCTGGAGGGACCTCCTAATGAGAAGGCTTTGCGTCGTAGATATCCCCTCTTCTGCTTCTGACTCATTCTGGTATAAGAGAAATAAGGATATGGTCCAAAGGGACTAATCATATAAATAAGATTTCAGGATCTGGCTTTGCAGTAATAAATGAAAGACTAGCAATTTCACGTTATGAAACAAACCCCAGCTGCACGAACTCACGACTTGAGTCTAGTGCCTCTACTAGGTTCCAGCTGGCTATCAGAAATCATTTCCACTTCAGTGAGACCAATGTTAAAACTTCCCCTTAATCCTTTTCCAAACCATGCCCACACATTCTAGCTGTATTTATTTTTACTACAATTCAGCAGAAAAGGGCAGTCTGACGTCATCCTAGGAAAAGTACAGAACTCATTAAGACAATTCAGCTTCAGATTCGCCCTTCTTTACCTCCTCTAAGATGTGCCAGTCTCCAGATCCATGCAGAGCATGAGCGGGGTGGCTGCCCACCCTGGCACAAGGGCAGGTGGAAAAAAAAAAAAAATAGATAAAAACGTCACAGAATGGAAAAAAGAAAAAGCACATTTTACAGGTTTTACCACCCATTTTGCTGAGATCTGTGAGGCGGGCCTTCTCACCTTTTGACTATGTTACAGTTCATCCGTCATGAGAAGATGGAAGATGTCCAAGGGGTGGGTTTTTAGAGTCGTGCTTAGATTTGTGTTCACGCCTTGGCCGGGGCTTTCTGGAGAGGGGGAGCTAACTTCTGCACTGCCTTCGTCCCGCTCGTGCTGATTGGTGACATTTATCCGTCCGTGAACGTTTATCCCGGTCACGGCTGCACGTGAAGGAAACCTTGTGCAGGCGGCTGCGCGAGGGGACGCGGAGGGGTCCTTGCCTGGGGTACTCTTCCAGGCAGCGGCTCCACCGCAGCGCCCACAGCGAGCCCTGGGTCTGCCCTTGCACCCGGGAACCGCTTCTTCCCCGCAAAACTTACAGATGATGCTGCAGTTTGCTGCAGGGGTAACAGCGTTTCAGTGGCCGGGGAAACCTTGTCTATTTATGGCTAAGCCGTGGGAACACTGGGGATGGTTCACATGAAAGGGGTTATATATAGCAAATGCCAGTTGTTACCTTGTGGCTTAAACTGGCTTTTCTTCCCTGGCCGTCGTGTTCTTTTTTATTTACTTATCTTTTCCCGCTTAAGTGGGTCATGCCCGTACTTCCAGTGCCTCAATATTATAGATTTGCAAGGAGCAGAGACGGTCAGGGGGAGGGGGTTTATCTCCCTCCAGGTGCAGGGAGGGGTGACGAGGAGGCCGTGCTGTGCCGGGAAGTCCCCCCGGCGAGGGAACGGACAAGGGAGACTGCTCTGTGGAGAGACACGGGGGCAGCGCGTGCGGCCGCGAGGGAAGCGTGCGGGGGCCAGCAGAGACGGGCGAGCTGAGGGAGCGCTATGGCTCGCGCCACCGCTATTAATGACAGCACGCCCCCGCTTCCCTCCGAGTTATAAATTTGGCTAAGG
>VZSV01000020.1:4529566-4546866 GCA_013398735.1 Nothocercus julius | reverse complement strand
AGGAAGGGACTTACGGTGTGAAGCTAAGGCAGCTCAAGCCTCCTTCCTCCACATTAGTACTGGCCAAAGCGCCCATCACATGCTATTCCACTGCCACGTCTGTTGGCATTGAGGGGCTGCGACCCCCCTTCGTTGGGGTGCAGACCTGGCTGCAGGTGCTAGGATGTTTTCCTGGCCTGCAGGACACTGTGTAAGGGTCTCCCCCAGAGAGAGAGCCTTCTTACTTTGAAATATTTTTTTTTCTTCTCACATGTTGGTTTTACGATAAATCAAATTATTGGACTGTTATCTCAATCCTTCAACATTAGACAATTCATTTTAGCTTTTGGCTTTTATGATCAATGAACAGCTCTTAATCAAAGCTACCAGCAGTGTGCTTTTATTTAAGGCTCACGATGATTAATGAAAATGTATACAATCGCAGTTGTGCTAATTCTTGCTAGCTATGCTGAGCACTCACAACAGTCAGGGAGGGTGACCAGCTCTAGGCTGTTAATGTGCATCACCCATGGGACTACTGACCAAATCTCATAGACAGGACAGTATTCTCAGCCCCATATCAACGCTACAGTGGCAAATGCAAACACCAGTCTAGGACAGTGGGCTGCAGGGCTGTAAGCAAACCAGGGATCTGGCCCCAAGGGAAACTACTTTACTGAGGGTGAGTCAATAGCCCACTCAGAAGAAGCCAGGCTGGCAGCCAGAGCCTAAAGGGAGTTTGCACAGCTGGCAACAGAGTGAGAGCAAAAAGAAGTGACCTTTTTTTCAAATGGGATCTATTCATATATACCCGTGGAAATCAGTGAGACTCTAGAAATTTTGAACTTTGTATGAGACAAAGCACACTGTGTGAGTCCATTTCTGACAGCTCATGGGGCAGGCAGTACTAATAGTGCTAATAGGCTTCACTCACTATAACCAAACCCAGCAATGACCAAGCTTTTCAAAATATTGTATAGCTCTTCACTGTATTCTTTAAAGTGAAAACTCCAATTTATTTCAACTTTCTGATAGATGGGGTAAGTCAATAAGGAAGCACAACCAAGGGCAGCGCAGTGATTGCCTTGCCACTTACTGGAGGAGACGATGGTTAAGCGAGGTTGATTCTGCAGTGGAGAAACCCAAGATGAGTCAGACCACAAGTTCTCCATTCAGATCTTGTAGCTGAAATCAACTCCTGATAGTGTTTGATAAGTTATGCCAAAATCTCCTGGAAAGATGAGAGATAAGGACGTGGTGGTGAGCTTCAGGGGTGAAACACACATTTGAAAGCACTCTGTTTGGGGGTATCACCCAGAATGTTTCTTCAGGCATTACCTGACTCAATTAGAGCACTGTGGCATGCCAGTGCACGGAGTTTTGTACTGTGCTAACTGTATTTCCAAGGAGGAAGACACTGTCATTCATTTTCAGGAATCTATCACCTCTGGAGAACCCTGGCTTCATAAAAAAAAAAAAAAAAAAAAGAAAAGAATTTGAAAGAAAAGGCACAATACTTATGAACAGAGTTCTGGTACCAGAACAGCATTCCAGTTTCCACTCAGAAATAATAATAATAATAATAAGATTAGATACAAAAAAAATGAGCAAAATCAGAGGCAAAAGCTTTAGAAGTAAATTGCTACTTAGCTACAAAACACGAGCAGATGCCATTCAGTCATTCAGTGAAGCTGCCATGTAGATTGATCTGAAAAACTGGTAAGTCTTGAGGACAAAAAGCTTATGAAGAGAGCGAAAACAGGTCTAGCATGTGAGAAAGAAGGTGAAGCTGAATCATAGTCAACACTGATAATGATTTGAGCGTGTTTGATAGTGCCAAAGAAAATCCAATTGCCTTATTCTGTCCACAGACATCATATATCAAAGAGAAAAAGTAGCACTAGCAATTGTTTCCATCAGGCGAGGTGATAATGGGGCATGCATGTGAAAGTGTAAGAATTTTGCAACCCTTTTATTTTTTTATTACCTTTTTGATAAGTAACATAGTCTAATGGATATAAGGATGCCTTGCAATTAAGTTGTTAAAGCAGGGAGACAGGAAAATAATTCTCTTCTGAAAACAGCTGGGCCACTCATTCGTTGTGTAACCGTGGGCAAATCCTGGGACTTTGTTGCAGCTCAGTCATTCCAGCTGTTCAGCTGGGTGAAAGCAGAACGACTCTCAGTATGCTCCAGTGCTCAATGTGCTGCAGATGCTGCTGCTCAGAGAAGCATTCCTGGCTAACTAAACTCACAATGCAAAACCAAAAGAAACCAGGGACAGCTGAGAGCACCAAACAATATCAACAGTGTTTGTGTTGTCTCTTGAAACCTTTGTACTGGATTGTACTAGATCTTCATGGTCATATCATCCTATAGCTCAAAGCTCGTTTAGTTTTATTATATTCCACTTTAAGCTCCTCTGTCTTTTAGAGGAATTCTTTATAGTAAATCCGTATTTATCTCTGTGTAAAACAATGTGAAATTCTGGATTACTTTATTGTGCACTTAGCCCCAGAATATTTTGATGTATACATATTCAAGCCTGCAAACCTGCTACTGCTTAGAACTGCCTTGAAATGGTTAATCAAGAGATAAATCCTATCACAAAGTATTTCTGCAAGTTGGAAACACTGAAATAGCACTATGACACATTTATTTTAGAGTAAATCCCTCTTCAAGGAAGAATATCTGTCAAAGTAATAAATAATGCCTGTACTAAACTGAAGCGCACAGTAGACAGAAATATAGGTTAAAATCTTATAAAGCATTGATGGCTTTGGGACCCAATTCATCACAGCATTTAATTGTATGCAGGTCCTTCTGTCCTGATGCAGCAAAGCACTAATACATGTATTTAATTGCCATGATGACTAAAGACCTAAATAGGAATGGGATTACTCATTTTTTACATTCTTACTAGTTCTTCATGTTAAGCAGATATTTAATGTTTTATGCTTTACTGAGTTGGATCTAAGGCTCTAAATTTATTAACAGAAAGATTTTAAGATTCTACAGGAAATTTCAAGTACCTTCCTGAGAAAGGCTGGAGTTTCTTAGCTTTTGAAAACTTAATGTAATTTCTGGAGATCCTCTGGTCTATGGATGGAGAGCAGGCAGTTACACTGTTTTTTAATGATGCTTTTGAGGTCACTCTGAACTGTATCAAATGGAGTCACTTCTGTCTAATCACCTGCTCAGCGGTACATCAGAATAAATCAGGTTTCCAGAAGGTTGTACCCACATTGCAGATTTGCAGCTTCTTCTTGGACCACTTGATGAAAGACTTCTGTGAGAGAATGGGCACTGGAGAACTGATACCCACTTATCTCAGCAGATTAGCATCTACCTCAGCAGCATGGGAAAACACATTGCCAAGGCAGGATGGTATAATTTGCATCACCACTGGGCAGTACATGGTAAGGAGGAAAAAAAGTACACATCACCAGTGCAGAAAATGACGGGGCAGTTCTTTTCTGTGTGCAATTCTGTTTGGTCCTTTCCAAAAGAGATATAGAGGAAAAAGAGACGCTATAGAAAAGGGTGAAGTGTATGATCAGAAGCATGGGGCTTCTTATACATGAAAAAGGACTAAAGAGACCAAGTCCTTGCTGTTACCCTTCAGCAGTCGCAGAGATGACAGAGGCAGTCTATGCCTCAGGTCTGTATGTTACCACAGGTGGCAATGAGGAAGGTGAGCAGGGAGCAGTATTTGCCCTCTTACCACAAGAGTTAGGAGACTCCCTATGAAACCAGCAGGCCCCAGGTCTGAAAAACAACACAGAGAGACTGGTTTCACACTGTGCATAATTACAGCTCTGCAACTCATTGCCTTAAATGGCTCAGAGCAACTGAAAAAGGGATTAGAAAAGTTCATGGGGGAGAGTTCTAGCTGTAGTCCATTAAACTGTATTCCAAGTACAACCTCTGGCTTGGGAAATCTTATAGCAGCTGGCTCGTTCATACTGAAAAGGTGTACCAAGAGGAGAGTCACACAGCCTTAGCCTTTTTTTGCATATACTTTCCCTATGTGTCTGGTTCTACCCACTGCAGATTAGGTGATCCTGCTCATCTCAAACCAGAGG
Organism: Nothocercus julius; assembly: GCA_013398735.1. Taxonomy (NCBI): domain Eukaryota; kingdom Metazoa; phylum Chordata; class Aves; order Tinamiformes; family Tinamidae; genus Nothocercus; species Nothocercus julius. Next base: position 4,542,802 of record VZSV01000020.1, on the reverse strand, counting down.
AACCTCCGGTCTGCTACAGTCTTTCTGGGATGTGGTGGGATCATATTCTTATGTGCCCCTTAGGTAGAAAGGGGTCCTACTGCCACTTCTGCATCTTGTTACTATGAAATGGTAAGAGGTTGGGTCCCATTAGCTCCTCTTCTTTAATAAAGCAGCTACTAAACAAAGCTCTGGTTCTTTTGGAAACAATGTCTCCCCACAGGAAAAAAAGAAAAAAAAAAGAGAAGAAAAAACACTATTGTTTGCTCTGTGGCTTCATTGTTTTGTGTTAAGATGGAGGAAACAGACAAGTCTTGCCAACTCATTGCCAGTTTGATGGAAAAACTGAGTTTCCGTGAGCAAGAGCAACTAAATTAGCATGTTGCACTCCCTAACTGTGGTGACTTTGAGGAGGAAATTTGGTGCCACTGGCAGAGAGTCTAAGTGTCAGCCCATAGGGGACATTATTGGGTCTTATACATGGCTTTCCACATGCAGTTAGCTCTCAGAAGAATATTATCCTTGTAGATGCTTTCTATGCTCCTCATTTCTCTCAGAAAAGCCACCATCAGTTAGGTTTTTTTTGTTAATGATGCAGCAGCAGTAGCAACAACAACATTTGGGTCAGTTGAGTGGCAAATTGGAGATTTGAAATAGAAAAATGTATTACAAAATCAGGAGCTAAAGTCTTGCCCTGGTGATAATACGTAATTTCAAGGGGAGAGCAGAGAAACATGGCTTCAGTTTTATGGCACGGGCGTTTGGGGGAGGAGGGGTGGAGTGACTTAAGAAGTGCAATCATTTATTTGCAGAGTGCACTACGGTCTGATTTGAAGTCCCCATTCCAGTTTGGTTTCCTGCTCACGCAGCCGCCTCATCAAGCCCTTCCCCCACTGAAGAGATGAGTATTCTGTGCTCTGCTGAGCTGTTAAAGCACAGGACACGAGACAGCACGAGTGAGCAGACCTCGCCGGTTCTTACCATTGCTCAGCCTTGATCTGGAGGAGTGTAATGCTGAGAGCTGTTGACATTAAACCCGAACACATTTCGCAGGCTGCTGCAGCGTGGGCGGTGAAGCAGGCTTGTAACTGCGGATATCGAGAAAAAGCTTTGGGAAAGCCCTCCTCTCCTCGCAAACAGAGGCTGCATACTTGGCATCCAATTCAAGCACATAAAAGGCGATTCACTCAGGTAGTGCTGAGGGGTCACATTCTCGAGTGCGGGGCACCTACCTCTCAAAGAGAGCGGTTCCCATGGATGCACCTAAGGAAATAACAGCCATGCTTTCAGCACAACGGAGCAGGAAAAGAGCCAGACCTGGCCAATTTTGGTCCCTGAAAGACCAAACTACGCTCTGAAGAACCTCCTGTTTATTCCAAAAGCTTGGGAGCCGGTCAGCGGAGCTGCCTAAAAGGCACCAGACGTGTTGAGTATGTGGCCATGTCCATGCATGCTGTGCCAGCCAGGACGTTCTGGCCTTATCTACATGGCAGCATCTTCACAGCACCAGCTGCCGGTCCTGTGAATGTCATGCTACCCACCCCCGCACGGGTGTCACCAACTTCTCCCTGGGAGCGGTGCGTGCACAGTACTCCCCGTGCTGGCATAAGAAAAAGCCATTTAAATCCCCCGAAGACTGAATGAACAGCACAGGAGCTCACTAAAATGCTAGCAGTTGTTCTTTGGCAATTACATTAACAGGGCTCTGTAACAGAAGGGGAAAAACAATGAAATATATTTTATTATTGCCCTCATTAATTGCTCTGTCCCTAGCCGAGAGGAATAACCATGCTGTGGGGTTTATATCCCTCTTGCTGTGACATTCCCAGATGATACAACTTGCAATAGGGAAGAAGTGGCTTAAGCTTGCAGGTTGGCCTGGAGGGAAAGCCGTATTTTAGGAAGTGTTACTGCAGGCATTCCAGCTCGAGGAAAGCGTGTGGTAAGGCTCTCAAGCTCACGACACTGTATTTAACAGCCTGCATTCTTTCCCCGTTTCACCTTTCATTTTAATAGGCAATATTTTCTGTCCAAATAGCACTGCTGAAGAGAGAGGCATAGCAGATGACAGAATGCTTTAGTGGACTTAGTCCTCCCGGGTTAAAAGAAAGCACAGAAGGCTCAGAAACAAACACACGTGTGGAAAAGGAGGAATCCCCCGCCTCTGTTTCGGTTAAACAAACACTGGCAAGCAGCGTCATGAAGAGAGCAGCAATATGAGGGTCGGTAACAGAAATTAAGGACGTCCCTTCTACCCATAGAGCTGAGGGTAACATGGAAAGAGGTGGGAGCTTACCGGTGCCCACGCGTGGGCGCCGAGCACGGGCCAAGCAGGAAGCTATTACAGGCCAGGGGGAGCTAGTCCCGTGGCTACGCAGTGGGGCAGAGTTTGCCACGAGCAGGCAAAGGGAGAGCAAGTGGGAAAGGGGGAGGTAGCACATGGCAGCTCCGGGCTCTAGATGTGTTTTGGGAGGCTGGCGGAGAGACCAGTCGTCCTGAGCTGGGCTTGGGCAGGGAGGTTGCCAGAAGGAGGGAGCGGAGAGCAAAGCTCTCCCGAGGCAGCCCGTCTGCCGTCTGAGCGGTGCCTTCCTGCCCGGCTCCGCCAAACCATCTCCACCACAGCCCTGGACAGCAACATCCATGAACACGGGGTGGAAAGGAGAAGGTCACTGGAAGGGCAGCGGGGCTGCCTCAGGGTGTGAGTGCTGCAGCACCAGGACTGCAGCAGGACCTCATCTCCCCGCATGGCGGGGGCCACGTTCCCCTGCTGGTCCCACGACCGGTAGATGCTGTGACTTAGGCTATGACGATAAAGGTCTTCAGACAGAGAGCCCTGTCTGCTGCCACTGGTCGCCGGGTCTCCAAGGCAAGGGATTTAAATCCCACAAGAAAGGTAGCAGCATTTTGCACGACTGCTCTTATGGAAAGATGGTAAAGCTCTGTGTAAGCCTTGCAGAAATTGCATCTGTAAGGCCCTGGCATAGCACAGAGCGCGGAGACCTACGGCAACCCAAGACAGGCGTGTATAGTTGCAGCATTTCTCACAACAGATGGTCAAGGGAGCTTTGAAGTTAGTGTATATTTTTTTCTCTCCAAAATACACATTCACTAAACAACTGCTACCCAAAGCATGCTTTAAAAGAAATATATACATTTCTGTTGTTTATTCTGCTTTTAAATCCCACTCCTGCATGTGAGCTTTTGTCTGTGTGAACTAGTTAGACTACCAGTGCTCACAGACAGGACCAACGTAAACCCTACAATTAGTCTGCAGTAAATTTGCTCCCTCTCTGGGTAAGTGTTCAGCCAACACCATGGCATCCCTGCCTTGTTGCAAGGCTACGAGTGCCAGCAGAATTCACAAAGCTACACAGAGATAGCGGGTGGGACGCTTGGCAGGTGACCACATGAAGCATGGGCAGCTTTTACTTGCTGGGATTACAAAAATAAAAAAAAAAAAAAAAAGAAAAAAAGCAGAGCTGCTTGTAAATATGCCCAGACATGAGCATTTTTTTCCTGCCTTTTTTGCCCCCTGTGGCTCTGGAGCTGGCAGTCAGGCAGGCAGTTGTTCTTCCAAATTTCTTTCCTCCCACAGTTACAGGCACCTTGATGCTAGGAGCTCTTCAGCGGCCGAAGCAGCATCTGATCTGACTCCGTACAGTTGTTCTTTACCATCTGCATTAATCCCTCCCAGACCGCGGCCAAAGGGATCGAGCTTTTCCTTGCCAAGGAATGGGCTCCCAGGCACAGCAGACTCTCAGCTGGAAGGATCTTTTTAACCAGCTGCTCCCCTGCCCTACAGACAGGGCACAGCAGCAGCCCCCTCGGCCCCTCATCCCCATCCTCGCCAGCTCTGCCGGGGCAGATCCTTTGCGGTAGCCACTTTGGAGCCAAAAACTGGCGGAAGAGCAGGCAGAGAGCACTGACTTGACAACACACAGTCAAGTTCTTGTTCGCGAGCTGCTTCAACCCCACTGCCCTTCAGGATGGTTAATGATACTGTTTTCTTGTGACAATGACAAAAGTGGGTGCTCCACATCCAAAGTGTAATTTTAGGACTGCCAGATGGCCCGAGGAAATCAGAGCAATCCCACTCACTAGTATTTTAGCCCAATAACATGAAAAGCTTGTGTGATTTTGGCTTGTGTGATCTGGCAGCCCTGGCCCCATCATTTTTTGCAGCACCTGCCTCTGCTGCTTGGCGGTGCTGGGCTGGTAGCTCCAGCACCCTCCGGGGTGCTCCTGAGGCAGCACTTCTCCATTTGGGGTGATCTCAACCACCTTGCTTTCCTCCATCCACCAAAACCACCAGCTGGCTTTTGTGAAGAGCAGGTGCCTCGTGGTTGCGCGCGTGACCAGCAGCCAAGGGCGGCAGGAACGGGCGCGCGGCGGGACGCCCCATAGCCCGGCGGCTCCGGCGCGCCCGGCGCCGCTCCGAGGCGGCACAGGCGGTTTGCGGAGCAGGCTGGGGTCCCTGGCAGCGCAGCGCTGCGGCCGGCCCCGTGCATGCCTCAGGCCTCCTGTTTTTATGGGCCTCACATTCCAGCGCTGCTGGGGTTTTTGTGAAATGTGCACTTTGCTTTGTTTTATTTTTCCCTCCTTTGCCAGCACACACACAGCTCGGGCAAAACACTCCAGTCTTTTTCCTTAAGTATTGACTTCCTCGTGAGCAGGCAGCCTGGCACCCGGTCGGATTCCCAAAATAATCCAGCAAGGACTTAAGCAAACTGCCTGCAGGTGTTGCCCAGCTGTTTCATTGTGAAGAGGCCTTGGACTTCGCTCGGGCCCTTTAAAGCCGGGAGCGGATGGCGCAACGCTCGCCCTTCCCGCTGCTTCAGCCTGATGTGCTGCTCCTGCTCCGGGATGCGGCTGCCAGGCCCTCCTCCTCCTCCTCCTCCTCCTCCTCCAGCTGCCGCCTGCTGCTGCGGCCTCTCTCCCGCTCTCAGCTGACGCTCTGAGCTCGCTGCTAGCGCTGCTGTCTCTAAGAGATTTTGCCATCTCTGCCCCGCTGCAGACAATGGGAGAGGAAAACGAAGCAAGTGGGATTGGCTGCTCCGCTGACTCCCTCCAGAAGCCGCCCTAGGTGGAGAAGCACCTCGGGCTCGGGAGGAAGGAGCGTTTGCTGCCCCGCTCCGGCGGAAGGCGGCTGGCGGCGCTCGGGGAGATCCCGAGGGGCAGCGGGTTGCGTGCCAGGCTCGGCAGGGCCGGGGACGCGCGGGCGGCGATGGGAGCGCCGCGCCGTGCTCGGCCTGACCGGCTCGGGCGCCGCACGGTGCCTCCTTCTGGGAAGAAAAGAAAAAAAAAACTTCTTTACATGAAATTTCGCACACGCCTGCGTGCGCCTGTACGCTGCTGAAATAAGTGCCAACGCGGTTGCCTTTGCACATGCAAGTGACTTACGCAGGGACCTATACACGGGCGTGCACAGACTGCGGTGGGAGGAGGGGAACTGTATAAAACCGACCGTTCAAACATTAGGGGTGGATTCGATAATCACCCCAAATATGGACCCAAATCTTCCTTCTTTTGCTACTAATTGCTTTAATGGGTTTCATATTTGTAACCAGGCAGTGGTTTGCATTGTGAGTTTCTTTTTGTTTACTGCTTTTGAAAATAAAAGAAAATACTGGGACATAACGCATACCATATTTGCACATGCAACAGCCCTCTATCCCCAAGCCATTGCCAATAGGGGGTTACTAATAGCTTTGAGTGGTTGGGCTTTGATTTAGGATCGGAAACTCTTGAGGCAGAAATCCGCAGTCATCATGTGCATCAACCCAGTGATATATATACATATTTATCCATTTTAACAGCCCCACAGTATTCTAGGTACTCAACTGAAAAGACAATGTCGTTAGGAAAGGAAAATATGATTTGCTTTTATTCAGGCTGGAAAATAAAAGTCTGGGGCAGGAGAGGGGGAGACTGAGGCGACAGTTGAGTGAAGCAGGAATAGGTCCCCCAGCTGTAGCTGCTCATCTAATCACTGCGTGGTCCTCTCCCTCCTTGAAGGGACACCCTTGCCCTCCTCGTTAGTGCTTCGCTTTACCTCTTGTTTGTTACCTTGTTTGACCATCCACCCTTCCCACCTGCTTTGCTGTCTCTTCTACCCTCATTTAATCTTCCCTCTCATCTCGCACGAGTTTCGGTCGCTCTACCAAGCTCCCACCTTCGGGAGGAAGCGGAGGGGGTCCTGCCTTGCTTTCCTGAGGTGGTTGGGGCCAGTGGGGATGGCCATAGCACAGCTGCCCACACTTGCACGGCCCACTAAACGGAATGGGTCAATCCACAGCTCCCAAACTGGCACCCTTCAGGAGCGCTAAATGCTCTTAGTGAGTAAATAAGTTGCAGGCTATTTATCAGAGAAGTCAGAATGGCACTTTTGCAGCTGTTCATTATTTAATTAAAAGGAACAAACAAAAACACAATTTGCTACCACTCTTGTTTGTTTGAGTAGATAAGTATGTACCCAAGCAAACTTTAGAATACGTTCTCTGAAAGGATTAGGAGAAAATCTCAGAAGGAACCTCTGAGATTTGGATGGGTGTATATTGACACAGATTTAAAAACATTTGAGTGGAGCTGATGGACCAGCTATGTTCAAATCAGCTAAATCTAGATTTATTTTTCTAAGAGGTAGACTATGGAAAGTCACTCTGAGCCAAGTTAGGGGAATCAGCCATAGTATTTTCATGATAAATCCAAGCTACTCTCTAGCTCCTGCCAATCAATAAAAGATTTTTTTCTCTGTGCATTTCTGGACACAGATACGCTCACATATCAGGCAAATTATCTCCAAAGGGTACCACTTTGTAGAGCAGACTATGTATAACATGGAAATTTCTGCTTTTCCTCACTGAGATAATGAAACAAAAGCACAACTGATTTACATGTGTTGTACATATAAAATGAGGGAACAGGCGTGTACTCAAATGTTGTTTTAATTATTTTTCACTTGTGGTTCTCCATATGTTTGCACTGCAGTCAGTGAACAATGGGAGAGCTCTCCTGTGGTTAATTTTACACCTGTAAAGTCCCCTGGATTCAAACCAAGATTATGTGGCCAAGTGGATAAAATACCTGGCTTATTGGGCCAATGCATTCATAGGCTCCAGGGGCTTAGAGAAGATGGTGAGAATATGAGGAATTCTGCTATTCTCAGTCTTCAGCAGATTTTCATTACTTTTGCCCTTCCTCTCTCAGACACCTAAGAAATGAAGAAAAAAAAAAAAAAAAAGGAAGAAAAAGAAGAAAAAAAACAGCTTCAGTTCTTCAAGGCAGGCACTGAACAGCCCTGAGCAGTAGTAGTAGCACTAGCAGCAGTAGCAGCAGCAGCAGCAGGGAAGCCGCTGCCCACACCCCGGTGGGTGCTGGCGCCGGGCTGCGAGCGGCACCGCGGGGCACCCAGAGGAGCCACCTTAGACTTCAGTGCTGCGAGGCCTCATCCTTCCATAGAGCCTCATGAGCTGCCATCAGCGCAAAAGCAGTCGAGAGACTACGTGGTGTTTTGCCTCTAGGACATTGGATGGAGCCAGGAGGGCTTCGGTGCGGAGCCCTCCAACTGGCTTGCCAAGACCGCGGGCAGGTCGCAGCCTCTGGGCTTCAGTTCCCCCTTCTGCAAATAGGAAAACAATGTTTTCTGTTGCCCCCTTCTCCTCAGCCCAGTCTGCGAACCTGCCTCTTACCTGCACCTCTCACCTTCTACAAACTGAGTAAATTCAGACCTCGGGCATAGCTGCTGCGTGCTATTGTAATAGAAATTAATAGAAATAATTAGCACTTCACAATCAAGCAGATTTAATATGCCTGGGAATCTGACACTAATATATTAATAGCATAGTTTACAGTGCATCATTGGTATTCTTTGTGAGCCGTGACCTATATTCTGATATAAAGGGTCTTCAAGGTTCCCTTGCAAGTAAAAGTAAATGTTAATTAAAGCACTTTCTTCGAAAGGCATACTTTAAGAGGACCTATAATTCCAGTATTTATTTTATGGTGCATACAGACAGGAGGATTCACAGCCTTACAGGAAATGTCGTATGAATGTAGGAAGCAAAAGAGTAAAAAACACTGTAAGGAAATTAATTCCCTTCTACAGCACATCAAAAGACAGACTTGGGGCTTCAAGGAGCCTGATGTGAGGAGGGTACTTGTTACAAATGGTTGAAACTTTATGTTTTTAACTGCAAAAAAGGTGTGGAACATTTTTTTTTTTTAATGTAAGGGATGGCTAGGATATACAGAAATTAAACGTAGCCTAACGTTAGTGTTGCTTTCAAGATAGAGGTTTGGAAGTATTTTATTGCCCCTTTCATAAAATTTTATCTCTTAAAGGAAATTCTCCTACGTAGCTTATTTTAGCTGTGAGGTTTTATCTTCCTACCAAGTCCTTTGCAGTATATTTTTGGTTATGCTCACAATGCACTTCAGAACATAAGATTATGTATAAAACGCGATGCCTTTTGCAGACAGAAAAATGTTATCCTCATTTTGCGCAGAACAATTCTTTTTGTGCATTTCTTCCCGTTTAAGGCCCACTAAAAAGTCATCTAAAACATAATCTCAACGTAATATCCTAAAATATTCAGATCTCCAACAAACGTTCTTGCTTCTATTAAAAACAAAACAAAAACCAAACCCACAAACTCTCCAGGGACTCCACGAGGCTGCTATTGTTCTTTGCTTTCTGATGCAAGTCAGGAGACACCAGACAATGCCAACTATTCACCAACCAAGCCACTATTTACTAGGCTCTAATTCCTGAACCAACAGCTCTCCCAGCTGACCTTCCCAAGTTAGGATAAGGCACAGAAACACTAAACACAGTTCTCGGTGCTCAGAAACTGAAAGCTTTTATGCGGGCAGGTGCACAGCAAAGCTCAAGGTAAATCAGATGGATGTTGCAGGAGGGGAAGGTTTGAGCCGGAGCCGACGTAGAGGGGTTTGCTCTGCAGCAAAGTGGGAGTGTGGAGAAGTGGTTTGTAGATAGAGGGGACAGACAGACATGGGGAGGCCGAGTGAGGGGGAGGCAAGGGGGCTCAGGGGAGAGAAAGGATGCTTGACTCAATCCTAAAGCACGGACAGGCAGGGCTTCACTAGGGCGAAGGCATGCAGCTCTCCGGAACTGATCCAGCACGAGGCGCGCGGCGGCGACCTGCTTCCTTCAGCAGTTTTTCCTTTGAATACCCTAGAATTCACCAAAGAAGATAAATTACACTTTATAATATAAGCCTCCTGAGGGGATGTTGCTAAAAGGCTGTCAGCAGAAGTAAAAAGGAAAGAGAAAAAAAAAAAAAAAAAAAAAAAAGGAAGTGTTCGAAGTGTGCGCCTAGGGTTAGGGACACCACATTTCAGCTCATGTGCAGCTGGACCATCAGGGTACGTTTGCAATTGTTCCCTTGGCTCGAGACCAAAGGCACTTGCAAAATAGTTTAATATTAAATTTCTTATTCACACATAAGCCATATAAAATTAAAAGTTTAGCTGTACCCAGAGTCTTACCTATGTCCACTGGGATGTCCAGAGAAATTCCCTTTAGCTCCGATTGGGTTTTGAGCGAGGCCTCCCCAGAACAGCCCGGCTCCCCGCGCTGCTCGAGTCCTGCTGCACGCTGACGGGCACAAACGCGGAGCGCCCCTCAGCCCCCACGGCTCGCCGCCACCGCTTCCGCACCCCTCTGCGGCGGGAGTGACGGCGGGCGGGCTTCTAGCTCACGAGCACTGCAGTTTTCCTGACACTTGACTGAATGGACTTTCCTCGCAGAAATGAGGACAGAGGCACATCTTCATAGCCTGATGTACTGAAGATGAGATTTCAGCATTTCCTCCCTGTGATCTTTTGATGCAGTGTTACACCTTTCATCCCCCTCCTTTATGTAACTGAGGCTCTTACTTGCTGCCTTAGACTCCAATTCCTTACCTGTGTTTGCATATGTTAATTTTTACTACCTTGAGTAGTCCTGAACAGGGCAGACCTAAGCACTCAGATGCTGTTTGTAAAATAGGGCCACAGGCACCATTATCAGTTTTATAAATTCGAAGCCATAAAAATGCTTGAATAAATTTGCTTTCAGACTAAGCACGAGTAGTTTTTGCCCACTGTTTCTGAGAAAAGACTTTTGTAAGACAATTACATATTCAAAATGAAATGAAAAAAGCCCAAAATACAAAAGTCTTTAAAAAACCTACAGTCTCGATAGTCTTTGTCTGTTGCTTTGCTATAGGAAAAGTATCTGTTACTGTTACTACAGTTATTAAAGGAAAAAAGGAATTACATCTGACAACATCTTATTTCCCGAACAGAGGAAAGTGAAGATTTCTACAGATATTTGCATGTTTCTGCTTCCAGTGAGCACTAAAGCATCTGTTGAACTACATCCTCAAAGAGAAAGTGTGCTCTACTAGCACCTCCATGAGATCAAATGGCGGAAAAGTAATCCTCACATATAATCCAAATACATGGAAGGGACGAAAATAATGTTTTATGGAACAGTTGCTTACAGGAATTGGAGAAATTCAGCAACATTTGAAAGATGTTATTAGACTGCTGCTTTAAATGACTGAATTTGTTTTCAAGAAGGTTCTGGGCATAAAGTTGAAAACTAACTTCTCCTTCAGAGCAGTGGTAAAAAAGGAGAATGGAAAATAGCTACACTACAAAGTTATCTTTCATCTCTTGTAAAGGAAGTGGCCTTTTTTTTTTTCTTCTTTTGTATTTTTCTCCTCAGTTCAGGGTCAATAAAGTACCTGCAAAAAAAACAAAACAAAACAAAACAAAAAAAAAACACAAAAATAACCCCATAACCCCACATTTAAACAGGGGTTGGGAATGTGAGGGGTAAAACAAAAAACAACAACAAAACAAAATCAAGCAGGCCAGTAATGCTTGATTATTGATTTCTCAATATGTTCATCTTGCCGTGGCAATAATGTGAAAAGGAAAATAATCATGCCTACATTCTGCATTTTCATACTCCGGCTGCCTGACTGCTCCTCTCACTCTGACCTCCTTTTCTGTGGCCACTAAACCAAGCCTAGTATTACATAACTGCCAGGAACTTAAGATACAAATTTAGGTTTCAGTGTCAACATAAATAACTTCTCCAGTTCCCTTTCCTTCCAAAATTTCCTGCCTGTGTAAGTGCTTAAAGGGACAGAAATGATTCTGGGGATCAGATAACTAAGCACATTTGCTGCCAAATCTGAGTGAAGACTGGTGCTCTGGGCTCTAAGAGCCACGGCAGGATGCGATACAAAGACTGCTCCTCAAATCCAGCCCTATATCACCTCGTCCTCGTTGCTAACGTTTTTCAAACAGCAACACAATGCAGATCTTCACAGTTCTGGGACACTGGCCTAAGGATGTGTTTTTCTTCCTTCTTCAACTTGCAGACCCCTAACATTTTCCAGTAGCGGTGCCTTTTTTCCCAATGAGCTTTCATGGTCCATTCAACTGAAGCAAAACAAGGGCTGAGGAAAGGAAGCAAATGTGGTAAGCAGTGGAAAAGCTTTTCACACAGCCAGGCAGGCAGGGGGCTGGAAGGAAGCTGGTCCACGTGAAGTTACCCGGACCTGTCCACCACCCCTCCAGCAGCCTTCGGATTCAAGGCCTGGGAGAAGGCACCTGCGCGAGTGGATTCCAGCAGGCACTGGGGCTTTCCCTCAATTCACTTTGTGACCTCAGCATGCAAGAACTAACAGGCCTAAGAAAAATCCAGTCTAGACAAGACATATTTGCTGGAACCTGGGCTTTAACTCCTCTGGTTTGGATATAACTGGTAGCAAAGCTGCCTTCTCTACACACTGGCAGGCATTTGTCAACAAGCATTAGACCCCCTTTGCCATCTTAGTCCAAATACAGCAATTTAGGGCCATTGTATTACTGACACAAATACTAGCATACATGTACAAAGACATATGTATTACTGTTTGTTAGTAGTTTTCCATTGTTGGTTAGCAATTTCTACTTCCGAACACGGGATTTTGTAGAATTTCATGTCTAGTTAGGCCGCCCCTTCCTTTTCCCTCTTTTTGGCACTTACTCAATGCATTTGCATTGCCACATCATTCTGAAGTCTTCCCAAGGCTAGAACTCCGTTTGCTTCAGCAAACCTCACCTAGCAAAGTGCTTTAGGATGTAGCTACCTTGCATATCTGAGAATTGCCTCCATTTGGATGGGCTCGCACAACTGCTACCTTTTGAATCTCAAACTAAGCACCCAACAGTATTTCTAATGTCTCCTAGCCTACACCACTTTTTTTTTTTTTTTTTTTTTTTTTTTTTCTGAAATCTGACACCATGGGCAGAGATGTCCTCTGGACAAGCCTGATCCTTTGCACAGCCTTAAAAATTCCCAGACGTGATATCTTAGGCACTTGCTTGCCTACTGATGCCTCTGGAACTCTCTTCCTCAAACGGGCTCCCAGAGGAGAAGCAGCCTCAAAAAGTTAATACTAAAGAATCTGCTAAGTCTGAAAAAAGAAAAAGAAACAACATAATAATACCAGTGTTCCATCACACCCCCCACTTTCTTATTGCTCATATTCAGACATGTGTATGCTTGTTTTGTGTGTTAAACAGCATCTGCAAATCTTAACTAAAACAATGTCTTATCTAACAAGATATCCTAATCAGATTGGACCATTTTTAAAAGACAAAACTTAAAATTATGTCAAGCAGCTAAAAGTAAACTTCAAGTTCTGTGAAAGCACTAAAATCAAATTCACAGAATTCACTTTTTCTTTGGGAGTATTTTAAGACAGGGAGGTTTTCTCATTCTCAGAGACTTCTGGCTCTCAGTAGGTGGTGCTATCGTCCTTCAATCCATTCGGGATTCAATAGCCGCTCCTCTTTTTCCACTGTGGAAGTGAATTCCATGGAGCAGTACAGCTACATGACCTCCCCTTTCAGTAAAAAAAAAACAATTAACTATGGATTTATTATGTATTTAAAAAGTTTAGTGTTAAGATGCTATTTAAAGTGATGTTTCCACCTGACTTCATGCATAGATCTCATTATACCTCTTCTGTTCAACAAAATAAGCAAATAATTGAAAAGTACATATATACACACACACATGTACATGCATATATGTATATAAATCACATTGCAATATATATAAGAACAAGTTAGGAATACAGAATTGCAAAAAAAAAATCCATTCTACATCATTTTCTAAAATCCTGTGATTTTCTAAAATCCTGTGAAATCCTATAAGTGCTCCCATCAAACAATCCTATATATATATATATA